>KZ819190.1:210801-487217 GCA_003144125.1 Testicularia cyperi
CAGCAACAGCAACAGCAACAGCAACAGCAACAGCAACAGCAACAGCAACAGCAACAGCAACAGCAACAGCAACAGCAACAGCAACAGCAGCAACAGCAGCAGCAGCTACAGCAGCAACAACAACAACAGCTACAACAACAGCAACAACAACAGCTACAACACATGCAGCAGCAGACTCAGCATGCCGAGGCTCAGCAGCAGCAGCAGCAGCAGCAGCAAGCTGCGGCGATGGCTTCAATGGCCAGCGAGCAAGTCCACGTGCATCAGATCCGCAGCATGATTGAGAGCAAGCAGCAGGCACAGGCTGCCCAGTTCATGCTCTCGATCCCATCGCGCAAGGCGGCCATCGCTACGGAGACGGGCCAGTCGAGCAAGCCGGGTTCGGATGTCGGAGGTCAAGGTGCAGCAGCAGGCCAGATGACGCCGATGTCATCAATGCCTTCCGACATGGCTGCGCAACTACCTGCACTGAGCTCGATGCCGACGCATGCGTCACAATCGAGTGGCATGCTACCCTCGGGCTCTGGTAACGAGGCACTCTTGTCGCCTGCCGTCCATACTGGCTACAATGGACAGGCCGATCAGGATGCACAGCTCAAGCTTGATCTCGAGCAGCAGCAGCGGCAGCAGCAGCACCACCACCACCACCACCACCAGCAGTCGCAGCCACAGCTGCAGCAGCAGCAGCAACAGGAACATCCGCACCAGCAACAGCACCTGCAAATCTCACAGCAGCAGTGAGGACCTCTCTGCGCGTACTGCTCGGGACATTTATGGCTCATCTCGATGCGTGCTGCCCTCTCAAGACTCTTTCATTCTGCCTTCTTCTCATGTCAAGGTTTTCGCGTTTTCTATAGTGTCGATTGTTCCGTCCGTCAAGGTCACTGCAAGATCCCAGCATTTTTGGGCCCTTCTCTTTTCTCTCTCTTCTCTCTCACTCTCACTCTCACTCTCACTCTCTCTCTCGCGCGCGCGCGCGCAAAGCTTGCCTTTCTCTCTCGATTTCGTCGCAATGGGTCCTTTTTCTCTGCATCCTCCACACACCAACGTTCAGTGCTTTGGCTCCGCTCTCTTGCCGTGAACACCATGGCTGGGAGAAACTGGCCGGCGCGAACGTCGCACAGCCTGGTTCAACCTGTTTTCGGCTCGGCTTTGGTGCGCCTGGTGTTTTCTCCTGAGGTGTTTGCCGCTCTGCAGCACCACATCCGCTCTTTTGCTCCTCGTTACGGTCCATCGCCTCGCCCTTCGCCCCCTTTACTCGACTCTTTCTTCCTGGGCTCGTGAATGACTGGTTTTCGGCTTCTGTCTTGATGGCAGAGGTTGGTTACGTGTCAACGGCCCTATGGTCGGCTTTCGATTTGTTGCTTTCTCCACTCGTCTCGTGTCGTCATTGGTCATTTGTATTATTGTCTTGCTTTCACCTCACTGTCTTGAGCTCGCCTTCTGCTGCAAGAGGCTGCTGTATTCGTCCACATGCTTTTCCCCTTTGCCTATCCTACTCGCGACTTTATGTCGAGCGCTTTAAGCCGCGCCTCCCTGTCACTGTCACATCAGTCACTCGAATCCATTCCACATCCCTCTGAACATGACTGTGCTATGAGCGAGCACGAGGAGAATGGTCTCTCTTTACGGGTCTGGCGATTGGGCATGCAGGGTCATGGCGAGCAAGGGTTTGCAAGAAGAACTGGGGGGATCAGCCGAGACAGACTCTAACATAAATGATTCAATTCTGGCATTTTGCCTTTTGTTAGGGCAACCGTAGGTTCGCTAGCTCATTGGCGATGCTGGAGCCGACCGCTTTGGCGAGCTGCCGGACCTGATCATCACCGCCAAGATCGAACCCTGCATTCGCGTCGTTGGAATGGCTGTTAGGCTGTGAGTGAGGATTGATATAGTATCGCCCGAGAATAGCTGCTTCCGGTGCTGCTGCTGCATGTCTGATTTCTATTATATTGTTTTCTCGTTGCGATGACGCAAGGATTTTGAAGTGATTCGTCGACTTGAACTACAATGTATTTCAACCAAGCTAGCTTGAAAAAGACCTGGTTGTATAGTGTTGATACCGCGTACAGGTGAAGTCAGTGGGATTGCTGTATGCGAGAACGAGAGTGGCCTCATCCAGCTGTCCTGCTCACCCCAACCAACCGACGCTCTTCGCCGACGTACGCACAAATGCCTTGCGTGCAAAAACATGGAAACGGCGGAAGTAAGTGGGACTACAGTACTGTATAGCTGCACGGTACGGTGCCGTTGGAAGAAGAAAAAGGTAGTGAGTGCGATCGGACGGGCCAACTACAGTACAGTACTCAGGACAGTAAATTGTTCAAGAAGAATCAATCACCCTTTCACTCGTTGCAGCTCTGTACTGCACTGTACTGTAACAGTACTGCTTGCCGTATGATTATATTGCAGCTGGCGGGCTTCTCCAGCTCTCGGCGACTCGATTGCCGTATTCATCCATCCATCCCACCCACCCACCTGGCGAGAGCATCCATCCCATGGCGCCCAGTCCACAGCTCTTGTCGACGAGTCTTGGACTCTTGGCTTGCTCCGTCATGCCATGCCCCATGTCCTCCCAAGTACTGTAATGCCGCGATGAAGCTTTTGTATCATGAAGCTTTTGTATCCTGCAAGCATTATATTATATATAGAGGAGATGGGAAAACACGTTCTTGCTATACTCGGCGTGCTGCAGTAGAGTAGGACAGTAGCAGGCTGTAGAATGGGATACGGTCGGGTCGATGCAATACAGCTAAGAGTACAATATTGTACTTTCATCAAGAGAAAGAGCAACTCAGCTACAGGACTAGGTACTGTACTCGGTACTCTACTCGGTGGTGTGTGTGTTTGTCTGTCTGTGTGTGTGTGTGTGATCCGTGGTGGTCTCGGAGGTCTGCCTTGCCAAGGAAAAGAAAGGGTCGCGTTGGGTGAGCATCGCTTTCAGCCTACGAAGGGACGTCAATTCTCCACCTCTCTCTCTCTCTCTCTCTCTCTCTCTCTCTGCCCTTGGCTTGAGCCCGGTCCAACTCGACTCGACTCGACTCGCCTCGCCTCGCCTCGCTGCAGCCGTCTGCCGTCTGCCGTCTTTTTGCTCCACCCTTTCCGCTCTTTGCCTTCTTCCTGCTCCCTCCCTCCTTGCCTTTTTCCCCTACATCGTCATCCCTCGACAGTCACCACGCATATACTTTCATCTCCCCTCACCCACCTTCAAGTCCGCTTCTCGCAAGCTAGATAAGCAAGATGGCGACCACCACTACCCGAGGCTCCAGGGACAGCCCTTACCCTCCCAGTGAGTCTCGATCCTCTGCACCCTGATCCTTTTCTCAGAGCCCAACACCTTTTTACTTTTTTCTTTTTCTTACTGACCGTCTTCTGTTGCATCTACCTTTCTCGTTCACTTTGCTGTTCGTCTATCTGATGACTCCTTACGCTGTGCTTTGCTGCTGCCGCTTCTCTTTGACTCGACAGTTTCCGAGGCCGAGGCCAAAAAGGAGCTCGGCATGAAGGGCGACACGGTCAGCGGCGGCTCGTCGACCGAGATCAGCTACCTCAAGACGCTTGTTTCGCAGCTCAACGACAAGATCCAGCAGCTCGAGTCCAAGGCCTCCTCGGCGCTTTCGTCGGTCACCGATGCCGTTACCGGCTCGCAGGAGGGTGTGCGAATGATCCTCATCGGCCCTCCCGGTGCCGGCAAAGGAACCCAGGCTCCCAAGATTCTGGAAAAGTTCAACAACTGCGTCTGCCACCTTGCCACCGGCGACATGCTGCGAGAGCAGGTGTCCAAGCAGACCGAGCTCGGCAAGATGGCCAAGAAGATCATGGACCAGGGCGGTCTCGTGTCCGACGAGATCATGGTCAGCATGATCAAGGATCAGCTGGAAAACAACCCCTCGTGCAAGGCGGGCTTTATCCTCGACGGATTCCCCCGCACCACCCCGCAGGCCGAGAAGCTGGACCACATGCTTCAGGACAAGAACCAGAAGCTCGACCACGCCGTCGAACTCAAGATCAACGACAACCTCCTCATCTCCCGCATCACCGGCCGTCTGGTCCACCCCGCCTCCGGCCGTTCCTACCACAAGGAGTTTTCGCCGCCCAAGAAACCCATGACCGACGACATCACCGGCGAACCGCTGATCCAAAGATCCGACGACAACGCAGAAACCCTCAAAAAGCGCCTCGCCACCTACCACGCCCAGACCGCCGCCGTCACCGACTACTACCGCAAACAGGGCATCTGGTCCCCCGTAGACGCCTCCCAGGCTCCCAAGGTCGTCTGGCAATCCATCAACGCCATCTTTGAAAACAGCAAGCAAGCCAAGCAGCCTGCTACCAAATAGATTCCCATCTCTCTTTCCTTTTTTTCCACCCTTGAAAACCAAACCCAACCAATCGCAATCTCAACCATAATGACATCATGAAGTGAAAAGAAGAGCCACACGCGCGCACACACACACACACACACACAAACACAAAGTTCTCTCAATCGGCACAGCAAAGAAAACAAAAGATAAACAAGGACGAGGAAAAGGAAAATAGAATTCAGACTGGCTGGAAAATGCCGAGACAAACAGTTAAAAGGGCCATGTCTCGCAAGGATGCAGTCACGCAGCACGAGGACGATGCAGAGACTCGACAGATTGGTCATGGAGGACGATATCGTCGTCTTCTCCATCGACGTCGTGGTCGGTGTTGAGGGAGTGATCGACGGTGGTGGTAGACATAAACGAAGTGCTTGCGTCGGGCACGCCTGGGTGCGAAGTGGCAAAGTCGGGCGGAGGCGCAACCAACGTAGCGTGCGCAGTGGACATGGCTACATGCCGAGTCGAAGCGGCGGCTGAGGGAAGCGAGCGCTGATCCAGGGCCGAGATGCGGGAGAGTAGACCCTGGCTCTGACTCTGACTCTGACTCTGACTCTGACTCTGACTCTGGCTGTGGTCGTGTGGGAGGCCGTATTCCCCAGCATGAGTGTGTGCGTGTGCGTGTGCGTGTGCGTGTGCGTGTGCGTGTGCGTGTGCGTGTGCGTGTGCGTGTGCGTGTGCGTGTGCGTGCGTGTAGCTCTGGCTGGCATCAAAGTCATGCACGTGACTGTGGTTGAGGAGACTGTGGCTGGGGAGTTGCGACATACTAGCCTCTGGATCGAGGTGGGATCGGGAAGGCGAGGCGAGCGAGAGCTCGATTGGATGCAAGCCGAGTTTGGGGGCGGGTAGATTCTTATGACCTTCACAGATGGTTTTGACGACCTTGAGCAGCGCGGGGTCGAGATCAATAGCGACCGAGAGGTGATGTGCGATCTCGGCCTGGTACGCGGACGGCAAGACCATAGAGCCGGTTGCGCGTAGCACCAAGCCCGGTTTGTGCGGGTTGGCCGAAGCGCCGTTGTTCTCGAGCTCGCAAAACGCGCCGCCGCCCAGCCGCATGTACGACTGCGCCAGGAGGATATGGATGCTGGCTTCTTCGGGCGCCAAGTCGTGGGCAGTAACCAGGTCGCGGTGCGCGGCATCCGCATGGGCGTGGTGCAGCAGCAGTTCGGCGCGACGCAGATACGTGAGCACGGACGCGCGGGGCGCGAGCTCGATCGCACGGTCGTAGCACTCGAGTGCGCTGGTGGGCGCATCGATGAGCGAAAACGTCCAGCCGACCAGATCCCACAGGATGTGGTTGCGCGGGTTGAGACCGATGGCCTGCTGCAGACACTTGCACGCCGCATGCTCGTGCTCCCCAATACCGAGATACACGCGTCCGAGTCCAGCCCAAGCGTTCCAGTGCCGACGATCGCATCGAATCGCACTGCGAAAGTAGGCAATCGCCTCGTCATGCAGACCGAGATCGTGGGCCTCGTGGCCCGCGAGCGTATATGCATACGCGTAGTCCGGCGCCGCCGCCGCCGCGCGCTGGAAGCACACAAACGCAGTCTGATGCTCCTTCTGCAGCGAGAATGCGTTGCCCACCACGATCTGCGTGGTCGCGCTCGCCGGAGCCACCAGACTGAGATGCTGCGCCAGAGACGACAGCGTCACCTCGCGCGAGAGGTGGAAGAGAACCAGCGAGAAAATGTCCATATGCGCCGTCATGAACGGATTCAGCGCCCGAAGCTGCGTAAAGTGCGTCTCGGCGGAGGCGTACTGCGAGCACTCATTGTAGGCACGGCCCAGCAGCGCTTGATGAACAATGCTGTTCGCAATGCACGGGTCCAGCAGCTCGCCCGTCTCTTTGGCCAGCCGGATCCCGACCTTTTTGGTAACAACCGAGTCCTCCTCCTCCTCCGTCCCGGCAGACTCTGCATCCGGCAGCTCCTCGTCGTCGCTCTGCTTTTTCTGCACCTTTCCGACAGCTTGGCCTTTGATCAGCACGGAGGCCAGAACAGGCCCTTTGAGCACCGACGCCGCTTTCTCGCCCTCGCAAAGACGTAAAAGGCGATACGCCTCGCCAACCTGTGCCAGCAGCGCCACCACATACATATCTGCCGCATGACGCTGGGCAAGGGCACTGAGCTTCTTCATGGCTGTCTCGCGCATCTGTACGATCAGATCGAGCTTGAACCGCGCAGCTTGGGCTGCAGCTGCTGCTTCGCGTTCTGCTGCGGCGGCTGCAGCCACCGCTGCTGCTTGATGTACGCGGTGCGGGCCTCCCAGGTTGCGAGCCGTCCCGGCACTAGAGGTGGTGCTGGCTTTGGACATGGCACTACCGGGACGACTGACGCTGCCGGTGGAAGTAGTGGCTGAGCGAGCAGCCAGCTTCGTTGCAGAGGCGCCAGAAGGCCCCGCAGCACCTCTTCCGGTGGCAGTGGTGGAGGTACCGTTAGCCAGCTTGCCCTTTACAGCGCGAGTCGAAGGATGGGAAGCTGCGGCCCTCGACACTGCTGTTCGAGCCGTGGATGCGGTGGCTCGCGAGGTGGCTGACGACGCCGAAGAAGAATTGGACGACAGGGAGGACACGCTTCCTGCCTGGCTCGTCGCTCCAGACCTGGTAGCCGGCTGCGCCAACCTCGAGCCCGCTACCGACGTGGGACCGCGAGCCGCCGCAGTCGATCTTGTCTGGCGGCCGACGGCAGTGTTCGAACTGACACTAGTACCGTTGGCTGCCTGCGTAGGATTGGCGCGCGTCACGCCGGTGCGCCCAGTCCTGCTACCGATCGACGCCGTCTTGACAGCTACCTTGACATCGTCGCTGTTGGCCTTTGTGACGTTGGAATGGACCGTGTTTGTCTGTGCTGCCGACAGTGCTCTCGAGACCGGATGAAGCCTTGTGGCTGTCACGGTGCTGGCAGCGGTGGTTGGCGCTGGCGGGGCAACCTTGGCAGCCGATCGGCGTTGGGAAGCAACGGTGCCGCTCGACTGGCTCGGAGGCCTATCCGTCGAGACCTTAAGCTTCTTGTTGGCTCCGTCTTCCGAGATCTTTCGCGCCATTGCCGTTGTGTCTGCCGCTTCATCTCGAGCGAGCCAAGCCTCAGAGGTGACAGGTACGACCACAGGTACACTCACCGAAGCAGCCGCCTCGGCATATGGCCCACAAATGTCGTCCGAGAGTCTCGCATACATCGACTGCAACACGTTGAGGTCGATCACAGGGATCTCTGTCGGATCGGAGTGTCCCACGTCACACAGCCCAGCCCAGGCTCGCCAGTTGAATGGGTCTTTGCTCAGTGCTCGTCGGAAGTGTGACTTGGCCTTGTCGATCTGATGTCGCTTTGCGGCCTGGTAGGCCTGGTCGGTGCTCAGTTGGGACTGGTAGCGTGAGGATGGAGACACGAGCTCGGGCGGCGGCGTCACCGCTGGAGTCTGACTGGAATCGACGGCTTTTCGTTTTCCAAGAACCTTGTCTTGCAAGAGGTCGACCACCTCGATTGCGTCTGCAGTACGGCCGAGGGTGCGACATGCTTCCCGATACTCTTTGGCGCTCGTTGTATCGCGAAAGGTGGTTGATGGGCCTTGCTGTAACGTATGGATACACGCCTGTGCGCCGGCTACATCATTTGTGTCGAAAGAGTTGAGCTGAGCAGCGGATACATTTGCCGAACCGGCGCTACCAGCAGGTGAGAATGGTAGCACTACGTTGAGGCCGCCGAGACGAGAGCATCTTGCCAAGAGCCGGCGGGCACGGATCGAGGAAGGGTCGAGACAGAGAGCGTAGCTGGCGAAGAAAGTTGCAGAGCAGAGGTCGATTTCCCAGTCGATAGCGTCGGTGAGGTCGGCGTCGGAGCATATCTGAAGATGCGACTGCGCTAGAGACAAGAGTCGCTCGGCAACCAAGGATGCTGGTGCAGTGATGTGGTGATCGGCCTGGATCTGTGAAAGTGTCGGCAATGGAGGTGGTAGTTCCAGAGTCATGCTGTCCGGTACGGGCACGAGTGTCGATACCAATGGCGCCGGAGCCGAAGCCGGTGCTACTGCCGGTCTAGGTTTTGATCGAGAGTTTGAAGGGGCGGAAGACGAAGAGGTCGTCGACGACGACGACGACGCGGGCTGCCGAAGCCTGCTCGAGGTCGCTCGCGAGCTCGGAGCCATTGCAACATGCGCCATACCGGAGGCACCGACGGACAACGGGCTGCGTGAAGCGGAAGGAGGAGGAAGGCGGAGAACAAAGGTACAAAGTCCGAGAGAAGACGGTTCTTACTATATCGATCGCATTGGAATGAACAAACGGAGTCGATCGCGCCGAGAAAGGCTGCCAAGCGGTGGCTTCAAAGACGAGTGATCTCGATTCGACTTGTAATGTCGTAATGCGAACTGGGGGCACGAAGGCAGTTTTGGATGCCGGAAAGGATGTGAAGGGCCTGGGACTTGTATGCGAAAGCGAAACACCGGTGCAGAAATCGAGACGGCAAACAGTGAAGACGGGAATGTAGAAGGAGCGCAACCTGACGGTGATAGACAGGCGAAGTGATGCTGTTGTTGCTGCTGCTGCTGCTGCTGCTGCTGGCGTCGGATGTGTTGCGACAAGTGGTATAGAGATGCTCTGGGTAGGTTGGAAAGTTGAAGAGGAGACGACAATAGCAGCACAAAGAAGATGCAAAAATCAAAAGCAGCTACAGTGCGGCAGAGTGGAAGTGAGTACTGTTCTGCCACCTGCAGCCTAGCAAGCTGAGCTCAACTCAAGAGTGACTACTGTACCGACTTGCTGCTTGTTGCTGCTGATGTTGAATATGTATGCCTGGCCTGTCTCGCTGACCCTGACTTGACCGCTGCAGGCAGTACACTGTACAGTATAGAGTTGCGAGCTGTCCTGTACTGTATTGTACAGTACTGTACTGTGCTGTACCGTAGTGTACGGTGTTTCTTGTCCACCAAAACATCCCATCCAGGCGCGGCAACGTAATTTGCGGAGACGCAGGCGCGAGTTGTTGGCCTTTGAAGGTACACACCCTCAACGCGCCAGACCAGCGCCGCTCAGCCTTCTCTCCGATGAGACAAGAGACAGGCTACACGCCTAGCTCTGCACACGAATGCCGTTGTCTCTCAAGATCGGGACTTGGATCGCGTCTGAATTTTATGTCAGATCACTTGGTAGCAAATCAGAACTAGTCCGTACTATCAGCGGTTCACGCGTCGACGCCAGCGCAGCAGTCATCGTCTCGGAGTGGTTCAGGACAGGAAACCTGCGAGCGCGAGTCGCAGAAAAACACAAGCGAGTCCCCCCTTCCCCCCCCCTTCCCCCCTCTTCTGGCAACAAAACAAGGAGCGAATCATCCCAACCCGTGGGCCGAAGGATCGACAGTGCATTTGCGACTTTTCTCATCTCTCGACCTGCGCCCGCCCCCTTTCCCCCCCTCTTTGATCGCCTCGGCGCGACTGGAGCGCGAGCCCGCTTGCCTCGCTGTCCTCACGCCGTTCTGAGTTTTGTTTCGCCTGCCCGAGGGGCAATATCAAAATATGTCTCTGAGACCAACACCCACAATACAGCAGCAGCATTTCCCGTGCTCACAGATTCTTTTGCCATCCCATCGTGATTCTGTTCAAGGGCAATCAACGTTTGACTGGACAGGCTGACAGTCTACCTCCAGGTTGGTGAGATGTGCAACTAGACCGAATCGCTGTTTGTCTGCATGTTGGTGTGCTCTGTGCAACGGTGCCGGCTCAGTCGTGACAGTCGGAAGGTTGTTCGACTTGTGATGCGCCTAGAGACTTTCCGTGCAGATTCATGCAGCATCAACGCCGACCCGCTCCCTCACGCAGAGTGTGTCCATCGCCTGTTCGCCCATCAATCGTCACACTTGTCGAGCTCATGTACTGTACAGTACATCAACTACACACTCAACTCCCAGCTACTGTACCTTTTTTTTCGGACGCTGCTGGCCTGCCTGCCTGCCTGCCCCATCTTGCCTGTCCTCCCTGCTACACGCGTCTCTGCACCATTCGAGGTTTACCTCTCACACCATCACAATTATCTTCCCATCCTTCGATCATCTCCGCCCCTCCCTTTCGCTGTTCGTACCTCCCTGGGTCGATTTCCATCGCAAAGAAGCTCGACATTCGCCGCGACTTCTTCCTTTTCGCTGCCAACCTCCCAGGACAAGCTGCGTAATCTAATACTCAGCGCACGCCTCTAAGAATCGGCTGTTCCGACGATCAGCGACAAAGCACTCGACCTCGAACCCTATCGGCACTCGACCGACACGGCATCTCTATTCAGTTCCGTCACTCGACAACCTACTGCTCTTCAGCACTCGACACTCTTTTCCTCGTTACTCGCAAATCGTACAAACGGACAATTTCACTTTTCTCCCCACGTTCTTTTCGAAGCTGTGTGACTTCATCTACGGCATCCGCCCCTCACGCATCCGCAATACTACGATTTCTGCCAGCGAATCCAGCCCACTCAGCACACACAAAGTCACCCTGTGCCGTTACGGACAGCATCACTCCTAACCTGCGCATAATCCTTCTTCGGCCGGACAATACATTGTTGCATCACTTCAATCCAGTACATCTTCACTATCTCGATCCCCATGAAGCTGTTAAAACACGCACTATTGGCGACAGCGGCCGCATCATTACCGCTCGGCGTGCTGTCGGCCTTTCATTCCAACAGCACGGCATGCACTCGCACATACCAGGTGGTTGAGGGCGATACCTGCGATAAGATCGGCCAAAAGACGCTCACTTCGACATATCAGATCCTTGCGTTCAACCTTCTCGAGTCCGGCGCTGACTGCTACACGTTGGAAATCGGTTCAACCTTGTGCCTTGGCCGATACGGGAATGACTGTCAGTTTGTCCACCAGTGCTCGAATCAGGACACGTGCGAGAGCATCGCCAGTCAGTATGGAATCTCGACAAAGCGCCTGAAGGACAACAATCCCAGCCTTGACTGTGATGTCGTTTACGATGGACTTATGCTCTGCGTCTCGGCGGGCAGCATCCGGCCACCAGCCGATAACAGCATCAACTCCACCGATGTCCGAATCGCCAGGGAACAGGCCAGACAGGCCTACATCCTTGCAGAGCAGACCAAGGAGTCCAAAAAGGCAAAGTCATACAGCAGCAGCAAGAAGCATTCCGCGTCCAAGAAGCACAAGTCAAAGGCCAATGGCGTCGAATCCTCTCACAACTCATCGGGGTCCAAGCATGGCCACAAGCACAAGAGTGACTCCTCTGACGATAGCGCCTCGTCCGAAGACAAGTCCAAGAACAGTGGCAAGTCTCATGGCAAGAAAGGTGGCAAGCCGTCCAAGGGCTCGAAAGACGACAAGAACAAAGACAAGTCCGACGACAGTTCCAAAGGCGGCAAGTCCAAGGACGACGATTCAGAAGACGACAAATCCAAGGATGATTCAAAAGGCGGCAAGGGAAAGAAGGATAAGCCAAAAGGTGGGAAATCCAAGGACGACAAAGGCAACCACAAGGAGGAGGACGACGACGACGACAAGAAGTCGGGTGACGATGACTCGCATTCGTCGGACAAGCCGTCCAGTGACGGCTCGCAAGTCGAATCGCCGATTCGCGAGGAGGAGCTTCGACAGTCTCTGGCCGACGTCTACACCACACCCAGCAACGGCCTGAACAACACCCCAGAGGTCCACACCGAAAAGGTTGCCGCACGCTCGCCATCCTCGCACGCGCATCACAAGCGCCAAAGAAGCCTCTCGACACGCTCGCATCACCGTGCTCACGGCGCCTCTGTCTCGACAGTATGACATCCCTTCTCCATCCAACTCGACTCGCTTCGGTACCTCACATATCCCCTTTCTGTTTTATCACTCTTTCCCTCTCCTTCGCCGCGCATGAGCTAGATGCTCCGCCGTATATTTGATTCTCTTCTGCTTTTCGTCTTCAAACACATTCTTTTGTACCACTCACACTCCTTTTAGCTTTGTTCAACTGCTCAGTCTCACGCGCATCTCTTCTAATCTGTCTCTCGAACAAGCAGTGCTTTGATCTAGCGGCAAATCGATACCATTTCTACGCTCGCGCCGGCCACTTCAGTCTTGTCGGGGTATATACTCTACATGTGTGCATGGGGTCATTGGACAACGACTTTTACTACGGCCTTAGACACGGGAAACAATGAGCTGCAGGATTTGTTGGCATGTCTGGTCGACCTGTTTGCGCTGTTCGTCGTTTGGCTGGATCGACATGCTTGCTTGTAGCGACTCGGCCAAGTCTTGCATCGTTGCCGCATCTGGTCTGCGGCTGTTACTGAGAAGCTCGGCATCGTACAGGATCTTTTTGACCTGATCTGGTAGGATGCTCCATCTGTGGTCGAGCAGGATACCGTCGCCGACACCTCGAATCTCGAGCCCGAGAAGCTCGTCGCAGCTCTTGGCGGGCAGGGACGTGTATGGACGCGGCTGGATGTAGAAGCGGGAGACGGAGCGGCCTGTTTCCTGACTTTCAGAGGTGTCATTGCTGGAACCGGTGAGGTCAAAGACGCAGTCGGCACGCTCGAATTCAGTCGACGATGTTCTCGGACTGGAAGCAGGCGTCGGCAGGTCCGTCTGCGGTGCCTTGGTAGTAGAAGAGGCGAGAGCCACGATCCTGAGGTCTTCCACATCAGCGCGTACCGCCTCCCATGTCGATCTGTCAAGCTTGTGAATGGATCCACGAATTCCGTCAACGAAGAAGTTGGGTTCAAAGAGTGCGTGAACTAGCCTGCATTCTTGCCCCTGTGAAGAGTCGGATGCCGAAGTGTGGATCAAAACACAGGTCTCGAGACTCGGTACAAGCGAGCCGATGGTCAGGAGAGAGGGCCGCGAAGTGAGTGCTGCTGATGCGTAGGATCGCTTGCGTCTCAGCGTGCGACCTGCCCTGGCAAATTCGGTGCGAGCTGGGTCGGGTGACGAGAGCGGATCGTCTGCACGCATCGTCATCATCTTGTTCCGTGTAGATCGACTACGTCGAATGTGAAGCAAGTCTAGAGTTCCTGAAGCAGAAAGATGTACTGAAGATGCTTGATAGCGCTAAGAAGAAACAACGGCAGCCTGGTATAGGTAAGGGATGATGCAATTTGGCCTGAGAGCGACGGGCTTGATGAAAGAGGCTGAGCCTTATATGAAAATGGGAAGGAATCTGTCAGCAACTCGCGAGGGTCGTTTGCGACAAGTCAGGCGTGGGTCACAGCCGCAGGGATCGGCCAAGATAACGCAGACGGGAGTGGCGCAACCTGCCCGACGGACGTGAACTGCATCCAGTCAACGAGACGGACAAGTGTCCTTGGCGCAAGATTTCGCAAGAGTTCGCTCCACAGCATGCTCGTGCGGGACACTTCTGCAACCTGGTGTGGTCACACCGGCCATACACAATCAAAAGATGAAATAGGGTTGCGCTCGGGGCCCTGCTTGCAACCTGGAAGCTAACAGCGCAGGTCGAAGACAGAATGCCCGCGGGACCATACCGACGAGATCCAAGCACCTGCATGCAAAGGACGGCACGAGGCCGACACCTGCCGTCTGCACACCGCCTGCCCCTGTGAGAAACACAGAACTCTGCCTGCTGGCCATCTCGAGTTTGCCGCTCCTTACGCCCAGTCCTCGCCACTTTCCAGATTGTAAGATATTTCGGGCCGATTCTTTGGCTCGGCTCTCGAGACGCAACAGAGAGAACCTTGTCTGCGATTACGCTGCCAGAGATCCTATTTTAAAAGGGATGTGCGGTGAACAATGTCGTTCGCCTCGGTTCTCAGATCCGAGCGTCGGAAGGGATGGTAAATCTGTCTTTGGGGTGTCTCAGATGCTTCTTTCATGCGGGGGACGCGAGTTAGCCGGACGCACGCAAGCCGAGAGGCTCTGCGCAGGCTACCCTTTCAGGCATCTCGCCACAAACAAAGCTGTTCCTTCAGCAACCGACTTGTCGTCATTCGCTTTCGAGTGGAGATCGAGTAACAAAAGAGTCAACAGAGGCCCACTGATGTTAAGAGCCAACGATGCACTGGATGCCAGAGGATACAGGAAAGAGTGTCTCTCAACCTACATTGAGCTTGTCGCTCATCCGCTCGAATCGGGCATGGCGCTACAGCATTTTACGGGTCACAGCGCATACAGCACACAAACCTTAAGCTTGATGGGAAGCGAACCTGAACCTGAAAACAGGGCGATTTTCGGGCATGCATGCGCGCACCTGCATTCGACTTCAGTACAGTCAGTACATTACCAGCCAGCCCTCTTCACGATGGAAATGAGGGTCCTTTCGGTGCATTTCCCGGCGATGAGCGGAGTGACAGGTTCTCTATGAGCTGCATCATTTCCCACACCACTCACACGACAAGAGATGGTTGGTGCGCTAGAAACGCTTTGCAAGCTGCTGTGGAATTGTGCGTGGACGAGTGAGGAACGATGTGCTGAGAGCCCGTAATATCGGTACCGCCGTCTGTGTAGTGAAACCAATCACAACACTGAAACTTGATAAGGATCGAAACAGCTCTGCCTCGAAGTTTACCTCGGTGCTTGTAACTTTAACCCAAGAGAGCTCGGCGCAGCCAATCCTCTACGCGCAAAAGAGCAAAAGAGCAAGCAACGGCCATGCGTGATCAATCACTGTCTTCTGCCGCATGCTCTGTCGCTGCTAACGCTGACGCTCGTGGGGAGCTATCAGACCTTCAATAGCCAGCGGGACAGCTACGTGAAGCTGCCATCACAGCGACAATTGTCAGGGTGCTCGATCCGCGTCCACGTCTCGTGACAGATGTGCAGAATGCAATACGTATGTGAACAAAGGGCAAAGCTAGAAGTCGGCCGCAGCGGCTCCACCCAAGTTTTTTTTTTGGGCAAAAGCAGAAATCTATCACAGTCTAGCAACCGAGTGTGCTCAGGTGTTACAAAGTGTGGGGTGATGCACGGGCACAAATGTGATCTGAACGGCAGTACAGTACTGTAGCCTGTGATTGTATTAGAGTGTCGAACTCGCGACGGTATAAAGGACGCAATGGGTTAGCTGCGAAGGCTTAGCGTCGCTTGCTGCCGTTAGCGTTACTGCCGGCCACCGCATCTGCGGCCTCGCTCTCTTCGTTCTCGAGAAGAGCCCGAATCTTGCGAACGTTGCTTTCCTCGCGCAGACGGTCCATGATGTAGTCGAGGCCGGTTCCTGGATCGTGCTCTCCCTCCATGATACCGTCGATACCGTTGAGGCTGAGGTTGATACGGTGATCCGTAACACGGTCCTGAGGAAAGTTGTAGGTGCGAACGCGGTCGCTCCGGTCCATGCTCGCTACCTGAGCCAATCTGCGCTCGCGGTTTCCCTCTACCTCTTGCTTGAGCTTTCGATCCAGCAATCGGGCCCGAAGCACTGCCCATGCCTTGGTTCGATTCTGGTGCTGTGAACGGCTGTCCTGCATCGAGACGCTGATACCTGTCGGCTCGTGCGTCAGACGGATGGCCGACTCGGTCTTGTTGACGTGCTGACCTCCGGCGCCTCTCGACCGCATCACTTCCACCTTGACGTCTTTGGGATCCACGAGGTCGTCGGCCTTGTTCTCGCCGCCTTCCGAGATTGGCAGTACCATGACGGCAATCGTCGACGTCTGCAGCTTGCCCAGACTCTGCGTGGCTGGGATGCGCTGGACACGATGAACGCCTGCCTCGAATTTGAGCTTCTGGAAAGCGCCTCTGCCCTTGACTTCGATAATGGCTTCCTTCAGACCTGAGCCAGAGCCTGCCGATGCCGTAGATACGTCGACACTGGTGCTAGACAGTAGCTCCACCTGCCATTCCCCAGAGCCGTCTTCGTCTGCCGGCTTCTGTTCGCAGAAGCGCTCGTACATTCTCGCCACCTCGGATGTAAATAGCGTCGACTCCTGTCCACCTACACCAGGTCGCACCTCGAGAACGGCACCGACCGCTTGGGCCTCGATCGGATCCGTCGTCGATGCAAGTGTGATCTCCTCCATCTCGGATCGGATGCTCTGCAGCTCCTCCTCCAGCACTGGCACTTCCTCCTGAGCCATCGCTCGCATGTCTTCATCTGGATCGTTCTCTGCCATGCTTATCGTAGAAAGAAGCTGCTTGCGCTTGGCTAAGAAGCTCTCCCAGACCTGTCGCAGCGGTTCGAGATCCTTCAGCATCTTGCCCGTTTCAGCGCTGTCGGACCCTTCTGGAGCAGTGAGCAGCCTCTCTCTGCGAGCCATTCTCAGCCGAGCCAGGCGCACGACGGCGTCCGAGTCTATCTGCAACTTGGCCTCATCCTTGCCCGCTGCTTGCCCGCTCTCGGTGGCATACCTGCGAAGCGACTGCACAAGCTCGGTCCAGGGGGATACCGCGCTTCTGTTTGGCTGTCTGAGGCTAGTTCCGGATACGCTGACCATAGCTCGGGTGTGCAGTCGTCTTGGATGGCTTGAGGCTTTATGACATTCCGTCGTGCTTGGTACTCGGGGTACAATGGGTCGAATCTGTCGAGAAGGCCCGGCCACGCCGCCTGCCAGAGTGCAGCAGGCGCGGCTGGTAGCCTGCCTTGGTATCGACATTGAACTCGCGCTATGCTGACTGGCTGGCTGGCTAGCCCGATGGATGCAATGCTGGAATGATGACGAGATAATGATGATGGGAACGACAACGGTGACCAGGGTAGACTGTGACATCACTTTCGCTCGATCGACACCCCTGTGCAAAAAGCGCCCGAGCAGCATTTCTTCTTGAATTGCCAAAAATTGAGGATCTTCGCCGGAAGTCGGAGTAGGGATGGGATGTCGCGAGACCCTGTCCATTGCTGTCGTGGATTTGAAAGTCTAACATCTTGCTTATTTGCGTAAAGATTGGGGCGATGGCGCAAGCGAGAGGTCAAGTTTGCGATAACCTCAAAGGTCCTCACGCCATTTTGATCCCCCGCACTTGCGATAAGCCATGTCAGGGCCAAGACTGACCGACAAACTCTGCTTGATGCTGCATCCAACCTGCCGCCTGACTGACCACAAGTGCCTCGCCGGCGACGACCCTGTGGGTCAAGAAGCGAAGCAAGCCAGCAGCCAAATGCTCAAGCGTGCCCAGCATAGCGTGACGTGACCAGTCGGCTCACGACATCTTTCCCGAGCCTATCTATCACTTAGTACTCTACTGTCCGGTGCCATTTCCATCCTCATGTCCTGATGACCTTGCCTGTCTGTCTGTCTGTCTGTCTGTCTGTCTCTTGTGAGCTCCTTTCCCGCCGGATCATGGGAAGGGTAAGTGCACTTACCGTGCGGTGTCGTGTGCTGCACGTTCTGTCCAGCAGCCATACGCATTTGACCGGCACGGTACTCGATTCTCACGCCCCCTCGTCCGAGCCCAGTGCCTGCCGTCCCTACTGTACTGTTTCTCGACCCTTGAGGCTACACTCCACATGACCGGCCCTGTACATCCAGCCTAATACAGTAGCAAAGCTTAACCGTCAACGTTCCTGTCTCATCAATATTGAAAGCCGACAATCTGTGCTGCCGTCTGATATATGCGACCAGGACTGAGTCTTCTCTGACCAACCACTACCACATCACCATCTCTCACTCTCTGGCTCCAGTGTATACCACAAGTTCGCCTCAGCCATCATCAACATCGTCGTGAATTAAGTTTGCAGTTGTTTCGTGTCGTCTAGAATGGCGGTCGCCAAGCGAGCGTCCGTGTCCTCGGACTCGTCGGCAGAATCTTCGAAACGGCCACTGCTGAACAAAGACGGCAGTCAGCGCAAGTCGCGCGTGCTAAGCCGCAAGACCGACCACTCCGTCATCGAACGGAGACGTCGGGAAAAGATCAACGAGAAGCTCGTCTTCCTGCAGAACCTCGTCCCTGCCTGTCTGTTGGAGTGCCAGGACCTGATCGAGCGCAAGTATGACTCTCTGAATCCTTCCAACGATACTCAGGATGCGGGAGGAAAGCAGGCCACTCGCAGAGGTGAGAAGCGGAAAAAGACGCTCGAGAAGGTCGAAAAGGCCAAGCAAGAAATGCAAGAAAAGGTCAAGTCGTCAATGGTGCTCGAGAAGCTCTGCATCATCAGCCATACCGTCGACTATGTTCTGGAGCTGCAACGCGAAAATCAGTCTCTGCGCGAGCTGTGCAGAGGTCAGCCTGACTCCATTCCCACCGCATCCAGCTCAGACAGACTTCAGGAACACTATCGCCAGGCCCATCGATGCGCAAGTCCTCAGCCGATGGACTCGGATGTTTCTGCCCGTGTGCGCAGCCCATCAACCTCGAGTGACGACGAGCCCTTGATGTCCGGCTCTGCATCCATGACTAGGCTGAGATCCGACGAGTCAGCCTGCGAACATCACTCTTGCAAGAAACGGCGGCTGCACTGGGGAAGCGACGACATTCGAAAGGCATCCGTCCGTGGCCTCACCGCCTCGAACTCAACGGTAGAAACCGCAGAAGTCAAGCTCGGTAGCGACCCGAGCTCAGGTGATCAGGCACACGCGGACGACTCGGATTCAAACAGAGTGGAATCTAGGGACGTCATCCAAGATAGCGAGTCGGAAGACGAGACAGACTGTTCGGCCTGTCAAAACCATGCGACACTTGCGGAACAGGACAGATCGCTTGCGGCTTCAAAGCCTTCTGCCGGCTTCGCTACCATCAATACAGGCAGCACCTCTGCAAACTGTACTTCGGCACAGCCGCGCTACGGTTGTGCTCGCCACTCGTGGTGCCGTGGTGACGTGCAGTCAGACTCGGCCACCGAGTCGAGCGACGAACTGCCTTCGCCTGTCCTGGCACCAATCAGCCGAACCAGTCTCGATGGCCGCACCCGGCTTCCTTCCATTCTACCACTGTCTGCCATGTCCCATCCCCATGCGTCTTTCCACCACCAACACCACCACCAACCACATGCACGACAGGAGAAGCTGGCTTCCCTGTACCGCAAGGATCCTCTTTGGCCCACATCGACCGAGACCAAGCTCGGCATCAGCGGACGAAACCCCTTTCGCCCACTCTCGCTCTATACTTCACACTCGTATGCCACCATCCCATCGAGAGAATGAATGGCGAAATGAATGAAGTTGAATAGTAACAACCACAGAAAATCGTCTTGCTTCCCATCGAAGATTGAATGTCTGAATTGGGTTCGTGATGAGTGCGAAAAGAGCAAGAAAATGCAAGATTATCAGTTGACAAAAAAGTACAAGTATATATACGCAATAGCGCTTATGCACTGTAACAACACAGCGGCTTTCGTATAGTGGTTATTACAGCTCGTTGTGGTTTCTCTTGTCCTGGAAATAGCAAGTGCTGTTGCCGAGCAAACGGATGTTCGATTCCTCCAGGCCGCAGATTCTTTTTCATTTTTGCTTTTATTTTTGCTTTTCTCTTTGCAACATTTCACTTGACTTTGTACCCCAGGTATCTCTTCTGACGATCAGTTCTCTGGCCCAATGAGCACAGCTTTCAAGATTTGCTTTGACGTCTCTTCATTCCAAGGCACGTAGTTGAGCTCGTGTTGAGGAGCGTCTTCTGAAGCGGTAAGAATAATAATGGTGTGTTGGGCGAGCGCGAAAGGACACGCGTAAAAGAACGCACCTTGCATCAATTAATGTTTCTTGTTTTTGTTGCACAAAGGTGGAGACGCGCGCAGACCAACACTACCTACAACCGCACCCTTTTGGTCTATCGTGCAGCAGCATCACGAACAACTACATTGTTGACAGTGACCTGTATCTATATCCGTATACCTTGCCTGCTGACGACCGGCATACTTCGCTG
The DNA here is from genome assembly GCA_003144125.1 of Testicularia cyperi. Classification (NCBI taxonomy): domain Eukaryota; kingdom Fungi; phylum Basidiomycota; class Ustilaginomycetes; order Ustilaginales; family Anthracoideaceae; genus Testicularia; species Testicularia cyperi. The sequence goes on from KZ819190.1 coordinate 230,897, forward strand.
TGCTGACACGCATACACCCATCTGCCATCGGACCCTACACGTTCGACCCTCAAACTTCGGCTCACCAGCACTAGTACCGGATCTCTCGCGCAACTGTACCCAGCCTTTCGCAACCCTGGCAGCAACTACATGCTCATCTCATCGTGACAGCATGTCGGTACTGGATATTGACTATCCATTTCCCGACCTCGATCCGGCCCGAGCTAGGGAATCACTGCGTCTTGCCGCAAGGGAGCTCGGCGAGCGAGGACTGGCATCTTCCTCGAGGTGGACGCTTGAGCTGCTGCAGTCTGTTCCACGGGGCGCCTATGTCGGCGGGTATATCAACGAGCCAATCATAGCTCCAGCAGCGCTTGGAGCCACGACACCGGCGCAAAAGCGGATCTTGAAACGGCCGCCTGGCTTTCCCGAGCACTCGACGCCGGCACTCGGAATGCAGCAGCGCATGTCGGCTGAACCAAGTATGGAGGACATTTCCGTCGAGGACTCGGGCCGCTTTCCCAACAAGGCGTTTCCTTCTTCGCCCCTAGCGCATACCGGAATGGTACTGGGAGCCAAGGACGCTGATAGCTCCGTGATCACAGTCGACAGCGAAGACGGGGGCAACGCAGGCTCGGCTCATGTTCACTGGCAGTCGAACAGCAACTCGATCAACTGCTCTCCCGGGCCATCACAAATCCGCGACCCGCACGAAGAAGCCGATTTCGAAGAGATCGAGACCTACTTGCTAGCCAAGAGTCACTTTGACCAGCACCAGCTCGAACGCTGTGTATGGGTCCTGGAACAGAGCAGCTGCGCTATCGACAAGGCCGTCTTCTTGCGTCTCTATGCACGCTTTCTCATGTCGGAGCGCAAGCTCGACGAGCACGGCATGATCATCCCAAAACCCAACGGCAAGCTTCCCGGCACGTCACCCAACCTGATACCCATACTGAAGGAGCTGATCGACGCAACGGACCCGTATCTGCTCTTTCTCAAAGGTGCCATCCTGCGCAAACTCGACAGGCCGATCGAGGCGATGGACTGTCTCGTGCGGTCGGTCCAGGCCTGTCCGTACAACTGGGCCGCCTGGCAGGAGCTTTCCATGACGCTCGAGGCGGGAGAGGTAGATCAGATCGGCGATCTGCTGCCCGAGTCCTTCATGGTCAGTTTCTTCAAGGAGTTCCTCGATCGACATTCGGCACAGGAGGGAGATATGAGCATAGCACGCATCGATAAGCTGCTCGAGTACTTTCCGCGATCGGCGTATCTGCTGACGTGTCGAGCGCAGACCAATGTGCATCGGCTCGACTACATTGAAGCGGAACAGGACTTTCAGGAGGCCTGGTCCATCGATCCGTACCGCATAGATGGACTTTCGGACTACTCGAATGCCCTGTACCTGCTCAACCGCACCGCCGAGCTTGCACATCTGGCGCACAAGTTTGGCACGTTTGCAAAAGACAGGCCCGAGGTGTGCTGTCTGGTGGGCAACTACTACAACCAGCGCAGCGACCACCATCGTGCCATCGAGGCTTTCCGACATGCTCTTCGACTCGACTCGGGCTGTGTGCCCGCCTGGATTCTGCTCGGACACGAATACATTGAGCTCAAAAACTCGCATGCCGCTGCCGAAATGTACAGGCGCGCACTCAAGATCAATCCCCGAGAGTACAGGGCGCTGTACGGCCTCGGCCAGGTGTACGAACTCAACGGGGCGTATACCTACGCAGTCAACTACTTTCAAAAGTGTGCAGCCATTCGGCCGTATGACGGACGCATGTGGTCGAGCATGGGCATCTGCTACGATCATTTGGGAAGGTGAGTCTGCATCCCGAGCTATGCGGCGCCCAAGTGCCTACAGAGATACTGAACGATCACGATTGGCTGTGCTTGTTCATTCTTTTCTTTCCTTTTCTTTTGGTAACGACAGATCTCAGGATGCGATATCGTGCTTCAAGCGGTATCTGACCTGTCGACTGAATCAGAACGACACAATCATTGGCCTGACACGCATCATCGAGGTGTACGAAAAGGAACGGGATCTGTTGGCGGCGGCATCCTACCATCGGCGTCTGGTACAGGTGGTTGACAGGGGACTGGCAGATGCCGAGTCCAACGTGGTTGCAAGATACGCTCGATCGTACATCATTGCAGCTCGCTGGGAGATGGGCGAGATCGGATCCGCGACAACCGGCGGACCACCTCGCCAAGCTCCATCCAAGGGCAGAGACCCAGAAGATCAAGATATGCACGACGACCCAGCAGACTCGACAGCCAACCCCAAGACGGGCAACCTCGCCCTCGCAAACGACTACCTCCAAAAAGTGATTGCTGCAGGCACAGAAATGACCGACCTGGCCGAGATCCTTCTCAAGCGCCTCGCCTTTCAACGAGACTGAGACTTTTCTCCATCGTCCATCTGACCTTCAACAGTGGAATTGCATTTTATCTCCATAACAAATGATTTGCGTGTGGGCTCGAGGGGTAGAACAGTTGCTGATACAGACGATCTCAGTGTTGTGAGGAGAGTACTGTATGAGATGTGGCCGGTAAGGTGCGAGAAAATATGGACGCGATCGTGCTCGCTTTTGAAAGAGCAATGGTCTGGTCTGTGCAAAACCGAATGACCCCGCCCATTGTCTGCCGTTCCAGATGAAGGCTAGACAATGAGGACGTTTGCCAGACTTGCATGTAGATGCGGGTACAAGCGGCTTTTTGCAAGGCGTGTGGGCGCAGTGCAGTATGTGCATTGCCATGAGTGTTTGAGCGTGCGAGCGGGTGCACAAGCTGTGAAATGCTGGGTTCTCAGAAGCAGCAGTGTCGTGAATGAGGCTCAAGAGCCGCGAAACTCTGCAAGCACGGCGTACGTACAGTACAGTAGTACAGTAGTTGCATTAGATTCGGGTGGGAAAAAGGAAAAAGAGAGAAAGAAAAGAAAGGCAAGAGACGTCATTTGTGGACGCACGTCAGTTCACTCTTCTGCAAGACGTAAGTACGTACAGTATACAGCTGGTACTGGACATAATAATTCGTGATTGAGGACTATACTGTTGTGCTTCTGTGGAGGCAGCCGCTCAATCCCACGGCATGTTTGTATAGCCGCAGAGACACTGGTGTTCAAGTGTACTGTATTGTACTTGATGGTAGTTGCTATGTAATCTGCTCTGGTGGACGCAGGAGGCGGTAAACATTCGAATTGAGTACAGTACTTAGCAGCCAGATCCACACATCTCATGAGGCACCCGAAGAAGGACAATGATGAATCATAGCCGTAACTTGATCCTCTCTCCCTTCTCCCCAGTCGTGTCGCACCTCGCGAGTACAAGCTCCTGCTTCGGTGGTGGAGTCCTTCTCCCGTTCCGACTGTCTGCCTTCCTGAGCAACACTGCCTGCCTTTCGAGTGCATCCACATCCGAATATGTGCGCTTGCAGCCGCCCGCCCAAAGAATTCGCCGACTGTCGTCTGCGTTGCTCCACTTTACCCTCGGCACAGACTATGCAGCACCAAGCAGTGTGGTGGGCGACAATATAAACTCAGCCGACCTACGAAAGTGATCCTTGCCGCCCCCCCTCCTCCGACATCATTCCTCTGTATACATCGCCATCATGTCTTCGCCACGCAACTACCTCGTCTGGGGAGCCAACGGAGTATCGGGTATCGCCGCTCTGCGTGCCCTGGTCGAGCAGCCCGAGTCGGTTGTCGGTTCCATCCTGGCGGTCTCTCGACGACCTCCGCAGGTTGACCTCAAGGACAAGCGCATCAGGTTCGTCTCGATCGACATCCTCAATGCCTCGGTCGACGAGATCACCGACAAGCTCAAGCAGAATGGAGGCGAGTCGGTCAACGCCGCTCTCCACTACACGTACATCGAGAAAAAGGACCCGCAGGAGCTGCTCGACGTCAACCACGTCCTGCTCGAAAAGGCCCTCGACTCCACTTGTGCTGCCGCCGGTTCCAATCTGAAGCACTTCCACCTGCAGACCGGATACAAGTGGTACTCGCTTCACCTTGGAAACAAGGATCTTGCGTCGCCCGTGCCCTACCAGGAGGATGTCGAACGTGGACCTACTGACCCTCCCAATTTCTACTACGATCAGGTCGACACACTGATTGCGCACGCCCAAAAGAATGGATACGCCTGGTCCGAGACGCGTCCCAACACCATCATTGGAGCTGCCAAGGGCAACTTTATGAACCAGGCCGTGTCGACGTCAATCTATCTTGCTCTCGAAAAGGCCAAGGGCAACACCGAGGTGCAGTACCCCGGCAACAATCTCAACTGGGACCAGATCTTTGTATCTCAGTCGACAGCCATCAACAATGCCCGCTTCCAGGTCTTCCTCACCGACCCGGCCAACAAGGCCAAGTGCGAGAACCAGTCGTTCAACATCGAGGACGGCGACACGCGAACCCTCGGCCAGATCTGGCAAGACCTCGCTGCTGAGCTTGGCCTCACCGTCCTGCCGCCCAACGAAACCGTCCAGGCCAAGTACAACGACAAGCCGCCCAAGCTCGGACTCAGTCTGGACGAGTGGAGCAAACGCCCCGAGAACATTGATGCGTGGAAGAAACTCACCTCTGAAAAGGGCGGCGATCCAAGTGCGTTTGCCGACCACGCCACCTTTGCATTCGCCGACTTTACCCTCGGTGCCACCTTTGACCAGCAGGGCAGCCTCGACAAGGCCAGAGCCGCCGGCTGGACCACCACCTGCGACACTGTCAAGCACGGCTACCTCGAAACCTACCGCTATCTGCAGCACATCGGTACCCTTCCCAAGGTGTAACTCGATGAGCATGTTTGGCTGTATCCATGAAATCATTGATGTATGAATTTGGCGTCATTATTGTTTGCATTGCTCTCGTCTGAAGTTGCTTTGTTAAGCGCGAGTGGGGATGATGAATCTCTTGATGGAAGAGGAGTGCACGGTGAAATCAGAGTGCAGCGGGAGAGTGACATATATGTTAGACTGCCAATGTGTGTGATTGTTGATGTTGGACCCTGGAGGGTATCGGCACGGAGACCAACATCCGTTCGGAAAGGGATCCGAGAACAACAAACCACTCGACCCACTCAGCTTCACCACCAACGTCTCTCGAGGGACTCTTCCATCTGCTTACCACAAGACAGGGTTAGTTCAGAATTCCAGGCCGAGATCCCTTGTAACTCCTGACTCGCGATGAGTGGAGCCGACTACCGCTATCTGCAAGCCTGGGCGCGGCCGTCCGGGTCTAGTTCGGCCAACAGGGCAGCAGCTCGGCCCAAGGAGCGTTCGTACGAGGTGCTGCTTCCGACGACCGACGGCGACACTGCGACGCCCGCCACAGACCCCAGTGCCGACGCAAAGAAGAACAAGAACGACAGCTCGACGGAAACAGGTGCCCCGTACCAGATCCGACTCGACACGCCGGGCGGCATCTCGTATGCACCCGACATGCTCAACCAGCACAACTCGTCAAAGCGTCTCTTTTTCCCCTCTTCTGCCATCAGACTGCGTGATGGTACTACGACAGTTCGACAGGAGTATGACTTTGAAAAAGAGATTGATGACAGACGCAAGAGGATACAGGCTCAGGCGCAGCCCCTCGACCATCACGGACGGACCGAGGCAGAGGCGTTCAAGGATAGCGTCAATCAGGCGGGTCAAGCGACGGACGACCAGAAAGACTCGGAACCTTCGTCCGCGGCGGTCAAAGAGAGCGAGAGTGCAGAGCCGCATCACCTGAATGATCGTCCTGCCGAGCAGACGGGAAACGCACTCGACTCGGAAGACACAGCATCGGTCCTCACTACAGCCACGACCGACACGGTGCGATCCAAGATGACTGCCCTTACCTTGGCAACGGAACGCGCGCAGACTGTGCCGAAAAACGTCGTTGCTAATGCGGTAGCTGTGCCGTTCAAACCCGCGCCCTCGGTGGCGGGTGGCTCTTCCGACGGGCGGACACCATGGACGAGTGATTCTACATGGACATCCCACCGCGCGCTGGACCGAGTGTCGGACAAGGAGCGCGCCGCGGGCATCACGCAGTTCGAGGACGCGACCGAGGGGCGTGTGCCTTCAACGAAAGAGGCGGGTCTCTTTAGCACCTCGGCTGGCCCGTCGTCGGGCAGCAAGTCGAGAGGTCTGAGTGTCGGCGACTTGTTTGTGCCCGATCCGCGGCCGTGGCGACCACTTCGGTACGTGCGCAAGGTGGATCCTCGACAGATGCTCATCCTCTGTGCCGGCGCCACGCTCACAGAGAGTCAGGTAGCCGCCATCAACTTTGGCCAGCTCTCGCCGGGAGCAGTTGGCGGCGCCTCGAGCTCAACGCCTCGACTTCCGACGACCGATTTTTCGCTCCAATCGACACGGAAAGCTATGCTGAGCGCCGGCAAGCTGCCCGACTACAAAACACTCCAACGAGAGATGGCCAAGGTGAAACCACCGAGCTCCATCACGGCAAATACATCCTCTTCGCTGTTCGGTGCGGGTGCGGCTCCCGCAGGAGAAGAGAAGCGAGCGGGACTCGGGTTTGTCTTTTGCCCGTCGTTCGACGAGCGGTATCTTGCGGTTCCCGAGACCGAGCGGAATCAACGCCAGTTTGCAGCCGAGACGAACTTTTCGCGTCGCTTGGAGAAGCCGCCCGAGTTCAGCAGTGTGACGCTACGACGGGCGGCGCTGCGGTCTGCACTAGCTGCGCTCGAGTATGCGTCTTGGGAGACAGAGGGGTTTGACAAGCTGGTGATTGCGACGCACCACGCGTGGCTGGTCGACGGCATCTCCCGGTCGATCTGGGAATGGAGGGCAAACGGATGGAGGATCACGGGAGAGTCGCAGCTCGGCACCACGGGCGACCAGGTGCCCGATCGCGATCTCTGGGAACTCCTCGACCGAGCCGTCAAGACCTACGAACAGATCGACTGCACAGTCCGGTTCTGGGCCATCGACAAGCAGCAAAACTCCCACGCTGTCGCCCTGGCCCAACAGGGCGCGGCGAAGGACACCGTCTACCCCGGCACGGTTCGCTGGACAAAGAAAAAGACGCCGATCTGACCGCCCAACGCCGCAACGTTGTCGAGTCCTTTACCCCGTCGTGGGACACAATATTGTTAATCCGTACAAATGGATGGCTTGTTTCTTTTGACATTCAGGTACAAGTACAGATTTCGGGAGAGAGAGAGAGTGTGTGTGTGTGTGCGTGTGTGTGTGTGTGTGTGTGAGAGAGAGAGAGAGAGAGAGAGGGAGACGTCATCTCCAGAGCAAAGGCAGAGCGATATCAAGGACGGCATCGTAACGGAGTCTGATGAGCTGTGAGACGGGGAGTTTCCCCTTGCTTGACATTGGGGTGATGGCGAGAACCGATGCGACAAGTACAGTAAAAACCGAGAGGGTCTGTATACACTTGCTGCTGCTGCTGTTGGTGGAGCTCCTTTTCTTCCTCGATGCCTGGTGCGAAGATCTCGAAAACAACCAGGAAAACGAAACACTCTGCCGGAGGATCGGCATGGTTCTGACGATGTGTAGCGAGAAAGCGGTGGTGAGGAACAGGTAGGATGCAGCCGCGAGTGCCTTGGTCAAGCCTGGACGCGAGAGTGAATAGGAGACGAAGGCGTAGTCTAGCTGCGAGGGGGAGAGAGAGCTGATGGGCGCGCGGGAGGAGGCTGGTAGCAGCCGGTTCATCCATACGTGGTGCAGGACGACGGGGGTTAGCAGGTATCCTGACCACTGAGCTGTCGTCAAGCGGGGGAGAGAAGACCAGGACCAGGACCAGGACCAGGACGGGTCTGACTTGGAGTCGGGTAGGGGAGCAAGCTCCAGACCCGAGCTGGCAGGCGTGGCTGCGTACGAGGTGTCAAACCTGCCGTCTTCGACATCGTCTTCTTCGGGTATTGTCGTCGGCGGTTGTAGGTGTTTGCTCTTGACATCTGCGGTCGTTGCGGTTGCACTTTCGAGTCTTGCTGCGGTGGCGGTAAAGGTTCTAACGAGGCGTTTGAGGATGCCCGAGGCAACGTGCGCGACGAGGGAGGCCCAGAGCAGCGGCTCACCGAGGGCGCTCTGGTACGCGACTCTGCCGAGGAGCATCCATCTGGACACGGCGTCGACTCGATCACCGAGATCAGCGCCGGTGAATGCACTCAGCAGCCCAACCAACGGCGAGCTCAGATGCACCACCGCAAACCCGGCCAGTCCGACTGCCGACGTCGTCTGAATCCGCGACAACACCGAGAGCGTGCTGCGCTGCGTATCCCTGGACAATACCAGTGCTGGTGGCGATAGCCTCAGCTCCAATCCGAGCACCTGCATGCCTACCTGTCAATGACAATGACGGTGAGAAGCACCACGAAGGACAAAGCCGGCAAAGGAGAGATCAACACTCCAGTCCAGATTGGGCTGTTTGTAATCAGCCGTCATGTTCTACTGTGCTTCTTTCACTGACCGCGTCTGGATCTTCTCAGGAAAACACACACACACATGCACACACACACACGCTCACGCTCACTGACAGAAAAGTGGAGGCGAGAAGCGCCTTATTTTGCTCAACTCACCTAACCAAGGAAACGTACTGGACATGGTCTCACACCACCTATGAGCACCGTTCAGCACGTCTCCCTCACGGGACAGCATTGTGAGATTCGGTAGACCCTGTTCCAGCCTGTCAAGTCACAAGGCTGAAAGCACATTCGACCACGCTTGCATGTGCCGCATCCAGGCTGGCTGTTGCAGCTCACGCTCAATCACAGCGTCGGTTTCTCTCCGAACAAAACAAGAGCGGAGGCGGGAAGGGAAAAGAAGGATTGATGCATTGATGGCAGACGAGTGACAACGGCGGGTGCAGCCCCGACTACTGTACATTACTGTAGTTGGAAATGATATCACAGCAAAGCAACGCCAGACAGAGGGGTCCCCTAGGCACTGCCTATTCGGAATACGGTCGGCAGAATCACGCTCTTACAGAGACAAAAGCGCTAGAGTGCATGGGAGAACGGGGGAGGTGTTGTTCGTCTGCACGAGTGCAGATGTCGCGCTGTCTGTGCTTTTTCTTGGCTCCCCCTCGTCATGGCAGGATAACGAACATAGTACTACTGTATGATATTTGATATGATGCGTGCCCATGTGCCCTGATTTAGATTTTGGCTTCATCATCCTGGCTGTGGGCCTCTTATTGTTGTTGTTCTTCTTCCTGCCTCCCCCCCCCCCCCCCCCCCACGCGGGCTGCAACCTCCACTTGCGTCCGTCTCGTTTGCCCCAATCGACACCGCCTCATGCACCGCTCTAAGTGTGCCACGTTCAGAAGCCGCCTCGAGTTCTCCTTTTGGATTGCTGCAGAGTACTGTACTGTATAGGACTGTACAGTGCAGTACAGTACTGTCAGTTGTGGGAGTCTCCAATTCCGAATTCCTCACATGTGTCTTGTTGGCTCCTGCACAACAAGACTGAGCAATTGAGTGACGGAGTGACTGTACTGTAGCTGCACAACTTTAGGGCACCTGATGTGTGCCACTGTCATTGTTGTATTGTACTTGTCCCCACACTTCAAATAAAGCTGTCGGGCAAAGGTCGACCTCGTTTGCCATCGCCGCTACCACTATCACACGTATCCATCTCATTGTCTCCTGACATATCTGGTACAACATGTCGGCGACAACAGAACATGCCTCCCAAGGCATTCAAATCCTCACCATTCCCAATGTCAAGGCCACACAGGACTATGACAACGAGCAGGTAGAGCTGGCCTCGGGCGAGCTCCAGGTGCTCCTCGTGAGCATCGAGCTCGAACAGTCAGCATATACCTCTGCCTCCTCCGAAAAGCAGCAGCAGCAGCAGCTAGACTATGCCACCGACCTCTGGCTCGTTCTGGCCGTCGGCAGCGACTTCTCGGTGCCCGTCCCCGCCAACCAGATCATCAAGCCCCACCGAGCCCAGAGTGTAAACTCTTACATTCTGCCTTCTCAAGAGGTCTCTGGTGCCTCGGTCAAACTCACTCTGCCTGCAGGCACCGACGCCGACAAGGTTGCCCGCTTCCAGCAGATCCTGTCACAGTACTCGGCGTACCAGGACGACGACCGATCCGACGCAGGCGCCATCGAGCTCATGGACGAAGATGGCCACGTCGTCGGTGTACTCCAGGGCAACTTTAACGTTCGCGAGACCGACTCGCTCTCCGACGCTGGCAATGAAAAGACGCCCGTCCTGATCGATCTGCCTCCCGAGCCCGAGAGCGTTAGCGAAAAGCAGGACCTCAACGTCGATGTTCTCACCGAAGACGAGCAAAAGGACTGGATGATCCGTGGCGCCAATACCATTTCCCAGATCATCATCAAGTCGTCCCAATTCATCGGCGGCAAGATTCAGGGTGCTGCCGACAGCTATGTGGCCAACAACCCAGCTGCTGGTCCGCCGGGTGCACGAACGCCCACAGGCGAAAAGGCGGATGCGCTGGCGGCTCAGCCTGGTCGTGAACCCATCAAGGTCGGACCCAAGACCCAATCGAGCGTACGCACACTCCACCAGTGGTCCGGTACCGCGGTCCAGGTGTCGGCCAAGACCACCGGAGCCATCCTCGAGGTGGCCGGCCACATTGGTGACAAGATCGGCAGAAAGACGGGCATTCAGCGTCAGGTCAAGCCGGATGGCACCTACGGTCCACCGCCCAAGGGCATCCGGGGATTCATCAACCGCTCGCTGATTGCTGCCAATACGGTACTGGACGGTGTGGATGCCGGCGCACAGACGCTTCTCTACACTGGGGGTGATGCTGCCTCCAAGGTCGTCGGTCACAAGTACGGCGAAGATGCCAGACAGGTGGCTGACGGCGTCGGCCGAACCGGCAAGAACGTCTTTATCGTCTACAAGGACATCCGTGGTGTGCGACGAAGCGCACTCCTCAAGGCCGCCCGCTCGCGAGTACTCAAGGCCAAGCTCGACGACGGACGTGAAGTCACCGTCAAGATCGACGAAAAGGGAAACGCCATTGCTGCTCCCACTGAGCCGACCGGTAGCGGTACCTCGACGCCTGGACGCACAGGCTCTACCGCCGCGGCTTCATCCAGCACCAACACTACCGCTGCAGCACAAGCGCGAGCACCGGCACCCGCAAAGTCCTTTACGCCCTTGACGGAGAAACGCTTTATCGCAGGAGACCCACTTCCCAGCAGCGCCTCCTCCTCCACTTCCCCTTCCAATTCCGCCGGCTACGCTACTCCTCCCTCCTACTCCGAATCCGACGGCCGCACACACGGCCTCCCTCCACCCCCCACCCACCACTCGATCCGTCGCACACCCAGCCCCAAACCCAAAAACTAACTCCACACTCCCAACCCTCCACGAATATGTAGACTCAAAATGTAGGTCAACCATTCCATGTAGCTCTCGATACCATGCGCCTTTTGTTCACACTGTCTTGTTCCTGCAATACACACAACTTTGAATTGGATATCTAGATTTCACAATTATCGCGAAACTGCATTCGGGAGGAAAGGCGAAAGAGATTGGAGGATGACGGTCTCCAGCAGACGAACGATCCGAGTTGTATGGGCCGCCGACGGAGAGGAGAAGAAGAAGTGAGATTTACAGAGCGGACGAGGGATGGGTTGGATTGGTTCCTGTGCATGCTACAGACACGGACTAGAACCCAGTGGTGCCATGGGTGAAGGCACCGAGAACCGATCGTACACGTGCTGGGAGGTGGGCTTAGAAGCAAAACACCTGGTCCTCGAGCTTGCTGACGGTGCGGGGAGCCTGGTATCCGAGCTCGTCGAGGTGCTTCTTCATGGCGTTGATCATGGGAGGGGGTCCGCACATGAGGATCTTGATGTCGTCGGCGGGCTTGGGCAGGTTCTCCTGGATGGCCTCCTTGGTGACGAAGCCGGTGCCGCCGTTCCACTTAGCTGGCGGCTCGTTCAGGAAGTAGTGCACGCGGAACTGGTCCTTGTGCTTGGCGGCCAGCTCGTCGAGCTCGTCCTTGAGCAGGATGTCCTCCTCCTTGACGTTGGCGTAGATAAAGTCGATCTGCGTCTTGTCGGCCGGGTTCTTGAGAGCGGCTCGAACGATCTGCAGACAGGGGGTGAGACCAGTACCACCGGCAATCATGCCAATGTGGCGAACGAGGCCGGGAGTGTATCGCATCTGGCCCTTGGGTCCCTTGACCGAGATCTGGTCACCGACCTTCATGGCGCCAATGTACTTGGAGACGTTGCCCTGCTCGTACGACTTGACGACGAGGTCAAAGAATCCGTGGTCGTCGTCGGACGAGGTGGGGGTGTAGGATCGCATCACATTCTTGCCGTTGATGTCGGCCTGGATCGAGATGTGCTGGCCGATGGGCAGACCGAGGATGGACTTGGCACGGGGCAGCTTGAAGCGGTAGAGCGCCGTGTTGGGCGAGAGCTGCTGCTTCTCCATCAGGCGGAATTGCTGCCACTGGGTAGGGTTGAGCACGGGCTTGACCTTGCCATTGTCGTACCACAGCAGGGCGGTGAGCGACAGGAAAAGACCCACAATAAAGGCAACAGCCACGTTGATCTCCATGATTGCCGAATGCGAGAAGGGGGAAGAAGGACCGATACTCTATGTGGAGAACGACACCGCCGAACAGATCTGACTTGGTTCACGACGTTGACGAACGAGCAGGTGAACCGAAAGGCGGGAAGAGGGTGGTGGTAGGGAAGGAGATCAGATACGTAGTCGACAGGGTGGTCGAGTGTCTTCTGGATGCGGGGCGGACGGGTTCGAGGTGTTTTCGGGCAGGCGGGCGAGGAGAGGCGTTGTGAAGACTGGGGCCAAAAAATAATGATGGCATCCGTGAATTGGATTGGATGAATTGGCGTGAACGTCTGGAAGGATGATCACAGGCGAAGGCGGATGGCCACTGACGTGGCTGCATCTGGTACAGTACTGTAGCGCTTGCTGGTCGTGGCGCGGCTGATTTGACGGCTGAGGTCAGTCAATCAGATCGCTAACGAGCGCGAGGCTGCTTCGTGCGCGTAGGCCGCAAGTCTCGAAAATTCTCGCGGCTGGTGCGCTGCCGCTGCTGCTGCCGCTGCCGCAACAAGAATGACGGCGCCGCCACTACTCAGCATCCACTTTCTTAGTCGCACACGGCGAGCAAGGCTTTTGGCCATGCAGTATCAGTGCCTTCTCCAGAATTCGCCTCCGTCTGCCTGTCTGTGCCGCCTTATGCGTGGCAGGGGTCCGTCGAGTGACAGCGGCAGTGATATCGTCGGAGCTTGACAAGGATGTCGCGGCAGCAATATTCACGTACTGCCGTTTCCCGCTCAACGTTGGATATCATTACGCCGCCACCAGTGGCTCACCAACCCATCACGCGTGCATTTTGTGGCGGTCACAGCGGACGTTGGCAGCGTACGTTTCTGGCCTTTCCAGTTTGAAGAGACGGTGTTGGCCAAAAGGGACGAAAAAGCAGCGATGATGAAGCTGACGCCCTCGCTTGCAATGTCCATGCTCGCGTGCGGTCGGGTCTGACTTGGAAGGAGGCGGCGCAAATGTAGCTCCAGCACCTAACAGCAAGCAACGGAGTCTTGTGAAACCGACGACCATGTACTGTACCGTCACCCTCTGCTTGCTTAGGTCCATCCTTGACCGCGGCTCAACCGGCGTACTGTCGGTGTCCTGCCAAAATTCCTCACGGTTGAGCCTGAAACCAGTTCGATAGGAATGCTAGTTGCGGGTTTGCGTACGGCCTAACAGCTACGATTGATGTTAGACCATTGAAGGTATCGTTTTGGGATCTATTTCGGTGGAAATCGCTTATCGCAAATTGCAGATCTGTTTCCAAGAGAAAAGAGAGGAGTTCCAAAGAGAGGGGCCACGGTCCAGCCGACATCCCTCGTGGAACACAATAACATGAGTGGCTGCAACAAACTACGACTCAATAATGCTTGCTAGCGGTACTGTAAGTTGGCCTAGCCCCGCTTGGCAAAATTGACTTGACACGCCGGTCTGACGTCGTCGGGCGGCAGCTCCAGTTAATTGTCGAGCCCGTTGAGAGACCCACCATGCTGTGCAACCCAACTTTGCAACTTTGCAACTTTGCAACTGCCTCTGCCGGTGCCTCTATTTCCACGTACAGTATATCTGCCGGTCCGTTGTCTGACGAGCCAAATACAAGTGGCTATGAGGTAATTGCGAGTCCCCTAAATGAAATTCTCCCAGCAGTGCAACGAGTGATGTACTGTGCCTGCTGTATTGACAGTACTGTTGTTTTGCTGACTTGCTGCTGCTGTAAATTCTTGAAGCCCGCAGAGCCAGTTTGCCCGGCTATGTGTTCAGCGCAAGTACAGACCGAGCCCAAATTTTCGGACACGAGAAATACAACACAAGTCAGACACTCGAAGAGACATGGCACCAAACTGAGTTGGACCCTGGCGTCAGCTGGCGCACGGAATTGTTGCCGGAGTGCCGCTATTTTGGGCTCTCGTTGCACTGTACTGTACTGTATCGCTTCCTCCTGACAGCTGCCTACCAGCCCCTCCCGCAGCCCAACTCCAAGACTGGCTTGTCCGCGCTCGTGCACGATTGATGATGTGCCTCGTCCCTTGTGCATCGCAGCTGTCCCGTCGTACAGTAGTACAGTACATTGCCTCCCGCCTGTTTGCTGCTGCCTGCTAGCACTTCTCTACTCTTCTCTTTCTCTCTCTCTCTCTCTCTCTCTTCCTCATCCGCCAGCAGCCGGGCATCCTTGCCTTTGAGCACTGAGCTAGCCACTCTTGGTAACGGCATTCTACGACTCATCTTCACGTTTCATAAGCGGCGGTGATCTCACGACAAGCGCTCCTCGCCATTCCAGCCTGGCATTCAAATCACTTATAGCGATCGCCGGTAATCGGTCGACCGACTTTCGCACATAGCAACCGACCATCATTGACCTCACATTTGCCAAAGAGTGCTTCCAACGTTGGACCATCGTCCGTGATAGTGGAGATTGAAGCGGACTCGATTTGTTCCACAGACAGCCACGATGGACACCATCTCGCTCGGCCTCTCCACTACCGCGCGCAAATCGACCGAGTACCTCTCAAGGACTGCTTCAAGCAATGGCCACAACTCTGATGGCCAGATCAACAACGCCAACGACGTCTCCGAAGCTCTGCTCGACACCTTCCGTGCCCTCCTCGCCGAGGTCGACAGCTACATCACACACTACGAGAGCCGCATCAAACTCGAAGAAGACTACCTGAAAAACCTCAAGCTCTCCCTCGAGAGGCAAAAGGAACTCGATGCCAAGGTCAATTCGCGCCTCGTCGGCTATGTTGGCCTTGTCGCTGATGCACGCCAGTACCCTGGCCTGCGCAAGACATGGCACGAGATGCGAGAGAACGATATTCGCGAGATCGAGGCGCGATCCTACATGGTCGAGACATGTCGACAGGCGGTGCTGATGCCGTTGCTTGCCTTCCGCGACGCCCAGGAACGTATCCGAAAACGCGTCAAGGAAGATCTCCGCATCAGCCTGGCCCAGTATGATGAGATGCGCGGCCTCACTCTGCCAAAGATCCGTCGCAACTACGAAAAGAGAGCTGAGGAGGTGGACCAGCTCCAGCTTCAGGCTCAGGCGGTGGAGGACCAACGCATGCTCCTCAGTACCCGCCCGACCTCTCCGGAGCAGGACGGTGCGACTTCGACATCACGTTCTGCAGCAATCAACGGAGGTTCCGGAAGTGCCATTGCCATTCATCGCCGACGGAGCAGCCGACGCCACTCGCGCCGTCAGTCTGCTTCTTCTACCAAGTCACTCGGCATGGGCGGCTCTGCCTCGGCTCGAGGTGCTGAGAGCGCCGACGAAAAGTCGTCGTCCGTCGGCTCGCCTCCGACTGTCGAAGTGCCGCTTCCCAA
The DNA here is from genome assembly GCA_003144125.1 of Testicularia cyperi. NCBI lineage: Eukaryota > Fungi > Basidiomycota > Ustilaginomycetes > Ustilaginales > Anthracoideaceae > Testicularia > Testicularia cyperi. The sequence continues at coordinate 246,713 of KZ819190.1, forward strand.
CTCAGCCCCGCTTACCTCGTCCTCTCTCCCGAGTCCCAGCCAGGACAAGGCCAAGGGCACTTTCTTCGACGTCTTCAAGACTCGCGAAGGCTGGGATACCGCACGCAAGGAAGCACCAAAGAAGCTTGGAGCGCTCATCAGCCGCATGCGCGAGGGCAGAGAGGGCTCCTACGGCGTCTCATCACCAGGCGAAGGCTCTGGCAGCGACACGATTCTCGGCAGCCTGAGCGCAGCCAACAGGGACCCGTACAAGGCCACGCAGAACATTGCCATCAAGCAGGCAAAGGCGAAGCGAGAGGTGGAAGAGGCAGACAAGGCGTACCGAAGGGCCATCTTTGATCTCGAGACGCTACGCATGCGCCGGGCACGCACGCTCAAGGCTGCAGCAGCGTCCGTGATTGATTGTCGCAGCGAGCTCGCCCTCACCGCTCAGGCCGTCTGGACACAATCGGAGCGGTCCCAGATCGTGATGCACAACAAGGGAAGCGGCCTCCACGAGCATGGCGCCGAGGTGGTAAAGTCAGCCCTCGAAGGCTTTGAGGACGAGCTTCGCTCGATGGAGGAGAACCTGCCGAGCATCCGCGATGTCGAAGACTCGCGCGTGTCGTACGTCAACTACTGGCATGGAGAGCTCAAAAATCTCATCTTCGGCACTCCGCTCACCGACTATCCACTCACCGTGCCCTATCGACTCAGTGACACCGTAGCTCCACCACTGGTTGTCACCAAGTCGATCGAGTTCATCGAGACGCATGCCATCGACTTCCCCGGCATCTATCGCACTTCGGCCAAGCAGTCCAGCGTCAAGCAGCTCGCCCTAGCCATCGAAAAGGACGAGCTGGGCTTCCAATTCGATCCGGCCAAGGACGAGCCCGCTGCGGTTGCCGGTGTCTTCAAGGATTATCTGCGACAGCTACCGGAGCCCGTGCTGGCCATCCCCTGGGCCGACCGCATCAAGTATACTCATGAGCGCGAGGAACACATCGGCACGGGCTTTGCGATTCTCAAGGGCAAGATCAGGCGGCTGCCACCCATCCATCAGGTGACGCTCAAGGTCATTGTGCAGCACCTCAGCAAGGTGGCGCAGCATGCCGGCCAGAACAAGATGACCGCAGCCAACCTCAGCGTTGTCTTCTCCCCCTGTCTCTTGTCCGAGACGGACCACGAAACGACCAGCGTAGCCGCTGCAATGGAAGAGGACAAGACCATGGAGGATCTCATCCTTTACTGCAACGACATCTTTGACCTCAAGACGGCAGGTGCCCCCCTCTTGCCGGCAATCTCGTCAACTCGCGGGGATGAGCTATCGCGAGCCGGTAAGAGTGCCGCCGATGCCGCCTTTGCTGCCTCGGAACCGGAGCCACCGTCTGGTATCACTACCCCGCCGCTCTTGTCCACGTCGGCGACAGGACTCGGATCCGCATCAGCCTTTATTCCGATACCCTCGCCTTCGCCAGTGCCATCGATCTCTGATGTTCCGATAGTACCGCCCGGTGCCATCAGCCTGAAGCGAAGCAATGCGATCACGCCGGCAGTCGCAGCTTTCGAGGCGCCCGACGCGGCCTTCAATTCGCGTAGCGCGAATGATCAAGTTGGCGGCTCGCGGTCGATCAACCTGCAGATGCCAGGCACGCCCCGCTCTGGAAAAGTGACAGATACGACGATCTCGGACCGTCTCCAAAGCCCGTCAACACCGAGCTCAACTCATACCCGCATCAATGTTGCGTCTGCGTCGCCTTCACCGCCACAGCGAAAGGTCTCGTCGTCGGTGGCAGCTGCAATGGCTGCATTCGAGTCAAAATCATCGTCACCAACCTCGCTGCCACGACTCAATACGACCGAACTCAAAGGTCGGAGGACCAAGACCACCGACGTTGACAGCGGCGCTGGTCTCCCCAAGAGCGATGCCATGGCCGCATCCAAGAAGCTGGAATCGGGCATGGTTGGCGCTTCACCTAGCGAAGATGGTGATTTCACGAAAGCGAGACCTCGCATCCAAATTGGAGATATGTATCACGCTGCGGGCGCGACGAGCGAGCAGGCTGCGGCATCCCATACTTTGGAGAGTGCATTGCAGCCGGTTCCGCGCTCGAGCACCGGGCTGTCCGGTGAAGAGGGCCAAATCTACCTGGCTGCCACCTCGGCTATGTCACCTTCACCCTTGTCTGCTCACGCCAGTGGTCCTCCCACGTCCGCAGGCCCACTGACCCCTGGCCGACTCACTCCATCCAGCCTGCGCTCGCCGCTGGATACGGTCATCGACTCGGCTCAGGCCTCTCACGGGCATCCCACACCGTCCGTAGAGCAAACGGATCCTGCAGAGGCAGTCAACGTTGTCACCGCGTCCGAGATCGACTTGGAAGGATCTGGTGGCGGTGCCGCCGGTATGCAGCGAGCGGCAACAAGCTGATTGGTCAGAAAAACTTCACTCATATTGTATTCATCCAGATCGGCTTCTCTAGCAACCCCCTTCCCGGACCGAGCCTGTTCTTTTGTGGCGAAGTTCTTCCTTCGAAGAAAAACATTTTCTTTTTTGTTTCACATGTATGAAAACAGCTCCACGTAGATACCAGCTCCAATCAGCACGCGGGACGCATCAACAGCACTACTGGCACAGTCGCAAACGCAGTCGCCACCACACCCGCAACCGCAGCCGCGCCGCTAAATGAGCCGATAACGGCTCAGAGTATGTTTGTGCAGACCGTGCTTGGGCATGTGCTGAGAGAGGCAGTGTCATCAAACTGAGCTCCCTCTTGTCGGCTCTTCTTTCCGATCCGCGGAAACATCTAGCGAAAGACGGGAAGCGGACTGAGAATTGACTGCGAAGGCCAACGTTCCCAAGAGAGACTTTGACGCGTCGGAATCCCAAGCAGCACTGTACGCGCATCTGGCACAACGTGACGACACGCGATCGCGATGGCGATGGCGTAAAGTGATGCATGAATGGGTCGCCCCGGGTGGGAAGAAAGAAGAAAAGAACACTTACCATGAAAGACCCGCTTGTAAGAGACGCTGCGAGATCGCCCTACTCTGGCAGCCTCGGACAGATCGACGCTCAGAAGTGCTGATCGACAGGGCATGACGGCAGGTAGATTGCTGCACCTGGCCGATCCCCCTCTCTCCCGGTGGACACCGGCAGCGTGGATGGAGAAATCTCCCTCGGCGTCATTGTGTCCTTGTGCCCTCCGGGAGCCACCTCTTCAAGAATTTGGGCACAGACGGTGGTCATCCACGCTAATAAGGACTCCATCCATCCGCCCGAGCCATCGAGTCAGCTGCGGCCGGTACAAGTACGATAGAAAAGCACGGCAACACAGGCGACGACATGATGCTGGCTCGAGATGGCAACGCAGGAGAGGTGGAGGTCGCGACAGACGTATGGAGACGCGAGGTGAAGCGAGGCGAGGCGAGCTTACATGCAGATCCGACGCAGCCGAAGGATCCGTGCGGATGGAGTCAAACCTGAAATTGTGCTCCTGCAAACCTTATTTTCCTTCTTTCTGTTTTTTGGCCCCTGTCGATCCCTCGACCCACACGTTCTGCAGCAGTGACCTGATACAGTCTCGATAAATGTCGTTTGGCGAGGCCGTGGCGAGCCCCTGACTACATCGCCAAGCAGGTGCGCCATACTCGTATGACCGATGTTCTCTATTGCTCAAGTGCATGAAATTTGAAGGGGTCTGCCACGGTACAGCTGCGTCAACGAGGCCCCAACTGCATCAGAAGATTTCTTGGCCTTCCAGGGCGCAGACGGATGTGGTCAACGGAAAACGCCTTCCGCGTTCTCAACGGCAGTGTCATGGTGCCATCACTCGCGTCGCGCCCATTGCCCTGAACTATAGACGCAGGGGTCACAGGCGTAAATGAAAGCGGCGGAGCACATCTGCACGATCGTCAGCGCTAGTCTCTCGTGACGCTCTGTGCGAAGTCGGGCTTCACACCGTGGTTTGTGACGAGGCAGGAGGGTGGACCTGCGCCAACGACTTTCGGATCGCCCCGACTCTTAGTTTTTGCTGCTGCCCCAAGCGAGTGTGAAGAACCGCGCACAAGCGTTATGACCGTCTGTATCATCTGCAGACGGCGGTGACCCGATACAAGCCTGCCGCAATATAGCCGTTCGCTTCGAGGTCCGAGTGCCGTATTGCAGATGTGAGAATGGGCCTCGCACTTCATGTGCATGCACTGTAAGCATGCAAAATGTCCATGCTTTACCTTCCTGAAGGGTCAGCATGGTTTGGTAGTGTGCTGAGACGAGACGCGAACGCCACGGCGCTGCCCATAGGACCGAGCTCCTGCATGAACTGTATGTCCTTGCCGCCGATCCTGTGCCTTGAACGCTGTTCGACACAAGGGCCTGCTTCCTTCCCCGGCCTTTCGAGCTAGCTTGGATACCGAAGTTTGCCTCGTCCCCCTTTGCCTGGTCCTTCTTATCGTAGTTGCCCTTCGCTTCAGCGCATCAGAGTACCTCGCGGCGCGACGCCACGCCTTAGCAGACGCGCTTACGTAGTTGCGTCTGATGCCGATATTTGCTCGCTTCTCGAAGCATCCTCGGTTCATGCTTGTGTCGCCGACCAGCTCAGTGCTGTGTGATAGCTGCAGTTCTACCTGAGCCGTCCCTTCGATGTCATGCGTCGAGATGCCGAGTCAAGGCCTCTTGGTCTTCCTGGTGCGTATGTGTCCTTTCATGCCCTGCCCAATCACATGTGTGATGCTACAGAAGGCAGCTATCCGGTGGTACCTCGCCTTTTTGGCCCAGACGAGCTCATTGATGAATCTGCGGGCGCGGGCCTCTCTCTCTTCTGGCGTGTGGTGTTTTCGTCGCGGTCGCGCTCATTGACGACGATCCGAATCGGCCGTGACCCGCAGCTTATTGACCTTCGCGGACCGTAGAAAGCTGTCGTCCGGATGGATCCTTCTTCACATTGAGCGTCCCCTTTCCAGCTTCCCTCCCCTCCAAGCTGTCAGGTTCCGATCGTACCATTGGTGGTGTTTGCTCTATCATCATCTCCGCAATGCGAGCCATCTTCATTAGTGAAGAGATGGCCAAACTCACTTGTTGACTTCTACTCCCACGGTCTCGGATCAAGATCCACACAAGCAGGTCATGACCGCATAAGGGAAACGCATATATTGACAACAAGCTACGCCTCCCGCCTAATGGCTCTGTTGCCCTCGGCAGAGATCAGACAGGTTTCACCAGCACTCCGACGGACCCTTTGTTCACTCTGAACAGCTGTCTCATACAAGACTGGCCGCGACCGTGGGGTGTGCCGACGTCCCAGGCACAGGATCACAGGCTTTCAGGATGGCGTCTTCGTCGTGGACAGGCTCTCACGTCGGACGCACAGGCACGGGACAGAAGCAAGTCAGAAGCACTTCGACCGAAGCTAATGAGGGAACACGATCGTCATTAGTGTCAGAGACCGGCCAATGTGCTCACCCAGCTGCCCAGCCGGAACGGCGGAAGACATCGCAGAGTATGGCGTCCAGATGGCTCCCCCGCAGGGACTTCAGCAAGTTTTCCGGAATCGAGTCCACGGACGAGCTGCGCGAGCCGTCGCGCTTGTCGGATAAGTCCATCCCAGACACGACGCCACAGCTCATAAAAGGCTCCGATAGCTCTCCGCTCCGCTTGTTGGAAGGCACTTCAACCGTCACAATTCGAAGTCAAAACGGTGCTGCGTCTAAATTCGGTTCAGGCCCGGGGTCAGGGCCAGGATCAGCACCACGACCGGGATTCAAGAGACCGCTGCAGAGACTGTCCATGCTATTTAAGCGCTCGGGCGGAGTTGCGGAGCGCACAGCTAATTCGAAAAGTGCGACATCACCAGCGACACCCACGCGCTCGGAGGATAGAGAGCAATTAAAGGCAAAGTGGCCTACAGTGCAGACAAAATCTGCAACAGAAGCAGAAACAGCAGCAGCAGCGGCAGCAGCGCGGGCACCACCCCAGTCACTGTCGTCCATCCCGTCGCAGTACGACTCTGGACCACAAGGGAAGGTCGAACTTGTCGAGGGTCGCGCCCATTCGTGGTCCAGTTGGCCGAGGAGAACAGGGTCAGGGACGGATGCAGATGTCAGGTTAAACAAGGTTGGGCGTCAGTCGGATAATGCGCTGAACATCCAACCTGGCTCTGCGTCAATCTGGCCGCATGTCCGGCCCGACTCCGCGTACCGCGCTGGGCGTTGCAGCAGCAACGACGACGACTTGCGCACCAGCGGTGCCTACAGAGCCACCTCTTCACAGATTCAACATTCAGCTGGTGCGGTGAGCAGAGACGTAGGTATTGTTCGTGGTGATTCTCTTCGAACACAATCGAGGACAGATGCCACAGTCGGAGGGCGCAGGCAGTCGAGCGAAGCCTTTCGTTGGCTGTCACGGCGTCGTTCGAGGCGTCTCGAAGCTTCGCAGCAACACCAAAAAAGCTCTGACCAGCAAAGTTTTCGGCCTGAACAAAGCATACCACGAACATCGGCGGCCACGGAAGCTGCAGCGAGTCCGTCAGGGCCAGCAGCGCCGTCTCAAAACGACCGATCCTGCTTGGATGTGAGCGAGGGTGCAGCAGCAACAGTACCGCGAAGGGGCAGGCCGGTCATGCAGGTCGAGGCGGCGCAGATTCAAAACCTAGAGGTGCAGGAAAAGCAGCTGCAAAATGACCGGGCAGAATACCCCGGTCGCGGCACTGGAACAGTCTCATTCTCGCCTTTGGAGCCACGCGCCGGATCGAGAAATCGACTACTGCGTCCACAATTTGATTTGGGACCCTCTGCCGCCGTCGTCAGGGAGGCTCGCCGCAACAGGCACCGTAGCGGTAGTAGTAGTAGAAGTAGTGTTAGTGGTGTCGGTGTCGGTGGTGATGGAGGCAGCGGCGGCAATCAGCAGGACACCGGTCTTTCGAGTCGCAAGACCATTGCAGACGCTGCCGCTGCCGTCCTCACTGGCGCCGTCGCTGCTGCTACATCCACAGCTTCTGTGATTGCGCGTAGGAGCCCAGCCCAAAGCAGCCGCCGTGGTCATCCATCTCACGGGAGCATACGAGGGAGCCAGGGCAGCGAATCCGCTGCTACTGGAGACCTCCCGAGTCAGCTCCTGACGCAGCCAATGGATCCATCGGAATCAAAGTCCAAGCGTATATTTGGCTCCGTGCGATCCAAGCTTGCATTGATGTCGCGCCAAGCTAGTCTGGTCTTTGGTTCGACCTCAGACGACGGCGGTCAGGGCCACCAGGGGCGCAACCAACGAGGTAGCAACGGCAGTAGCAGCGGTGAGGGCAGCGGCAGTAGCAGCAGCACCGTCACTGCCGGATGGAGGTCGGCAGCTGAATCGACACCCGTCTCTGCAGCTGCATCCAAGAAAATCTATGCGCAAGGGTCTGACACTGCTCGGATGCATGTGCCCAGGTCGTGGTCGGCTCCCATTTTGGAAAAAAGAGACGGGATTTTTCGACCCTTGCAGCCTGTAAGTGCCCTCATGGCAGGACTGAATCGGGCACCAGCCAAGTCTTCCGTCACGTCCACGGAAGCGGTAGACACCCAATTGTCGAAAATTGCTGGATCACGCACAGACAGAGCAGGAGCAGCAGCGGAAGAATCAGAAGCAGCAGCAGCAGCAGCAGCAGCAGCAGTAGGTGGTGGTCACTATGCTTGGCTGTCTACATCTTCTTCTGTTTCGTCCTCTGTGCGCCGCCGCGATCCCGGTACTCCACCTGCTTTTCCGTTGCCGCCTCAACCATCGTCGCCCTCGTGTGCATATTTCCCGTCTGTCTCACCTGCTCCTTCCCTGTCGCTAGCACTTCTTTCTTCTTCACCAATTCCATATCTACCCCCCTCTCCGGTCTCTTCATCGCCACCACCCACCGTACCGCCAAACTCGTCTTCTTGGAGTCGGCATCCCATCCATCCAGCCGCTTCCACCTCTACCAGCACATACGCAACTTCGTCGAATCGCGGATCGGTTGCATCTCCTAAAAGAATCTCCTTTGTCGGCTGGGATCACTCCAACGCTCAGCAGCACAACACACACGGCCATTCGCGGAACACAAGTAGGGCACACGTCTCGTCATTCGCCTCGACCTCGGCTTCCCACCATTATCGGTCCCTATCGTCGGCACAACGCTCCCATGTCTCAAGCCTAGATACCACCCATCCGCCCTGCTGCGGTTCCGATCAACAACACTGTTGGTGCTCTGGTCTCCGTGACCCCTACAGTGCGCCTCAGCAGTCGCCTCCTCTCGGCTCGTCCTCGCACACTGGTCCGGGCGACCTGTGGACTAGAACCTCTCCTGCCGACCAGCTTGCTTCGACCAGCGGCCCTCCACATCCGGCCTCGGATCGCGTGCTTGCACCCGGCGCCTTTGCATTTGACCATCATCGCTTTCCCTTGCGGTATCGTCAGCTTGCGTCGAGCATACACCCGCACGATTCAACTTCACAATCTCCATCTCGAAGTCGACCCTCGGTGATCCCCACAGACATCCACCAACCTCATCCATTTGGTGTGTGGCTTTCGAATCGCGAGGCACCGACCAGCCTTCCTCTGCCGCCTACTACTAGATCGGCCTCGGGGTCCTTCTCGCGTCAGGGCTCCCAGCAACACCTGCAGCAACAGCAGCATCGCTCTCGGACCCATACGCGCAACGCCCATTCGCTAGGAACCCTCTCCGACATCATCGCCAAGGTGCCGAGCCGCAACTCGAACAGCACGGCGCGTTCCTCGCTCGGTCTTGCCGACGTGAGAACGGCCGGCTTCCCCTTTGTTCAGCCCGACAGCGGCTCCGAGGCCACCAACACGCCCGGATCGGAACTCGCCTCTGTGCACATGTGCAGGACCGCTTCGGATCCCGTCACGTCGTCCATCAGGATGAACCGCTCCCCATCTGACCAGACCCACTCGGTCAACCAGCTTGAGTCCTCGTCGCAGGATTCTCAAGCCCCAAGTGCCACTATTCTTCGCAAGGGAGGCGAACAGCTGGGACAGTACCTTCGCGGCCACTTTTCGCCCGCGTCTGCACCTCACCTCGAGCTTCCAGAGGATGTCGACAGATACTCGGCAGATCCGGCGTCCGAATTTGCACTCAGTCTTGGTCAAATGGCCGATGACGATCCAGAGAGCTCCATGAGCATCGGTAATGTTTTGGACGAGTACACCTTTGCAGACGATGCCGGGGACGCATCTGAAGCGTCGCTCTTGGTTTTGGAGCCGCAAGCGCCAAACACCAGTACGGTTGCTGGCGCCGCCCGTAATTCTGCAGCATCTCAGGATGCGGAAGCATCCACAGCACATCAGCTCGAGTCGGGAGCAGGGTCTTCAGTTTCAGACCAAGCGGGGTCGTCTCAATCCAGGTCACCAGCAGTGGCGGGCGTGTCTCGCAACAATCTGGTCTTGGCTAACGACAACCGACCCATCTCGGACTTTTTGCAGTCCATCAGCTCTGTCGATGAGAGTCTCGGGTCGGCCAGCTCACCCATCATGAAGCTGCAAGCGGCGGGCGTCACCGACCCATCCTTGCGCGACTTTCCTGCCAATGATGGCACGGACGGAAGCTTTGAGGCTGCGCCGGCACCATCACGGCAGCGCACCGACTCGCGTCCGGCCATCACGCCGAGCGGCACCTCACGAGCCATCTCGAGTCCGGCACACATGCCCCTTCCGCTTGCGCTGCAAGACGACCGGCCCACGGTCCGGCGTGGACTCGGCCAGCGTGCCGAAACCGAGCTGGCCCCTAAAAGCAGCCACCCGCGTCCTTTCGCGTTTCCGTCTGCATCCAGCGGCCAATTCGGCGATACATCATTCAGCAGCACGTCGCCACACGAGCGAGCGGCTAATCTCCAAGGACCGACGCCAAAAGGAAAGAACGGCGCCGGTTCTTTCATTCGCCGCCTCATCCGTCGCGCCAGCCTCAAGAGCAAGTCGCAGTCGGTCAGCAACAATCCTCCTTGGATGTCGCCACCGTCCAACCGCAACTCAGCGTCACTGCCATCGGAATTGGGGCTCGACAAAGGGTCTGTCAATACCAGTCCATCCAAGACCGACAGCGTACGGTCCAGACAGTCGGTAGGTAAGGACTCGCGCTCACGCAACAGCTTTTCACGACCTCGAAAGTCGCAAGATGGCAGCAGCATCAAGCAGTCGCGCACCGCGTCGATCTTTGCTCCCTTCCGGGCGCGCGATCCCCCGAGACGTCGTCGCTCATCTTTTGGCAACAACGGTCCGCTCCTCCCCGACGACCCTCCGAGACTGCCTCCGGACGGTTTTCCTGCCAGCTCGAGTACGCCGTTCTTTGCCTCGGTCTTCGACCAACCGATGGCAACGTCCTCGTCCGGACATGGCCGCGAGGACGAGGAGTTACTCGAGAGTCCCCCGCCCGCAGCCCGCGATCAGCTCCAAAGCGACCGGATCGTGAATGGCGAGCAAGACTCCGCAGCCACCGACGACGCCGATGCCACTTACCGACCCCTCTCTCAGGTCACCGTCAACACGGACAACAGCGTCGGAATGGGCCTTGCTCTGTCCAGCCGCAACGGTTTCGACTTTCAGGACTCGCTGGGGCTCAATGAGTTGGCTGCCTCGGGACGGCAGCGATCTGAGCCCGCGGGTACGGAGGCTGCGAGATCTGGCAGGAGCCAGCCTACGGACGACTACGGTGCCATGGACGCTGCTGATAATGACCAGCAGCGACAGAAGCGTCCTCAAGTCAGCATCCCACGGATCTGGCAGGGCGTTGAACCTGTCGAGTCGTCCACGCACGACGTGCCGGTCCCAGACTCGTACGAAGACGGCCGTTCCGAGGAGGACTTCGACGCGACGCCACCCGAATACGGTACCATGCCAGCCAACAGGTACGATACCGCGACCACGGTCGGTTCCTTCCGCACCGCCGCCAGCAGCCTCGATTCCCCACATTCGACCTCGACGCGCCGCCAGCGTCCCGGCTCCAAGGGCTCAAAGGTCAGCCTGCGCACGCTCGACACTCCGTTGGCCCGCCACTTTGACACTGGGAATCGGCAAGATTCACCATTGGTCGAGCTCATCACCAACCTCGACCGCCGGGTTAGCCTACCCAGCACCGCAGACACCGTCTACCAGGACGCAAGAACGGCCTCGCCGAGCAGCGAATACCTTGACGACGACGACGATGTGCGACCCGCCATCGCTGCTGGTCCCTCGCCCATGATCGATGACTATGTCGATTTCGATTTCGACTACGGCGTCGACTCCGACTACGACTACGACGTGACTGCGCTCCGCGGCCTGGCCCTCGAGAATGCCGAACCGCGAGACTCGCAAAGCGCGCTTATTGAGACAATCTCGTCTTCGCACCACCATCCTGCTCTTGATGAGATGCGGTCACCCACCATCCAAGAAAGTATTCAGGACGACGATGAGGACGACGACGAGGATGACGACGGGCCGTCCGAGGCGCACATGGACGAGGAAATTCGCTGGCACAAGCGCGATACATTCGGTGGTTTTGAGCCGGTCACAGGCGGAAGCTGGCCCATCGACAAGACCGCTAGCAAGATGACGACCGAGCCATCTCAGTCGCAGTACTCGCAGCACTCGCGCTTTTCGCGAACATCCGGGCTCGGCGAAAAAGAAGACGTACAGGCTGAAGCTTATCAGGACGAGCACTTGATCGAGCACCTCGTCGAAAAGGACGAGGACGAGGGCAACCACGCCACAAGGGAGCTAGACGATGACGACGAGGCCATGATCGTTCCCGAGGTCAAAGTTGCCGAGATCGAGGGACATCTTGCAGCCGTGGAAGCAGCACTGCAGGACAATCGCCAGGAGGGCAGCTTCGATCCCACCTCGCTGCGACAGCGAATGTCCGACATCCCTTTTTTGCATGCCAACATGTCGTCTGCCAGCGTGCTCTCACGCGAACCGAGCCAATTTTCCTCATCATATCTGCATCCAGCCAATGCTTCAAACGGCGACGTTTCGATGCCTGGCGCCTGGGGCGGCGATCACTTGCAGCCTCACGGACCGGAGGACGTCTCGCGCATCACCCTGGCGCCCGAATCGCATGAGGCTTTGGCTGACGCCGTCCGAAGTGTCCGTCGCGCTATCAGCTCCTCGCAGCTGTTGGAGCAGGCCGAGGCGACCAAGATGGAGGCCGTACGATCAGTCGACACTCTCGGCACTGAAAGCAGCAGTCTTGCCGATCCTGACCAGACAGCAGCTACCTTGAACATTGGTGAGATGTCGATGATATCGGAGGCCACACCGGCACGTGCGGCCAAGCGACGTCAGGAGGGTATGCGCGATATCGAGGCGGCATACGGACGCATGTTGGCACTTGTGCAGTCTTCAGCTATCGGCGTGACACCTTCGCCACAGCTCAAGCCCGAGGATAGCCGGCCAGGCACCGTTGCACCAAATCGACCTAGCAAGCATGGACAGGGTCCGCTGAGCCCCGGTCTTCGTCAGACGTATCTCGGATCTCCACTGGCCAAAGCCTCGACCAAGACTGATGAGCCCCTGGTTCAACATGACCTGAATTCGTACAGCTTGTCGCAGCAGCATCAGCAGCATTCGTCAAAACGTAACACTATCGATGGATTTCCGGTCAGTAGCCAGTCGAGCGCCGGGCCGCGCACTCGATCTCGTGGCCTGTCTGTCGGCGACGCTCGCACATCCACCTCGCTGTCCGGTCTAATGGGTATGCCTCTCGACGCCAACATACAGCTGCTGCGTCAGGGTAGCTTGTCATCTGAAGCATCGACGCTTGAAGCGGCTCGCAATGAGCCGATTGAAGCCAGTCGAAAGCGCCACTCGTCCGATGCTCGCTCCAACGCGAGCCGCTACTCGCAGGTGCTGAGCCGGGAGCACATGCCCTCGTCGCTGCTGGAACTCGAAGGTTACCGAAAGCGCTTCAGCTCCGACAACAACACGCTCGGTCGCACCAGCTCCGGTGCCGGACATACCTCGCCATCTGCTACGGCCAAGACTCTGGGCACGCCGCGCTCCTTTGCTACCTCGGTGTCGCAGCAGTCCTTTGCCAACATCCTACGTCGCCACGATCTGGAAAAGGAGAGTCTCCTTGACAGCCTCGAGCGAGCTCGATCTGAGTCGGTCGACCTGCATACCCGCAACGAAAGTCTGACGTCCGATCTGCATGCCGAGGTAACGCGAGTGCTGGAGTTGGAGCGCGAGCTGGAGCGTCGGGACGCGCGGGAGATGAGTCTCATCGGCCAGATCCATGAACTCGAAAATCGGCTGATGGAGCTCCGCTACCTCGACGACAGGCTCAAGGAGGCTGACCGCAGCATGTCCTCGGAAGAGGGTGAGGGGTCCATCATGGACACTGAGCCTCCAGCTGCTCTCTCTCAGTCTTACTCGAGTCGCACGGATCCTTGGGTCAAGGCTCATGGACGCGGTGCGCCCAAGCCGAAGGCGTCTTCGACTGTTGATGCCCCGGCTGTCTCTCCCCTGATCTCGTCGCGATCCCCGCCGGCACGCTTTTCGGCCACGTTGGCCAATTCGATGCATCGTACAGTTGCTTCGGGCTTGGCCGAGGTAGGAACAGGTTCCGACGAGACGGCCATGCCACACAGCAAGAGCGACAGCGGCGTTCGCGCCCGTCCCATTTCGCTGGTCAATGGTCCGTCGGGCCTGACACGAGAGGAGCGGGCGTCTGACGTCTCCAGCCCGCTTCCGGCGCCACGAAGCAGCAGCCTCCTGCGACATCCGCGTTCGTCGACCCGAGGCAGCCTAGCACCCACGCTGAGCCCTTCTGCTTCGAGCACGGGTCTGCCGGCTGCCGCGCCTGCGATTGGAACCTCCCTGTCTGCCACTCCTCAGCGTGGACAGTCCAAGACATCTCCGATGGTCCCGGGACTCAGCCTATTCAGCGAGGAGGGAGACTGGAGTCTGGCCGATGAGGAGGAGCCCCACCTAGACGATGACCTGCTCGACGAGCGTCCGCTGCAGACCTCCGCAGACAGTAAGTCGTCCATGTATGATACCTCCACGGTCGCATCGCGGAAGCGCCGATATGACCAGCCGGACGAGCCGATGAGCACTTCCACATCTAGCAATACTGCGAAGTCCGGCGGCCTCAGCACTATTCACGGTCACGCTAACAGCATCAGCAACAGCATCTTTGCGGCGACCACTCCGCCGAAGCGCGACCCTGCCGTCTCAGCAACGGCTAGAGCGACTGCCAGCCTCGGCCGGGCGCAGACCTCGGGTCTACCGCGTCTCTCCTCGGCCACAAACAGTGTCATTGACAGCAGGCTGATCTTCCCTGACATGGGAACTGGCAACATTAGCATCGCATCCAGCACCCCATCGTCGACGCGATCGGTCTCATCTCGCCTACCCCGACTTGGGCTGAAGCCGAGCACGCGGTACAACTCTGCGACAGCAGCATCTAGCTCTGCTCGGAATGTGTCCAGCGCTACCGACCGATCGGCTGCGTCGACACTTTCATCCGTCTTCAGCAACTCGTCTGCGATGGCGCCGCCTTCTCTTGGCTCGCTCGCTAGCGGCAACAACACGATGGAGGAAGAGATCCAGGCCGAGCTAGCCCGTCTGGGAAATCCGCAGCCCTTTATGCGGTACTACTCGCCGCCCCGAGGCAAACTGGCCTAGCAAAGAGTCCTCACACTACAGTCACTGGCCATGTTCAGTCTTCCCTAGAATCTGACGCAATCCCTTTCACTATGACACTACGCGATTCTCACGGACACTTGCTATCCCAAATTGCATTACGGTTCCGATATCTACCACGAACGCTAGACCCGTTCCACAATCTCACGCACTCTGTACGAATCTTCTGACTGTATTCTTTGATCGCTAATATACGAAAATGACCATTGCCTCCATATCTATCATGGGGCTAGCTACAGACTTGTGTTCTTTTCGATTTGTGATAATAGAAGTGCCGGCCCGATCTGGGACTTCGCTGCGGTGGTCTTTGTCACATGTTGTGTGCTGTGAATCCGCGCACGTTCGCCAACGACAGTACTTGATGGCGTAAGCAAGTTGCGCAGTCAAGCTTCTTATCTCATGGCACAAGATCAGAGCGATGGCGCATTCCTTCCGGAGAGACTTGCAGCGTGTGCATCACCATTGCAGCGAGGACTGCCGAGTGTTCAAACCTCGAACCTCGTGATTTGAACGAGCAGCCTTGCAACGACTGGCATGATGAGTAATGCTCTCTATGGGTATCCCGCAGAGCAGTGAAAACTGATGTCTTGACTCTATACAAAGACACTGGTTCTCGCACTTTGAGCCAGCAGGATCACTGCTAAGACGTCTTTCGTAGAACGTCCTAATCGGCCTAGCTGCGAAGGGTGTAGCTGTTCTTTGCTGGGTTTAGATGCGTCACAGGCCGCAAATATTCTGTTGAACAATGTAGGGCCTCCATTCAACCTCGGACGCGCTTGCGGGCGCCATGGATGTGACGTCGGGCGATCGTTCTGGACCCTCGCAGACCGTTTGAGACATCGATCTGGTGAGCTAGCCGGGATTCATTGGCGAGACGCTGCAAATAAATCAAGAAGGCGAGCATCACGTAGAGGTCGGCGGTCTTGGAGAGTCGCGTGTTATTGGGCAAATGCGCCCGGATGAGCTTCTTTACCAGTGAGCGAGCGGGAAGCTTCATTGTGAGCTTCTGATGAGCGATTCGCGATTCGCTTCGGGGGTTGATCCGATGTTGAGACTGTGCCGTGACCGTGATTGAGGCAAAGGAGCTAATGGTGGTAAGAAGTGGATGGACGTGCCAAGACAGGATGCAAGAGGCTCCAAATTGGGAAACCAACACTGTGCACGCTGCAGACGGGGCTGTCTCGGAAAATCAAACCCAACGCGCTCGGCGGCCTGGCGCCCGGCACGTGAGCCTTGGAGGGTGTTGCGAGAGGCACACTGCCCGGTGTATGTGGAGTAAAACCGGCGCAGCCACGCACAGTTGCAGCTTCGACATGCTCGAGCCAACTTCTTCTCTCATATCGATGCATGTGCTCTCCACTTCAACCATAACATTTCTTCGTTTCCTGTCAAGCAACAGCAGGCCTACGAGTCCATTTATCGCGACGTCAGCTTCTTTCACTCATCTGTGTGAACAAGACTATCGATACGAGGATGGAAACTCTTGCGGAAGCTGGCCCCTCTGGGCCCTCCTCGACGTCTGTCGTCCTGGACACTCACCCTTCTTCGGGCGTCGGCAGCCACATCAGCTTGTAAGTACCCATTCTACAGTCCTGCCGCTCTTTCTTGATTCTGCGCTAATTCGATGCTCTTCCTTGTCAATACCGTGTCGACAGACATCCTCTGCCAATCTTGAACATTTCAGAGCATCTCGTCAGAACAAGGCTTCAGACGAACAACGCAGAGACGAAAGGTCAGTCGCGCCGCCCTCTTGCAGCGTCCCTCGGTCGTAAAGACCCGCTCCTAGACTGACTGTGTCTTCGTGTATTACTTTCGCTTTGACGAAAATCCGTCCATGTCAATTACAGTCTATGGTGTTTTACTCGGCACGCAGCAAGGTCGGGATATCGAGATCCAGAACACATTCGAGATAAAGGTGGACTCCAACAGTGACACCGACCTGAATTGTCCTGTAGTCGATCACACATTCCTCAAATCACGGCAGTCACAGTACAGACAAGTCTTTCCCACGCTAGACTTACTGGGATGGTACACGACAGGATCGGCGCCGGCATCCGACGACCTCGAGGTTCACAAGCAGCTCGCATCTTACAACGAAACGCCGCTGCTCGTTCAGCTGAGCCAAAATGTCACTTCGTTCCAAGAAGCCGACAGAAACGGCGAGCTGCCGATCAAGGTGTACGAGTCGGTCGTCGAGCTCATCC
Organism: Testicularia cyperi; assembly: GCA_003144125.1. Classification (NCBI taxonomy): domain Eukaryota; kingdom Fungi; phylum Basidiomycota; class Ustilaginomycetes; order Ustilaginales; family Anthracoideaceae; genus Testicularia; species Testicularia cyperi. The sequence goes on from KZ819190.1 coordinate 263,534, forward strand.
ATGGTGAGGCCACTAGCTTCTTTGTCCCGGCAACGTATCGTATAGACACTGGCGAGGCCGAAAGAATCGCCATCGACCATGCCAGCAAGGCAGGCGCGGGATCAGGTGCTGACGCAGAAAGCACAGGTGAGTCTCGTCAGCCGAACATCATCGACGAGCATGTCAGCTGCTTCGCAGGATGACTAAACCACGGTCTGCTCGTCTGCGTGCTCGCCTGTGGCTATGTGCCATGATTCTGCCAATATTAACTTTTGTGGTCACATCCTCGCCGTGGCACCTTGGTGATACGGTGGTGGCTTTGTACACGAAAGTCCTAACAGGAATTCAGACACAGCACAGCGCAATCTCCAAGCTCGGCGACCGCATCAGCCAGGTCCTCAAATACCTCGAATCGGTGAGATCGGGCGCAGCGACCTGGGATTACGAGGCGATGCGACAGATCCAAACCGTATCTGCAAATCTGCCCGTCACTGTGTTGCCAGAGCTCAAGAATGAGTTGCTCAAGGTACGTCGTAGACAGAGTGCTTACTCATCGCCTGTTCCCGCTCAGATAACCCGTGAACGGGCCGGACATTTGTCGTCTCATCGACGGTACCGGGCCCAGACATGTCCGGGCTCGCTGCGTCGGAGGGTTCGACGGGTGAATCCGGCGCACGCGCAAGCTATATCGATTAGCCCATGGGTCTTGCTGGAAGAGACTATGTCATCGAGGTCCAGACACCCCTAGGGGACTTGTCACTGACTGTAGTGCTCTGACATCCTCTTTGCATCTGGTCGGATCTGTTGACCGTGTGAACCACGCATATGCTGTGTCGTGATGGATCGCCGAAACTCGTCCCTCCGCTGCATGCGTGCATGCCCCTTGATGTTGGTGCTTCTATTCGACACAGGAACACAACGACGTGCTGCTCACCAGCTACCTCTCGATTCTCACCGAGAGCTTGCATACCATGAACGAGGTGAGTGCTATTCGGCGATGCTTTCTTTTCTCCCTGACCCTGCAGGAGTGAATGCCCCAAGTACGGTAGCGGTTCAACCAGAGGGTCCAGCCGATGAGGTGGACAGGCGGGCAAACAAACAGGTCATAAGCTTCGTCAACCTGGTAGCAGACTACGTGCTGTGTCTCTTGACACCCCGGCACGGCTCAGGTCTGGACCGCTCGCTGTTTCGCTGCAGGCCGTATGTCGACTGCTTGGCACCGATGCTGATCTGTTCCTTGCTTTTTCTCACGTCTGTGTACGCCCGTTCGCTGTGCGTTGCTGGCCACCTTTTGCATTGCTTGGTAACTTGGATGTCGCGAACTTTCTGTGGTCATGGACGACCAATTCGTTTCCTTCCACACGGTCTCGTGTGCTTTTCGATGGTACGTGCCCTGTCTTGGCATATGGCATCCCCGGCAGCTTACCGACAAGTTCGAGGTGGTGCAGGCGGCAGCTGCTGCAGAGGAGAGCCAGAGGTCAGGCATGCCTGGCGACGCGAGCTGGGGCATGAATAGTGGCAAAGGCTCCAGCTCGGCCAGTGGGAAGGGCGCGAGTTCCAGAAGCTCGGCGCTTCGAGCCGTGTACAGCTGATCGTCGCATGAAGCTGACAATCCATCACTGTTCCCGACGATGGTCTGGACCCACAATGCCATTTCCCTGATTGTTCCGATGCAACGCGAGGACTGCAGGTGAGCTTTAATTGCGACTGCCGCTGCAACCATGCACGTGTAATTTGTTTGTGCAGGATTGATGTGGGCCGCACAGCACGCTGTCGTTGTCCGAACAGCTGCGGGTCTGATCCTACCTGGGATGTGCGGGCCAGCGGAGGCAGAAGCAACCATGTCCTTGGACCATGCTGTCACTAACAACATCAGGGGCGGAGACGTGTTCGAGATCAGTCGAGCCCTGCAGGAGAAGTGTCCAGACCACGCGAGTGACGTCGTCAAATGGGCCCAAGCGGCGACCCAGCGTGTCGGATTCCACCAAATTTCGGCGACCCCAACGTCTGGACCCTGTGGTTGTTGGAAATTTTAGACTCTTTCTGGTGGCGTGGTGCCTACAGATGCCTCTAACACTGTTCCAGCGTGGCCATGTTACCGACGCTTTCATGTACAGTATTGGTGTACAGCGAGTCCCACTTTCTTGTTATAGTGGTCTTGGCACTGGCCTTCTCCCATGGCAAATGTCCGTATCCCTCAAGAATGTCTGCATGGAGCCCGAGGCCGGGATTACCAACACGTGCATTGCAGCAGGACAGCACTGGCCATCCCTGGCCACCACATGCGAGCCCACCTGGGTCGGCTTGGTCCGAACAGGGCTCTCACGGCAGCGTTCCGGTGACGATAAAGTGTAATTATCGAGTGGCCTAGGCTACAAAGATGCCGTGCACTTTGTTCGTTGATTGCACAATTAACGGAGTCGAGTCTAGACGACTGAACGGGATGTCCAGCGAATCTGATGATATCATGGTGTGCGTATCGATTTCATTTTTGTCGACGATTTCCAAATCGAAGAATGCTGGCAGCAAAAAGTAGTCGCAAAATACTGTAGCAGCACAGCGACCGAGAGCTACAAACATAAGGCTCCATATTTTTACTCTAACACGAACTTACGTTCAGCTGTCAGATCATGAATAGTCAACCCTGCCAACACTTTACAGCGACTCGGACCTTCCTCTCCCGATATGAGAGCCGTGCAAGTCCGTAAGTTGGCCGGAGTTGCACGAGGCGGGACCGTATGCGAGCGATGAGATTGGCGTATTGCCTATGTCTTTTGCAGAGCCAGCGAGTCTGTATGCAGGTTGCTTCCCGTTGTTGTCTGGAATCCTGCTGAGGCGTGCATACGCAGGACATGATCGGTGCTACCTCGAGGCGACAGACAGGGTCGGTGGAACCGCGGCCGGCGCGCGAGAGAGACCCTACAGGCGTAGCGTTTACTCGACTGATGCTCATGTAATTACGGTGACTGCCTCGGACAAGGCTAGCTCGCGCGCTGGGCGTCAGGTCACAGTGCCACAAGTCGAGACCCTGACCTCGCCTAGCTCCTCGTCGCTAGCGAGCCGAGCCCGACCTGCGTGCCTTTGCTTCGCTTGCCCGCGACCACACCCTGGACTCCGAGGTCGGACCCAATTAATTTAGAAGCCACTAGCCAGTCGGCCAGTGCAAAGAATCGGTCGGACCGACCGTCGGTCCTGCCGAAGCCCTCTCACATCCCCTGGCAACCGCATTCCAGCCGATTTCCACATGCGTCTGATGTTGCCGTGGATCAAGGACACACCAGCCAGAATCTGCAGGCGGCGTGCTCCTCACACCATGCTCGCGGCCGAGCAAAGAATCCTGCAACTGGATCAGATCCCTACCGATTCAGACGACTATGAGAAATGGCCACAAAATGTAGACGGTGGCCCTGCGAGGAGTCAAAGCCATGGCGATGATGCCGCTTGGTGCAGTCTGGATGCAATCTGGACTAAATTTGATAGATTCCGTTCCGCAAAGTTGATCGGCGCAAGGCGGTCACGTACGAGTCGGGATGGATAAAATCACGGAGAGGATCAGACAGGGGCGCCCGCAACGGGTGAACAGCACGATGGAAGACGACACAGCGGTCAAACGCGCACAATTCAAGACATTCTCGGTACATCCCCGATGTCGATGACGCCTTACAGAAATCCAAAATAAGAAGAAGCAACAAGAGAAGGCAAAGAAAAGGAAAGCGTCCTCCAATGTCACGTACCGTATCGACCTGCGTCCAGAGATGTACAAACTGCCCGAACAACGCGCCACCACAAGATCTGTTGAGACAGTGCTTGGACAGCACGGGCAGGTACTCAACACGCCTCTAACTTCTATTTACGGATCCGAGAAATCTACCAGCTTTGCCGCAACCTGGCGCATACAATAGTCGCTACTGCAGGCGGAGTTGAAAATGAGGATGCGTCGTCCGCCTCGCTGTGCGTTTCTCTTCCGCTGAAAGGTCTAACCTGAAACGCTGGTGTTTGCGCTTAGAGATGATGCAGGGTGAGACGAGCGGGGAGAGGATTGCAGCCTAATTGCGGCCATGTGGAAGCCAGTCAGCTCGGCCGGCCTTGTCTCGTTACTTTCTACTATCGCACACACTGTCACACTGCCATGCCGAGTTGCCACAGTTGTAAGTCTTGTCTCGTACGGCCTTCCATGCACGTTCTTTGTACTCCGCCGTGGACCTGGCAGCGGAATCGGGCTTCTGAAATCCACGATTTTTCGTATTCAAATCCGGACATACGAGGCGACCTGCCGCTGCTTTGATCTGCTTAGCCGTCTGCATCCACCTCTGGGTTGCTCTTATTCCTGGGTTTCGCTTTACGCTGCAAGCAGCACCGTACTTGTCTGCATCGGCTCCGAATCTTCCTACAGTCCATGAGCAAAGAAAGGAATAATGATCACCTCCCTTCCTCCTTCCAAACGTACTGGCAGCATGTCTCTATTCATCGCTCGGGTGGTCGGAAGCGGCAGCAACCTTGGCCGGCGAACGTTTCATGCCGAACAAAGTCGCTACCGGGACTCGTCAGAGATGGCACAGACACCTGGTTCCTGTCGACCGTGCACCACTGCCTTGTACGCAACCCATGGCCGACCGCCAGTACCTCTGCACCGACTGCAAGTGGGACCATTTTCCACCCCAAGACGGGGGCAAAAAGTCGACAGAAGTGACACAGAAGACGCCATGACCAAGACCAGGACTCGTGAGTGTGCTTTGATGTCCTCGATCGTCAGGTTAGTGGGTCGAGATGCGAGAGCGCCGACTCAATTAGCAGAAAGAGCAAGGCAACGTTCGAGAATTGCAGCCTTTGATTGCAGACCCAAGTGATTGGCCTCGGCCATGCGAGAGGAGAAAGTCGGCATCGGCATCGGACCGATTAACCCGAGTAAGCCACACGTACCGCCAATCTCGATTCCAGGCCGGTCGCGGGACGGCTATGCAGAGACACAAGCTGGCAACAGAGTACAGTAGTCGCACGCTCGGAGATCAAGGCCTTCACGCAGGGTGACGGACCGGCTATTGGCGTGATCACTACTTATGGACTTTGCCTGTCTGTTCATCTAGGGGAATGGTGCGCGTGTTGATCTCCGACAGACACTACGGTATCTGAAATCTTTGACCATCAGCGTCTGGCCTCGAGGCCTGAACATAAATGGGAAATGAATCAACAAAAGCGAAAACATGAAACTACATCAGAACACGGGCAAGGATCCAGCGGGATGTTCTGAAGGCGGCCTAAGAGCCACGCGGTGCCAATGCAGTCGAGCGGCAGGTCAGCAGAAATCCGGGATATGCAACTTGGACCTCGAATTGTGGCCTTGGCAGGGCACTGGCACCATGGAGGAGAGACGCGCGCAACAGAACGGGACCTGATCCAACGTGGCTTTCTCGCCTCAGCCCACCGAGGTTGGCCGTGGTCGAGACCCAGTGGACCAGATGCAGTGTGCATGTCGAGTGCTGTACTGTACCATACTGTAGCAGGATCCCAGTCGGAATTGTCGCAGGTGGGACCCTGTCTCTCTTGAATCTCGTCTCGCCTCGTCCTGTTTCGTCGTTGTCTCGATTTATTGTGATTCGTCTTGATTGGTCTTACCCGTCTCAGCTCGTGTCGTGCATCTTAGAAGATCGGGGTCGTCCTTGGTCTGTGCCATGACCGATGACAGTATGTAGGCATAGGAATCGCGTGCTCATTCGACCGGGGCAGACTTTCCTCACGGCCGGGGATCATGTCACGAATTTGACATGTCCACAGCTGAGGGTCACGAGATCGGCCAAGGGGTTTCAGACACTGCCGTCAGTGTGGCTAGCCACACGTCCTTTTGCTTTGCACGTTGCCATGCTCCAGCGAGGGGAATGGAACCGTTATGTTTCAACAACTCTAACTCAGATTCCAACCCTTCGTGAACTGAGCGTACAAGCGGTGCGTCACAAATCCACTCTGGGTTTGGTTGCTTCCTGCCATTTGCTCTGCTGCTGTTCGGTCAAGGTGACGAGGATGGCTGGGCCAAGCATTCGTATACCCCGTTCACCGACCTCTAGCTCGAGCTTGTCTGTCGCCATCCGCACCCGGCTCCGATCTGTTCGATCCTCACGCCTCCTGGGCCGCGTCTTCCAACGGTGTAGTTTGGCTCATTACTAGCGTCACCCAGTCGTCGTATGGCGTCCCATCACAGTAAATAGGAGAGGGGATACTGCGTCCATATCTGCCACTGCACTACTTCCGTGGTGAGCGAACCGCCCGCCTGGATCCGCCCCTTCGCCCAGAAGCCGGTCCCGTTTCAACCGGCACCAGCGCTGCAGCGATCCGTCCTTCCGCCCTTCTGCTCTTCGTTCCCATGACGACCTCATCCAGATGCAGATGCTCTTTGCCTCAACTCCGTCCGTCAGATGGACCCTGATTCAGGCCTACGCCACTTTCATGTGAGCTGAGCTGGCCTGCCCTTATATCGGGATCGGCATGTGGATTTTGTCTAAGCCCGAGACAGAGCAGAAGTCGTACAGGGCAGTAATGAACTGTAGTGTCAGAACAAAGCTAGAAATACGAGAGCCGATGAGATGAGCCTCGAGACCGGAGTGCAACCGCTTTAGCTTCGCTGCGCAGGGTCATGAGAGAAGCACACACAGTACACATTTGCGCAATGGCCGCTGCGCAATCCATGCGACGTGCCGCTACTCCTGCTGCGCTCGTGCGCTCATGTCCGTGGATTGAACGTGCATGCGTGCCGTGCTGTACCTGCTCCCATCGTGTTGACTTGCTTGCGTACGGTGCAGAAGTACTGCACTGTACTGTACAGTAGGTAGCGTGACTCAAGTTTGAAGGCCCAGCAGCGCGTCTGTATCCGGTGCGGCGCATTTGGAATTGCCTACAGCTTCGCTCTGCCCTCTCGCATTCTGGCTCGCGCCGCCCTCGCTGTTCGACCAGGGGTGGGATGAGCGCGCGTCCGCGATACCCACACTGCTCTGCCCTGGAGCTCCGCTTTCGCCTCCGCTTCCGCCTCCGCCTTCTCCTCCGCCGTTTGCGGTCGCCTTCTGTAAAGCTGTCGCCCTTTTGCAGCTGCCGCAGACTCCCCCTCCCAATCTCAATTTCGCGAGGCCTACCGAGACTAGTAATATGACCAAAGGGGCAAGGCCCAGTGATGCAAACTATGTGTTGGCATTTGAACGCACATTGGCACAGAAAATGGTCCCGGCATGCAGCACCTCAGGCTGTACGGTACCTTTTGCGCAGTCCGCTTGTCTTGGCCCCGAAGAGGCGGGGACCCAGCACTGTACAGTATAGCAGCGGGGGCAAATCGCGAGATTTCATGCCCTTTCGCCAGAAGAATTCCCAATTTCGGCATTACCCAAATTTTGCAACATTTTGGTTGGCTGCCCCTCTGCTTTCTTTTGAACCACTGCTGCAGTGTTGGTGTGCAGGTACATTGAACACCACTGGGACAGAGCAGCACTCGTCTGGGAGGTGCTGGAGGTAAACAGTAGTATGCAATACATTGTGACTCGTGGCCTTGTGCCCCTGAGCTTTGGCCTTTCCGTGCTTCCGCTGCTTGCGCACTTGTCGAGCCACTGCGCCGGTCTTTGGCCATCCCTGTTGGATTCGTGGCCCATTCTGGCGGAGCTGGCAGTGGACCAGTGCAGAGATGGAGAAGGCGTAAGAGAGACTGGCTGCATTGTCGTGCTCTGGCGCCGTGACTGCCACTGTGCCTGCGGATGCGACTGCAACTGCGACTGCGTCCCCCTTGCTCGATGCGCCATTCCCGTCCTGCCGAGCTGTACCCTTGTTCGACAATCCTTCTAGACCCCATCTCGCTTCCGAGTATCACAGGCTCGCTTCGGACTCGGCCTAGTCTTTGACATTAGGGACAGGCATACATACAGTACACCCGCGTTGCTCACTCGTGGATGGACCCGTCCTCTTGCCTGGACCACCACCTGAGCTGTGAAGCGACTCCCTTTCGGCTTTGCTCACTTTCGTCTCGAGCTGTCTCGACCCAGACTCCGTCCCAGCTTGGCCTCGCCGTCCATTTCACAGTCACAATTGTCTCCTTCTGTCCTTCACCTCGTCACCATTGTCCTCCGCAACCTGCTCGCTCGACGCTCTCTTGGACCGTTGCCCTCTGCTCTGTCTTTTCTCGTCCCCTCCTACTGCTGTACCGTACTGTACCTGCTTCTTCCGGCTGCTGGCAGACCTCGTCACCTCTCTTCTTGTCTGCCAAACCAATCCTCTTCCTTGCCAGTCTGGATCTTTCCACTCTAGTTGCCAACTTGTTCGTACACAAGACAACCTTCAACAGTCTGTCGCACTAGTGCTAAGGCTGTTCCCATCTTCCGTCGGCTTCCCTTTTGCTTTGGGTTGCCCAGTCTTGCCACCGTTCCATGGTAGTCTTGCTCCCGTTCAGTCACACTACTTCATTGTCGAAGGTCGGACTTTGACTCGCCCGTCGTCTGAAGGTCAATCGACTCTGCCAAAGACCCAGGTCTCCTCCATCACTCGATCTCTCCGCTTCCCCTGACTCTTCGTCTCTGTGGCTTCCGTTCCTCTCTCTACACTTGTAAGTCGTCCAACGGACTCTTGCGTGACGCAAGACTTTCCTATCACCTTTACTCAATCCGCGTCAGCGACGGCCTTGGTGATCAGGGAAGGTCGCGCAAGGGCTTTTCTTTGAACTATTCTGGATCTTGTCCCATTTCTGGATACGGCTTTTCCCGTCGACAGCTGGACAAGTGGACTGACCTGTCTTCGGTTCTTCCCTATCTCACTTACCACTAGCTGATCTCTTCCCCCTCTCTTTCTCTAATTCCCTCTTCATCTGCGCCTTCCTCCCTCTCTCCGCCTTTTGTCCACCTTTTTGGCCCATCCATCCATTCGGCCTCGACTCCTTCCAGCCTCCAGCGTCGCAGCATCTGCCTACTCGACAGCAACCAACTCCGTCACAAGCTGTTTGCACTGCAGACAGGCACTGCACATGCTTTCTGTGACCGACCTGGCTATTCAGCGCAAGAGCTAGCTTCCTCCTCTCTGCTCGCTTACTCGGTATTTCACACACCTTTCCTTATGACCAGTTCCATCGACTCGACCCCTTCTTCACCTTGTCTTGTTCCGTCGTCTGCTTCGCCAAGTGCTGTCTTGACTTCGACAAATCACTCGCGCACCCACTATCCTCACCACCATCAACTCGTATCCGCCTCGACTGTCGAAGCTTCCGCACCATCGTCGCCTGTCTCGTCTTCACGGCAACCTAGTACCTTGTTGGTGCAACTCGCGCCTGCTGCTGAAGTCATGTCTGCACTCGCCGCCAGGAGACCGTCTCTCACTCCGTCTTCACCGGCATCGCGCAGAGGCTCCTGGGTCGATATTCCTGCCATCACTACCTCAGCTTCACGCCGTGGCTCCCGCGTTGACCTCGTCATCAACGCATCGAACATGACCGCCGACAATCCGACCGAGTCGACATTGGCCGATGCCTCCACAAAGTTGCAGGCACAATCAGCAGCAGCTGCCGCCACTAAGGCTGCCATCGGCAACCTCCTCTCCAGCCTTGCTCAACCGCCTCGTGATGCATCGGGTCATCTGCTGTCCGAAACGAGTCGGGTAGCGCCGCTTTCCGATTCGCAAGGAACGAAGCGCAAATTTGACTCTGACTCCGACCTCGACATGTTTCTCGGCACCTCAGCGGCTGACATTCAGCTGCCCTCCGATCCAGCACGCAGAGCCAGCATCATCAACCTCGCGACAGTTGCGGCCGCGGCAGTGCTACAGAGCCAAGTGGCGCAGCGCAGACTGTCGGTTGCCCGCTCCGAGCACGATCAGAAACGCCAGAGAGTGGAGCAGCTTGGTTTGCTTGTCGAACAGGCGCGCATGGCCAGCGTTGGCACTACCAACGCCGACGTTGCGCGCAAGCTCGAAAACGCAACACAGAACGCCGCCATCGCCGCTGTCCTCGCCAACACTCTGGGTCTCGCACCACATGACACATCTGGCACCAGCAACCCTTCGTCGCCGTTGTCGCCCGCCAGGCAGCCGTCACCGTTGTCCCGACGCACATCCATAACGCCCGTCATGGCTGCTCCTGCAACGCCTCGAACACCGCGCAAAGAGCCACAGCCATCAAATATGATCAAGGGTGAGACGCCAGCCGCTGAAAAGGAAAACGAAGATCATGTCGATCCCCCGACGTCGCCATCAAGTCCTCTGGCCCAGTCTGTTCAAAGCGAGAGCAATGCAGCATCGGAAGACAAATGCTCCGTCATCGTGGGTGCTTCCACTGACTCGGAATCAACAACGACTCAATCGAAAAGTGAGCCGGCGTCTGGCGAGCCCGTCGACGAAACGACCGTGGCAGCGGCGACCGAGTCCGAGCCTGTCGTTGGTCAAGATCAGCAGGAGTGGGATTCGACGGTAGCCAGCGAGGGCTTTTTGGACGAAGCCAAGGAGGTTGCCAATCACTACAGTCGTTTCTATCGATTTGAGAAGGAATGGGCGCAAAAGGCCCTCGAGCTTGAGCATCGACGGGCCTCGGTCCGCATTGACCCGCTTGCACCTCCGACCGAAGCAGCGGCAGTACTGTCGTCTGTTCGCGGCTCTCGCGCCACCTCGCCGACGCTGCAACGCTCTGCGCCAGAGACACGCATCAACTCGCGCGGTGCCTCTCCTGCCTTTGACGCGAGCCTCAAGACTATGGCTTTGCCGGGTCTGAGTACGTCGTCCTCCTCCACAGGACTCGCAACCGTCTTATCGACTTTTGCCGATCTGATCGAGCACCGGCAGCGCTCGTGTTCTGGCCTCGAAGCCCTGGCCAAGCAAGCCAAGGAGTTGCCTGTCAAACGATTGAGTCAGCCCAATCCGCAATTTCGTACCACGTTTGGAGAGTTTTCGTGGCACAAGCGACCTTCTCAGTCGTCTTCGTTGGCCACCAGCTCGAGAGCTGACGCTCTCGCTTCGTCATTGTCGACTGGCACGACGCAGACTCCCAGCATCAGCGAGACCAGCGGTGATGTCGAGGCCGACTATGACGCTGTCTCCGATGCAACAAGCTCGCTCAAAGCCCCGAATAAGGAAGACCAGGCTCAAGACAGCGTGGCGGACCCCCCGGCCACGCCGCGATCGACCATGAGCATTGCCTCGATGCTCTGAACTTTTCTTCACACTCTCTTTGCGCCTGCTCTGCCACCGGCGTCGTCAACATATACCTGCTCTTCCGTGCACGACACGGCCGTATGCCGAATCCGTACGCATTTGACCACCCTGTCCTGTTCGTTTCTTACTATTCTACCAAAGAAAACGACAGCTGATTGTAATTGTACCAGAATATTACCGGCTTTGGATCTGGCTTGGAGCAGTCTGCATTTGTGTGCATGTGTTAAGTTTCCGATTGTTGCATCTGGCGGGATTACCTGGACAGAGGTACTGGGGGCGGTCCTGATAAGTTCACAGTCACAGTCTGTAGACAAGAATCGATACACCCCCGATCTTGAACGCGATGCGAGTCGGACACAAGGCCTCTGACGGAATTAGCAGGAACCTCGAAGGAAAGTTGCAAGCTTCTCATGATTTCAATCCGCCTCATTACGCAGAGAATGGTCGTTGGGGCAGATGTGACTGTTAACTGAATTGCGGGATGCTGATATCAAAGACAAGATAAGAACTCAAGATGCACTGCGGCGACATATGAGTGCGCAGGTATACACAATAGGGGAAGGGATATGGATATCTACAGACGAGTCTTTTGGGATTGTGGGGAAGCAATGAGGAATTTGTCAAAGTAGTTGTCGATTGCCTTGAAGCCCGTTTCGCCCTGGGTGAGTGGGGCGATGAGGCCGACGTAGCCGTCTGGACGGACGACGACAATGCCGCCGTTGGGAAGCCCCCACTTTTCATGGAGGGCGCCGACGAATCGTTCGTCCTCGGTGACCTTGTATGCGCCATCCCCTGCCTCGATATCGTCACAGTAGAGCATGGAGCGCAGCGGACCGAGGTTGTCGATCTGCTCCAGCTCGATCGAGAAGCGTTGTGTGGCCACGATGAGGAGCAGATGGAAGAAGGGGTTGGATTCGGTCGAGAAGCCGTTTGCGAGACCCGTGTTGAGAGCAGCCGGTGTCTGGTTGTAAGCCGCATGAGCCAGGTGGTTGGCCTTGTGATTTGCTCGGAATCGGTTCAAGAACGAAGAGGGACTCGAGAGGTGCTTGGCAAATGCCTCGAGGTGCGACATGTTCTTCTGCAGGTTACCCGCGCACACGTAGAGACGGAAGCCTCCCGGAGCGGTGAACTGGATCTCGTGAATGATTCGGACGGGCTGCGAGTTGGACCAGCGGGTGGCCCAGGCAGGCAGGAGTCGCTTACCCGGCTCGAGCTTGTCGGTGATCTTGGAGATGCCGAGCTTGGAGGGGTCGCGATGGTTGAGGACATTGTCGGCGTAGATCACACCCGCACCGGTGGTGAAGGCGGCATTTCGTCGCTGGATGGTGATAAAGTGCTCTCGCTTCTGCTCTTCGGTCATGGTGGCCACCTCGGGCGTGTTTTTGGGCACTTCGCCCGAGAAGAGCGCCGAGTATTCGGAGTCAAAGTCGATGAGCTGCTTGCCTGTGGCGTGTCGCTCGTCGTGGTAGGTGGACAGCAAGACATCGGGGTCCGCCAGTCCCTTCTCGACGAGGTTGATGCGCCAGGCGAGGGCCTGCGAATCGATGATGGCAGTGTTCATGCCCTGACCGGCCTTGGGCGAGTGGGTGTGGCAAGCATCGCCGGCCAGGAAGACTCGGTGGCCGGCAAAGGCAGTGCCTTCGGCGGTCGTGCCCGCAGGAAGCGAATATCGCGAGACAAGACGCTGACCGATGGGGTAGCAGGTAAACCATTCGACGCCCTTGAAGTCAAAGTTGTACGGGTACGCGATCTCCTTGATGGCACGCATGACCATCTCGGAGGTGACCTTGTCACGGGCGTCGAGCGCCGACTCTTTGCTCTTCTCGCCCTGCAGACGGTTGACCTGGGTATAGCATCGGATGATAGGCTCGCCCTTCTCGTTGTTCTCACGCGGGAAGATGTAGAGAGCGCCGTGGTTCTTGCTGTGGATAGCGGCGATCTTGCGGACGTCGGGGAAGTTGGTCTCGACAACGCAGTCGAGCGCAGCCCAGAGGGTGTCGACCCAGTCGCCATTGAAGGTGAAACCGTGGCTCTCCTCGAGGGTCTTGCGGACACGAGATCGGCCGCCATCGCAGCCGACGAGGTACTTGGTCTTGATGGTCTTGGTCTCGCCGGTGGGCTTGATGATGGAGATGGGCGCGCCTCCCTCATTGGTGGCCTCCATGACGGGCTTCATCTTTTCAAGAGTGACCGTGACGGGGTGCGTGGGGTCGCTGGTCATCTTGAACTCTTTATACGCCCAGGGACGGGTGACGCGCTGGCCATGACGCTCCATGTCGCGGAGGTAGCCGCCCTCGATGAGACCCTGCTGGAGGCCGAGAGTGCAGTTGTCCTGGATCTCCATGTCGGTGGGGAAGGACTGAACACGGCGGGTTCGCTCGATGCCACGCTGGCCGTCGGAGCGGGGATCCCAGAAGGTGCGCTCGTAGGAAGCAGCGCTGCGGTCGACAAACTCGGAGCCGAGGGGCTCCATGTTGCGGAGCACCTCGATGGTTCGGGGCTGAATGCCGTCTGCTCTGCCTGCGGTGGTGGGCTCGGATCGCTCGTCGAGGACGAGCACATCGAAGCCACCGAACCTCGCGAGGGAGGTGGCAAGCATGAGACCGGCAGGACCAGCACCGACAATGGTGACATCCCAGACGGTGCGGTCGATGTGAGTGAGCGGATCAGGGTAGTTGTGGGTGCCGTGGGCATGCTTGCCACCGGCCTTGGTCTCCTCGACCGCCTGTCCTGGCGCCGAGAAGGAGTGTGTTGGTGTCGACATTGCGGATGTAAGCCTTATGGGTTCGATTCTCTTCAATGACCGCGACCACAATGAGGAATCAGAGAGCGGCAGTTGATCTTGTACTCGACCGATTGGTATGCGAGCTCCACTTGTCGACGGTGAGAGGAAGGTCGCGGCTGATGATCGTGTAGAGGCTGGATCGGTCTGTGGAGTTGGTGCAGGCGGCAGAATAAGACGAGACACAAGGGCTCGCTCAGACTTATATGTACAGGGCGAGGGCGAGGTGGGAGACAGCGTTTGGGTCAAAGGGCGAGCGGAAGTCTGGAGATCACGGCAAGTAACCGTTGCACACGGAGCACACTCAAACGCATGGCTGCATGCAAGTCACACACTCTTGTAGTACTGTACTGTCCCCAGGGGGGGGGGGGTGCGAGGACAAGACTCGTACCACGATGCCCTGCCACGGAGAATAAGGCAATGGCCAAGACAGCGGCGGCAGCAACGGCGAAGCGACAGCCGCTACGGTGGTCGTGACGGCACAAGTAACCGGGCTGTTGCTGTATACACGAGCAACGGTTCAAGGGGGATGGGTAGTGTCGTGTAGTACGTGTATTGAACTGTACTTTGCTGTGCTGAACTGAAGCAGAGGTGCAGCTGCCTGCTCTCCTGACGTGTGGCCGGAGCAACCGCCGATGCAGGTCTAAGCCAATCTCTCCACATCTGCCTGCACCCACGTATTGTACAGTACTGTACTGTACACCGACGGACGAGAATGGGCGGATTTGACGGAGTGCCACTCCATGCGCTTACCTAGCTACAGCATCAAGCAGCCAGCAGCCAACGCCCACGCCAAATCACCACGCGAAAAAAAACCAAAAGTCGACCTTGGACATTTTTTTTTGGTCGTTGTTCGGTGTCCTGCCCATCTTGCATCGGTCTGAGAGAGACACCGGGGGGAAAAAACAAAAACAAAAACAGACTTCGTACAGACACAGTACTGCGCCTGTGATGCACGCGGATGTGGCCCGGAAGTCACGGCTTGCCGTCTTTTCCGTGAATTGTGCTATTTCCTCCTTGGCAGGCCGCCCCTCTGGCTGCACCAAGCCGTCGTTCTTCTCGCAGTGCCATATACCCACATCTCTTTGGCCGGCTCCGGCGCCAGGAACCCACCTTGTACACAAATTCGGATTGACTGATGCCGACTGGTTCGGAGGACGACGGCGTAAGTGTGGCATGGTAGGATCAGTGGGGCTAAAGAAGCCCACTAGGCCGCTCGACAGTGCTAGATCTCGGTCGGTCGGAAGATCCGAAGTTTCGGGCCAGCTTCCGTCACTTGCGACCTTAGTAGTCTGCTCAGCCTCGCTGGCTACGATCTAGCAATCTCAGTCAACGCTGCGCAAGGCAGGGCAGATCATCGGCATCTGCTGGCAACGCCCCGTTCAGGCTTGACGACGGATCAGTCCACGCTGTGGCAGGTGTTGGTCTGCTGTCTTGACGATTTCGCACACATCGTGTCTGCGTGAGATGCCGAGAAGGCTGCGTCTGAGTTAGAGCTGCTGACTTAGCCCTGTCTGCCTTCTGCGTTGAACCCTGAATGCCCGAACCCGTCTGTTGGTTGGCTCCACGGACATCACACTTCCAGCCATTCTCGACAGCGGCAATCATGGCGAAGAGCGCTCATGCCTCGGGTGTTTGTGACGCCAGCATGTCCTCCCCCCCTCCTCTGTCCCACTTTGGTCCCCCACTCATCCCGAACTGCGACCTCGTCCCGAATGCCAAACCATCCTTTTACAGTGGTTAACTTGTGGTACATTCTCGCGGCCGGCATTGAATCCATTTGACCCACTCGGACAGCTCCATCCCAGACAACAAAGTATCGCGATGATGTACGCTTCCATCCGCCTCATTTGGGTGTTGCGCTGCAATTTCTACAACGGCTGCAACGACACGTGAGACCATCGACTCTCTACCAATCATGCAAATTTGGATGAGACATTGAGTGCATACTATATGCGATTAGAGAGAAGCTCGTAATATCGTGTCCGTACAAACCTGTCGGTTCACGGCGTTATCGTGTTCAGAATGCGCGGAGCCCATTGACGTTGGAGCCAGACCCGTGCAATTGCTGCTGCTGCTGCTGCTCTCGTCGCTTCTCTTGTCGGAAAGCGTCTTGCTCAGCTTGCCGCTTCAGAGTCTTAGATCGGGCCGACAGCACGTCAAGGTGCTTTTTGACGGCTGTTTCGAGTGCCTGCTTGACCTTCCTCGCCTCTGCCTTTCTCGAGGGCGCCACCGCGTTGCTGTCCAGATTGACCAGGATCGTATCAACGACGTGAAAAGACGTGTGCAAGGATCCCGACTGTTTGAGGGTATTGGCTTGCGACGTTGAACTCTCAAGCCATCGCACTGCAAACTCGCCCGCTTCCACAACGAGGTTGTTCTTGATCCAGATTCGCAGCAACACATCCGTGTTGCCCGTGCGCGAGAACCACTCCTTCAGCCACGCCGGGACCACCTTGACATCCAGCGCAGAGGCGTGCGACAGCACTGCTCGATAGTATCGTCCGTCGTTTTCGTTGTCGTACATCTGAAGATGGTACTGCACATAGCGCCACGCTCGCTCAGAGGCCGGTCCCTCCCAGCTTGCCGACTTCTCCGACAGCGACAGAAACACGGCCTCGGGCTCCAAGAGGTCCTCGTCGCCGTCCTCCAGTTCGCGAATCTCTGGGTGGACATCCTCCGGCTCCTTTTCGTTGCCGTCCTTTTGCCCCAGGCTCTTATTCAAGGCGTCGCGCTCCAGCTTGGCTCGTGAGAGTGCCACCGCCTTGGTGGTAAGCGCGGTAAAGATCGGTGTCATGTCTACACCCAGCGTCCATGCCGTACTGAATGAAGAATCGAAAGAGTCGCTATTGACGAACAACAGCACTGCATCCGATGGTCGCAGGACCGTAGTCGAGTACGCCAGATCTGGATAGCGCTTGACCAGCTCGAGCCTCGCGAGCGCCAGCGTATACTCGCGTCGTACGTCGTCGACCGAAATGACTCGAATCTCCTTCACCTGTCGACTGTATGCCGCGGCAGGGATGTAGCGAGTAAGTGTGCTGCTCTTGCTGCTGGCTGTGCTCGCAGCCACGCTGCGCTTTGATGCGAATAGCGACTCGCCGGCGCCATTGTCACCGGTGTCTGCAGGATCCGAGTCGGCAGCGTGGGCAAACCAGGCGTGCTCGGGCCGCAGCATCGTCAGCACGTTGATCGAGGCAAGATAGCTCTGCGCCTGCTCGACCGCCAACATCATGAAGTGGTCCAGTGCATCGAGCCCATCAATCCCGCTTGAGCCAGCCCGATGCATTTCTCCGAGCCGTTCAGCATGCTGGTACATGACGGCTCCTGCCGACTTGAGGTCTCCTCGGAAGATGTGGTACGAGTACAGGACCGAGTAGTAGTTGGGCATCGACAGCGGGTCCGAGTTTCGAGCCTTGAAAGAAAGCGTTCGTTCAACCTCTCGCTGCAGACCCGGGAACGTGAAATTAAGCAGCGGCTGGATGCGACCCTCTTCGCACATGGTGCTCACTAGATTGCGCAGACAGTCCTTCCGCACGCCCTCGTACGGTGTCGCCATGATCGTGGCATACGCGCCTTCAAAGTCGTCCATCACCAGCTGGCAGCGGAAGATCTTGAACCACACCTCCTTCGGTGCGGACAACTGATTCTCGTCGGCCGTCTGAACTGCATCTGTCTGGGTCTGACCGTGATCGGCATACGTGCCCACCGCATCGATACTCGCCTGACAGAATTTGACAACGTAACCGAGGGCCTCCATCGGCTCGAAGAACGCCGCCACATGCCGATAGTATTCTGCAATGCGATGCTCGCCTTCCGCCTCGGTGACAGCCGACGGGAGCAGGCTGAAGAGGCCGTCACTGCGCTGCATTCGGCGCTGTGATGGCGAGAGCTCTAGAGCGCTTACCACCTTCTCGAACGATGTACTGGCCTCGTCTAGACGGTCCATTTGCACCAGCGCCCTCGCACGGATGTATTCGGAAGCGGGGCTCTCAGGAAAGCTGGCGAGCAGAGCCTCGGCAGACAGTGGATAGCCTTCCACCAAGATCGCAAAAGCCAGCGAGGCTTGCCGCTCGTTGACGTACGGCAGCAGCGGTTGTCCGCCCGGCGCGAGCGAGTCCCTGGCATCTGTAATGCCAAGTGACCACAAGCTCCACAGCACGGCAGACTTGAGCTGTATGCTGGGAGCTCTAGGCTCACTGGCGTCGAGCGTGATAGCCATCTCGTCGTCAATGGCGAGCAGCTGGTCCCGAATGCACCGATGCAGCAGCGTTGGCGCGGCAAAGTGATGCGGCTGACGGCTTCGTCTCCCGGCAACCGACATCTGGTTCAGCTTGGCAACGATTGAGTCAGTCTCGGCCAGGTCGGTGCTGCCAGGGGCCACCTGGACACGGCCGTCGGCCCTCGCAAGTAGTGCTGCAGCACCAATCGACTGGAACACGGAAAGCGCAGCGGCGATTTGCGTCGATTCGTTGGACACCAGGTTTGACATGCGATCATGTGCCGCGAGTGCCGAGAGAAGCAACACAAACCCGATTGCCAGTCGCTGTCGTGACGCGATGGTCTGGCAGAGCGCGTCGGCGGCCAGTGCCGATCCGAGATCTGTCGAGGCAATGGCAGACTCGTACAGGACCTTGTCCGTCTGGCCCGCCACCTCGCTCAGCAAAACCACGAGATCGTTGAGGGCGTTGTCGAGGCTAGCGCCAATCTCGGAGACAACACGGTCTGTAATTTGCGCTGCCTCTTCCCCGGCAATGTCAGCAAGGTGGGTATCCCAGATGTCGGCGACCGCCTCCTTCATGGAGACTGTGAGAGGCTGCGAGAGGAGGCCCTGCAGACCCGAGGCAAATGCATCCAGCTCAGGCGCTGTGAATCGGGCAGTGAGTTCCGAAGCAGACTCGAGCAGCGTCAGCACCTCGACGACGGTGGCGGACGTGTCGCCGAGTAGGGGCAAAATGCCGGTCGGATGCGTGTCTGCGGCATGGATCAGGAGCTCACGCTCGGATCGCACCAGTTCCGAAGCAGCAACGGGAGCAAGGCGTTCCGATTGCAGCGCTGCGGCGGCGGACGTTCTTTGCACGCGCTCGATGATGCTGGCCTCGTCTTCGATGACAGGCAGTGCGATGCCTTCGCGCATGACAACAAGTGGGACGAGAGACGCCGATCCCACGTGGCGGGCATCGCCTGCTTGTGCTAGGCCCAGTGCGACAGGCCAGCGTGCCGACGTCTCGATCTGCTCGGCCAGTCCCACAAAGCGCATCCACTCGCGCAACTGCGCAGCGTAGAGCTTCTCGTACATGGGTCCACCGGTCTTGGGGTCGTTTTCCAGCTGACAATTGCTTGCGACTGTCGAGGCGACCTCGTCCTCTAGGGTAGCAAAGAGACTGTGGCCAGCCTGACGCGATGTAGAAGGGACGGCGTCGCGGTAGGTGGCAAGCGCCAGGCGCAGAGTTGCCTCGGAGAAGCGGCCCGGTTCGAGCACGCGTTCGAGAAAGATTTGTCCCGGATCGACAATGCTGCGCGTGGCCTCGAGCGTCGCTTCGAGCTCCTCACCGTGCAGCGGGCGGAAGATGCGTTCCGGATTTACCGTGCGCCAGTCGTCGCGCGACAGATCTTCGACGGCAGTCTTGATGCTTGCAAAGCTCTCGTCACCGTTACCCGAGTCGACGCCGACTTTGGCGTACTTGAGCAATGGCTCTCCTCCTGCGTCCCAAAGCGCCCACATGGTCCATCCTTCGCCTGAGCTGCCCTGTGGCGTAAAGACGACGTCACGCAGCTCCACATTCCGTCCACGAGTCTCGATGTCACAGCGCTTCTGCCAGAGTAGCGTCATCTCTCCCAAACCGCCTGACGAGCTCTTGGACTCTTCGAGTTCGACGCCGTACAGTGCGAAGAAGTTGCCACCGGGCGGCGATGCCGGCACATAGGCGAGCACATAGAGCGGGTAATCATCCGAATCATCCTGGCCGGGTACAAACGTCTTGACGAGGGGACGCGAAACAGTACTGAAGTAGGACTGCAGGTCTTGCGAGCTGCCCTGGGAAGCCGTCTCGTCCTCGGCCACGACGAGCTGATTCTCTGCGGACGATGATGAAGAGGCTGTGTCCATCTGGAGTGGGAGGTCGAGGGTTCGCACGCAAGAGTCACTGAGCAGATTCCAGACCCGCAGCTTCCGATCACGGCTGGCGGCAAAGGCGAGCGTAGTGCCTGCATCTCCCTGATAGACATCGAGCGCGAGCGCATAGCTGGGTGAAGCGTCTGAATCCGAAAGCGCATGCGAGCGACCGAAGAAGCGCGAAACGCCAGAAAAGAATGAGGTGGGTCGGAGCACGTTCTCCTTCCATGTACCTTCCCACGTAGATTTGCGGCCAGTGCGACTCTGGCTGAGCTTGACGACGGTGCCGTCCGCGCACGTGACAAGGACGAGACCTGCATCAACGGCGTACACCTGGGCAGCGTTGGCAGCGCCTCTTAATGAAGCGGCTAAAGCGGAATCGTTAGACGCAAGGTGCTGGATACGATATTCGGTCGACCATCCTGGTGACAGATTAGCGTCGTGGAAAAGATGAGGCACGGAGAAGGAAAGGCGATACAGAAATCCAGATGTCGTAACAGCGATGATGTAGAGAGCGCCGATGGAGTGATCAGCAAAGATGCCCAAGCTTGGCAGCAGCGGTGCCGGAAAGAGAAAGCTGCGAGCAGGTTCGGTCGACAGACGAGGATTCAGAGCAGCCGAGAAGCCGCCCGCAGAGGATGAAGCTTTGTCTGGGGCAGACGAAGAAGCCATTCTCGAGGGCCGAGAATGGGTCTGTGAAAGGCTGGACCAGCGGAGCTGCAGCTCGCGGCCGGCAGCCACTACGCGTGCCAGAACATAACCGCCGTCGAAGGCCGAGGGGGAAGCGGCGGAAGGAAAGAAGACCTTGGCGTCGACGGCCTGATGATGTGGAACACCGACGCCCTCGAACGCGTCCTCAAGGCCGGGATGTTGCGGAGTAGGTACTGCGATTGGCTCATCCTCATGGCTAGCATGACTGAGCAACGACGCTGGCGCGGCCAGTGATGCTGATGCCAGCTTATATGGCGTGTATGGCAGCGGCATGTCTTTGGAGCAGCTGGCGTCAGCGCGAAGCTGTCCCGTCGTGTGCTCGTGGCAATGGCGACTGCGCTAGTCGCGGTAACACTTGATAGAGACCACAGTGACCAGCGGATCGTATGAAGGTACGGAGCAGACAGCGCGTTGGTGACTATGCTGACACAGTTGAGACCGAGGTAGTCTAGGCCGATGACGAGCGTTGCTGCTCGCTGTCCACACTGGCAGTGTTGCTCGGTGAGATGAGAGGCCTGGCCTTGTCGTGATCCTGACAGCAGCAGCAGCGGAAGGACCGGACCGCCAAAAATTCAAATGATGATGCTGGATGTCGAAGACGATGAAGAGCACCGCAAAAGCTTCAGTCTCGAAGAACATCACCACCATGTGCAAGGTGAAAAGACCAACCAACTTCTCACATGTGCAATATGCCCAATGCTCACGCCAAAATTGCTGCGCCTGCTGTGTGGATGTGAAGAAATCGATCACGCGTTCATCGACCCTGGAAATGGCCCCGATACCCCGATGGTATGGTCGTGACGAGCGAGGAACCTCCCTCTTCGAATGCAAGATTGCTGTGCCCGCTTTTAGTTACGATCTGACATTTGACACTGTCCGCGTCTCTTGGTGGAATTCTGCC
This sequence comes from Testicularia cyperi, assembly GCA_003144125.1. Lineage (NCBI taxonomy): Eukaryota > Fungi > Basidiomycota > Ustilaginomycetes > Ustilaginales > Anthracoideaceae > Testicularia > Testicularia cyperi. Next base: position 285,176 of record KZ819190.1, read on the forward strand.
CTCGCGATAGGTACAGAGTCCGCCTGTTGTATCGACACTTGCTATCGCCTGTTGTATTGACACTCGCTACCGCCTCTTCAGCTGCATGTGCGCCCGCTCTCACAGTTCGCCTTGGTGCTAAGATGTGCACGTTGAAAGACCCGAAATCGAGGCATATGGAGCGGACGAGAGGGGCTAGCAGATGCATGCTAGGATCGCGAAGACAAAAGAAAAAGGTGTGCGGAGCACGGCGATCCTGACTCATGTGTTGTCAACTGTTGACCGCAACTGGTTGCCACTGAAACTCTCGTCTAGAAAGAACCACCTCCCCCCGATCCATTTCTATCGGGTCATGTGTCGTTACATTAGGATGGTACTGTCCGGTGAACTAATCCCCGACTCGATCGACGGAATTGAGACGATTCGGCTTTCTCCGCCATCCAGCCTTGATCTGTACGCCTTCACATGTCCGTGCTACAGCTGCCGGTGTGGGGTACAGAAGACGTGATGCTGCTCATGCAACTGTAGCTTTGCATTGTGCGTGATAAAAAGGGGCGGGGACTCGAGCGATGAAAGTGGGCGAGAGGGATGGAGAGGAGGAAAAGCAGGTACCAAGTCGACTTCGCCCTCGGGCCCGGAAAGTCCGGGGCACATTCATCCGTGTTTGGGAAAAGCTGCGCCGACAGTTGCGTGCTACGACAGGGCTCGTTTCGACGAGGCGTAATTCCGAAGCAGAGTAATCTTTGCAAAATGAACACTTGAACCGGTGGTTGCCTTGATATACCTTGCTCTTCATCTCTACCTCTCCCTCGCCGTGTCGGCTCGGATCTAGCCGCTGGGTGAACCCTTAGGCGAAGACCAAGCTATCACTTGACCGTTGCTTTTGTGGGGTCGCGCCGGCGACGTTGGACATGTTGCAACCAATCCATTACAGTACATCCTGCGACGATCTCATGCAATAGAGGCAATGTCGGCACGTTTTCCAATTACAAGGTCGCCGACAACGCACTACACATCGTCCGTATCTGACGATGACGGATAGACGCAGCCACTGCTCCAGATTGTACAGTCTCACCCGTCACCGCCAAAGCGCTGACTAGCCCTGTGTCCAAAGACCACTTTCATTTCACGAGGCCCTCGTCGGAATGCTTTCAAATCAAACCATGTGAGGCATTGGACGTCTCTTCTACAGTAGATGACTATCAAAGCCTGTTACTCTCCACAATGGATAGCGCCTTGACAGTGTGCAGCGAGGAAATAGCAGCAAATTACATTTGCCTTTCGACCAAATTGAAATTATGGCGTAGCGCTCTCATTTTGCCTGACACCGCCGCTCAATCAACCTAGTCGGTTGGACAAAAGTCCGCTAAGCGAGCGGCGACATCAATCAAAAATAAGATGTCCCGGGAGGCCCCAGCAGCTGTACTGTACGGTGTGCATCGCTGCTGTCTCTCAGAATAGCTCAGCTAGAATGGCATCCAGTCGCTACCAGCTTTTACACGAAAGTGCTGGTCGTTTGCAGGCGCAGAGTGCAGAACTCCTAAGATCAATGCGAGAAGGTGCAGGCTCAGGGGTTATCGAAGCGTCGAAAAGGAACGAAATATAGCTAGAGAAAACAAAAGAGGGGATAACGTGGCTCGCCTGTGCCGCGTGGTGGTTCTCAAGCGAGGTGCCCAGTCGCAGGTCGTATGAGTAGTGCCGTCCTGTGCCCAGTTCCTTTCCAACGCAAGGAGGTGTGTTGAGAGAGATGAGCACAAACCCCAGGGTCTGCCCTCTGACCCAATCATAGGCGAGAGTACAGTACTGTGTTGCACGCTAGCCGTTCTTTTTCCACGCGCAAGATTGCCACTTCAGTATGGTAGCTGTGCCTGCTCCGGCTTTGTCCACGTCCCGGTTATGACACATGGTCTTCGTGGGTACAGTATTATCACACCCTGCTCCAGCGTCGCTACATTGTGGCAATCCTAGATCTGTGCGAACATCACGCTGACCGGCATGCCCTGCTCCTGCAACCAGCCAAGATGCATGGAATGTGCAGATGCAAGTCTAGGTCACAGGCAGGAACGAAGCTGTACCATCCCTGAAGCGACGCACGCGGAACACGCGGACAGGCACGGACTGGGCGGGCTCGGGTCTCATCAGATATTCAGCGGCAGGACGGGGCGGAGACGCTGAGCGTTTCCTCCCAGCACGTCTGACCGTCTCTGTACAGAAGAGAAAAAAGGGCTTTGCGGAACTGAGTTCAGCAGTCCGTCCGCCGCAGGGATCCGACTGGGATCTACCTCGGACCGTGTCGCCGCCGTCATTCAATCTGATCCGATATCGTTCCGAAGGAAGGGCATAAGTGCAGTCGGTTAAAGCAGGACGTGGTCACCAGCTGCAACCATTTCAGACTCCATTGCAGCAGCTGATCAAAGCACACAGCCAGGCCGGCCAGATGGGTTGGAGAAAATTAGAGAACAACGGACATAGAGAGAGCAAGCGGCGTTGAGCGCCATTACAGTACCTGACTGCCTGAGGTCCGATGTCTTTCGCCTCGGCCTGCGGAAAGCTGCACCGCGGGGAGCTCAATGAGGAAGCAGCTGAGATTGAAACAAAACATCGCAGTTACAGGTCCAAGGCATGTACGTACTAGCGGTGTAGCTGAATCAGATCAGGGCAGCAGATCAAAGCGAGGGTGCAATTACTGTACTTCGTTGATATTGCTCTGTCTTTTGTCCCCGTCACAGCCGCTGCCGGCTTGTGGGCGCGGTCTTTGTGGCCTTGTGCATTTCCTCGACAATTCTGTAACTTGTGCGCCACGCGCTTTTGTTGTCCTTTTGAACAATATAGTCCACACTCCGCCCAAACTCGAAACGCTTCGAGGTCGTCATCGGACATGGGCCTTCCCATTCATCCTCTTGCTTTCGCCTAGTTTCTCGCTTTGAAAATCACTTGTTCGAGCCAGAAGGCAGAAATTCACTGGCGCTGAACTTGTAAGCCACTGCCTGCAGCTTTTGCCTCGAACCTCTGCCGCGTCAACTCGCCCGAGCAACCCGAGCAGCCCGCTGGGCAGCACTCTGGTGGCTTCACTGGCTTCTGCTGGGTCTTTTGCCTGGCTGGAAGTGCGGCTTGTGATCCGAACTAAGGCGGCCCTCGCACCACACACGCACATACTGTACTCGTTTTGTCGAATCTTTTGGCGAGTCGTATCTCCATTGCACAGCTAAGCTGTGTCTCAGGTTGCTCCTGTTTTTCCGTCATTCCCTGGCTCGCCATTTGTAGAGCGCTACTGAACTGGTTTGATGCCGTTGGTGCTTCCACTTGGTGTAATTGCGACAGGTCTCGGGTCCTACAGAATCGGCCTTGTCTGCACCGAGATACGACCGCGGCCGCGGCCGCACCCTTGTGATTGCAATGTCCATTCCACCTTCCTTCCCAGACCGGGAGGGCAAGGCGCGACGCCGGAGCGTCATCACCCCAGGAGGAATACGTTGGCTGCAACAATGGCCCCACGCGCATTTGCGTTTGTGGTTAAGCGGGTGCATGTGTGTGTGTGTGAGAGAGAGAGAGAGCGAGATCGTGTGTGCGTGTGAGCGCTCGCTTTGACTATTGACAGCCCCGTGGCGCGCTCGGCTGATCCGGCCTGCAGACGGACCCTGCCCATGCCACCTCGACAGCGAGCGTGGGTACAATCAACGAGCGTTATTGGCTTCTGCTGTCTTGCACGACATGCAGCACCTTGAACTATGCATTGTCACAACTTCGCTGTCACTGTACTGTGCCTCTATGCTTGAATTCGAATGATGGCATCTTGCTCACTCACTTTACGCTCGTCTTAGCTCTGTTGAGCTCTCTCAGGCTTGACCAGTCCAGTCCAGGGCATTTCGCAGCTGCTTTGCCCTAGAGATCTTCTACCCTTGTCACACAGCGTTTCTGCAGCTCCTGTGAAGTTGTCCTACCAGTCTCCCAGTGGGGTCCATCGACTACAGTATTGTACTGTAGGCTGTTCTGTATTGAACCCTTCCTGTGTGTATAGCACCCTAGCCAACCCTGAGCCTCATCCACCAAATAAGCTTTTGATCATTCTGCTTCAAGCCTTGCCTGTTACACCACACTCTCCACCATTCCACCGTTTAGACGCCCCGGTATCACTCTGCTGCCCGTCTCGACCGCCTTCTCATCCTACCGTTTCTCCATCACCAGCATTCGCCTCGTCAGCGGCACAGACAGCACTATTGCGACCAGCGACACGACGACGCCACCTTCTTACGTCTTCAAGCCTACAAGTCAGAACGACTGCACCCGTACACCACCTACTCCAACATTCCTATTTACCAGCAGAACCAGTCGCTAGTTTTGCATCGCACACTTTGTCCTGGTCAATTTCAGTAGCCGACACTTTCTCAAGCTGCAGTCGTGTGGTCTCACGCCTCCAGCGAGAAGCTTCCTCCAACGAGAAGTCTCCCCTCCGGTGTTCACAAAGTCATGCTACTTTGACCCGGTCTCCAACCTCGTTATACGTTCGTCGAGCCCAAAAGGCCGTGTAGACCTTCTAGGCCCTTCACTTCGACTGCCAGTCCAGCGTACCGAGTCCTTCCAGCACCCTCCAAAGACCGTTTCATTCATCATCAGCATCACCCGGTCGACTTCACATCACCAAATTCAACGTCCAGCAGATAGCGCCGCCATACTGTACAAAAGAAAGAATGGCTCCCCATATCCTTCCTGGCGCTTTCGTGCCCTCTGACATCCAATCTCGTCGCGGCTACTTTTCGCAATCTTCTGTCGGCTCTTCAGACCCTTTCGCAGCAGCAGCAGCCGCAGCTGTGGCAGCTCGCAACGAGGTCCAAGCCGCACTTTCGAACTTTCGATTCTCCTCCACTGACGTGTCTGCATCTGCAAGCACCTCGGTGGCGAGCAGCGGTCGGTACTACGAGATGGACGACGATGCCAGCACGTGCAGTAGTAGCGAAGCATGCAGCCGCCGACCAAGCGTCCAGCGCACCTCGAGCGCACCCGAACCGTCCGCTTCGGCACCTGTGCTCTTTGTCGAGCCCACAGGCCCATCCTCGGAACGTCCGTCACTGGCACGCGCCTGCTCCGAGAGCCTAGCATCGGGCGTGCTCGAGCGTCGCCGTCACAAGTGCCCCTCGGATGGCCAGGTGCTACCGATGAACCTGATGCTGGATCTGGCCGATCTGCCCAAGACGATGGGCGCGGGCAACGTGGGCCTGCTGCGTGCGGCTCGAAGGGCACTGATCGAGCCGCAGGGCTTCGACTGGGGTCGACCAATACCTGCTTCGGCACCGGCATCGGCAGCCAACTCGACCTTTCTCGAGCCACGGACACGACCGACTGAGACCTCGTCGCACGGCGTGCCGGCTGATCAAACGAAGCATGTATCGCCAACAGAGAGCATCCGTGGCACCAGCAGAACTTCCAGCGCAACAACGACACCGTCGAAAACATGCTTCATCTTGCGTCACTGGAATCGACCAGCAAGCTCGTACGAAAGCGAGTGGGACTGGGCGTTGGCTGGAAATGCGCGAGCGACGCATGAGGCGATGCGATTCAGCCAGTTCAAAGAGACTAAGGAGCCAGTACACGACATCTGGCAGCAGCTTCCAGACTGGGTAAGTCGGCGATCTTCAGTCGGTGGACGCGATGCCGATCTCTCGCTGCGCGGACCTTCGCTGCACCAGTCGCTTGCGTCATTCAAAATGAGCAGCATCAGCGGCGGCGCTGCCTCGACAGCTGAGCCTGGGTGTCCGCCTGGCCGTGTATCGCTGTCGGGTAGTACTGGCAGCCCTCGAGGCAGCATCTCGGGACGATCCCGCGGACATCAGGCCAAGGCGAGCGTGCATGTGCCAATTCGAGCGCCGCTCGAGCCGGCGGAACGGCCCATGTTTCGACAGCCGTTCGTGGGTGCGAAAGACCACGCTTTAGACAAGCATCGATCGCATAGCGTCGAACGAAAGTCATCCGTCACCGCACTGCACGGCTAAGAGTGCCGCGCCTTCAGAAGGCTCACTGCTCCATTGCAATCCGCTGTCATGGATGGCGAGGAGAGCCTGCGTCTGCGTGTGGTCTGACCGCCTCGAAAACCGACGCAACCCATCAGCATATCTTGTTCAAGCATACCCGAAATTGTTTCACCGTTATCTTCTCTATGTTCCTTCCATCTTGGCCACTAATTTTGACTCGGCCACGCATCTGATCATGACATGATCTTCACCTTCGATTGTACTTCTAGACTGCACGTAATTGAACCCACAAAGGATATTTCTTCCATCGTGTGATTGCCTGTGGGAACTTTGACTTGCTGTTGTTCCCTGATAGTGAGGAGAGCCGTATCTTTTCAGCAGACAAGGACGGAAAGGGCAGAGCACGGGACTGTCTTGCAAACGAAGAGATGCTCTTGTGGAGAGAGTGCCGAACAGGAGGGAGCAAGAGACACGTACTGCGAAGGCTCGGATCCGAGATGCGCGTGCAGTCGGATTCCACCGGCAGCCTGTGATTCGGGTGGAGTGCCTCACACCGCGATGACGGCACAGCTACACCTCGTCCTGCAGGCGTCAGGCCAGTCCACCAGGCAGAACCAAAAGGATGCCTCTGTGTAGCCATTGCTGTGGAGCGCGTGACTGGGTCTAACATACAACTACCACGCCCGGAGCACGCGCCCTCATCGAGAGTTGAACGGATCCACATTTCGACTTTCTTCTCAAGCAGCTCCAGTAGTTGGCTCGTGAAGAATGAAGAGAGGGAAAGTGAGACGTCCTTTGGCATCACAAAATGGCTCAGGCCGATATGGCTGCCCAATTGCCAGACAGTTCCGCACTGTACTACTCTACTGGACTGACATTCGACACCGGTGTCGAGCTCGTCACCCTTGCCAGTCCCAGCCTGGCCCTTCGCATTCTTGGTTCGATATCGCTCTTGCTCCACACTCAATCTCTTCTCATCGACCACCTACATCTCCCTGCATCGCGCTCGATCGCTCTCTCACATCCTCGCTAACGCCCGTGCGAGCGACTCACAAGAGCTCAAGATGATGAATCGTGCTGCTGCCCTGCGCAGAGCCACCACTCTTGGCCGGTCCTCGTCCATTCCCAGGTCGCACGGCGCTGGATCCGTCCGGGGCTACGCATCCGATGTTAATGCTCCACGTCGTTCCGGTGCTGGCCGCTTTCTTCTCTTCGCCACTGTCGGCACTACCCTTTTCTACGGTGTCTCGACTATCGCTTCTCTGAACAACGACCGTTACCAGGACTTTTTCGTGGAGAGCGTGCCCGGCGGTGAGCGCATCATCGACTACCTCGACACCCACGACGTTGGCCAGGAGATCAAGAGCATCAACCTCGGCGGCTACGGAGACAAGGCCATCGACGTCACCAAGTCCGCCATCGGCAGCGTCAGCGGAGCCGTTGGTCGCGTGATTGGCGGCGATGCCGGTGCCAGCGAGACCTTTGGCGAGGAGCGTGATGCCCGTCAGAAAGTAGCCGATCTGCGCGATAAGGCCAAGAAGGAGGCCGACAAGCTCGCACAGAAGGCCAAGGCCGTCGGTAACAAGGCAGAGCAGGAGAGCGAGTCCGCGCTGAAGACGGTTCAGGATAAGACTTCCGAACTCATCAACCGCGCCAAGGCTGCTGCCGACAGGGCCGAGACCTCCGTCCGCGGTGACGCCGAGCAGGCCAAGCAGGACGGTCGCAACTTTTTGCAACGTGCGGTCGACAGCGTCCAGATCCAGACCGACATTGGCGCCAACACCAAGGCAGCTCCCAGCAAGAGCACCTCGGGCGGTACCGGACCAAAGGAGCAGGCCAAGGTTACGTACACCGGCGACCTCCCCGTCAATCACGAGCCTCCGGTCGGCTACGCTGCGCCCCGCAAGGACCGTGGCCTCCAGGCTCCTGACCACACCATCGCCCGACTTCGACCTGATCCCGAGGCTCCCAAGCTGCCTCTGCTCGCACCTTCGATCAAGAGTCTGTCGGCTTCGGAGCCCATGATCTCGCAGCTTGCAGGCACCATTGATGAGCTCACCGAGTTCCTCAAGGAGACCCCCTCGTCTGGCGCAAAGGCAAAAGGTGTGCTCGAGAGCGCCCAGATCGATCTGCAGCAGCTCAGCCAGCGTCTCGAGACCATCAAGCGTGAGGAGGCCAAGCGCGTGGAGACGAGTCTGGCAGCACAGGCCAAGCGCTACGAGGCACAAATTTCCAAGCAGTCCGAGGAGGCGGCCAACAAGCTGTCGAGCCGCGAGTCGGACTGGCAAAAGTCCTTTGAGCAGGAGCGAGCCAAGCAGATGGAGCAGTTTAAGGAGAAGCTCGAGAAGGAGCTTGCGACTCAGAGCCAGATCATCAACGAGCGACTCAAGGAGGAAGTCATTGCACAGGGCATCGAGCTGCAGCGACGATGGATGAAGGAGATCAAGGCCAAGGTCGAGGAGGAGCGCGGCGGACGTCTTGCCAAGCTCGACGAGTTGGCCACCGAGCTCAAGAGCCTCGAAAAAGTGAGCCTGGACAACAGCAGCGTGCTGGACGAGAACGTGTCCATCCACACGCTCTGGACGGCAGTACGAGCGGTACAGTCGGCGCTGGACGACACGACGACCAACGGAGCCAAGAAGCCGTTTGCGGACCAGCTCCGCGTTCTCAAGTCGACGAGCAAGGCACGGGACGACCCGGTGCTCTCTGCAGCCCTCGAGGTCCTGGACAGCAGTGGAGCTGCCGAGACGGGCGTGGAGTCGTTCACCACGCTCAAGCAGTGGTTCGAGAACAAGGTTGGACCCAAGGTGCGACAGGTTTCCCTCGTCCCCTCGCCCGAGACGGCCGGTGTGCTCTCGCATCTTGCAAGTGCTGCCATCTCTCCGCTCTTGTTCCGAAAGCGTGGTCTGGTAGAAGGCGAAGATGTCCCCTCGGTGCTCGCACGCGCCGAGTACTACCTCGACCGAAAGGACCTCGACTCGGCAACCCGAGAACTCAACCAGCTCAAAGGCTGGCCCAAACTCCTCGCTTCCGACTGGCTCGCAGCCTCCAGAAAACGCCTCGAGGTCCAACAGGCTCTCGAAGTGGTCCAGACCGAAGCAAGTCTCGCATCCCTCATGATCTCGGCATGAACACAAACATGCACACACCCATCCTTCATTCCTTTCTTTCCCCATTTCACGCTTTTCAAACTACTAAACTGTTTCCACACTCTCCCTCCCTGTGACTTCACGTGCCCGCGTCTTGAGCCGATAGTGATGCTGACAGAGCGTGGAGAATAGACGAGGAAACATTTTGCACGGACTTGTGCTAACGCGTGTAGCTGGTCGAGCATCCCGCGATGGCTGGCTGACAATTTCCGAACGGGTCAATGAAAGAGGTCTGGATTGCGCAAGATTGAGAGATGGAACAGGGTGCGACGCTGGATATGACGAATCTAGGCAAAGTCTGGAACGCAGTGCTGACCAGGTCCGTAAGGCTGTAGAGTGGCGCAGAGAGAGGATGTTTGGTTTCGTCAGTAAAGAAATGTTAGAAGCAAGATTGGCTGCAAGGACGCACGGATGGAGAGGTGCGCAAGATGAGAGGCACTTACTTCTGAAGTGAGAGCGGTTCGACCGGCGGCGTTTTCTGACGAGTGACGGCCGGACTGGGGGCCAGGCTTGATGGGTTGACCTGCGGCGAGCTTGTCGATGATGTTTGTCATGGTCTCGGGGGTGAGGTCCTCGTAGTAGTCGTCGTTGATCTGGATCATGGGAGCGTTGGCACAGGCGCCGAGGCACTCGACCTCAACGAGGGTGAACTTGTTGTCCTTGGTGGTCTGGCCGGCCTTGATCTGGAGCTTGTCCTGGATGGCGTTGAGGATCTTTGTGCTTCCGCAGCCGCCAAGCATGCAGGGGGTGGTGGTGCAGAGCTGCATAAAGTACTTGCCGACGGGCTCGCGGTTGAACATGGTGTAGAAGGTGGCGACTTCGTAGACACGCATGGGAGGCATCTCGAGCATCTTGGCGATGTAGTTCATGACCGAGATCGAGACCCAGCCCGAGTTCTGTCGCTGACCGAGGTCGAGAAGCGGAATGACGGCGGCCTTCTTGTACTGGGGAGGGTAGTAGGAGATGATCTCCTTGGCCTGCTTCAAGTTTTGCTCGTTGAACTCGAAGGGGATATCGGGGTTGTTGTAGTCGGTATCACGGTGAACAAAGAGCGCATCAGAGGAGCGAGCGGCGGTAGTCGAGATGGATCGGGCAGCGGCAACGCGCGACGAGCTGGCAACAGCAGGTCGAGCAGCACCGGCGATACCAGCCGAAGCGGATCGGAGTAGCGAACGCGCCGCAGACGTACGAAGTGCGGCCATGGTGTTCTACGAGAGACGAATTGACAGGATGGGTGAGGTTTGCGAGGTACTGGTGGTGAAGTATGTAGATAGAGGTGTGGAGCAAATGCCGACCAGGGTATGTGCTTCAGCAGAAGAATGATGGCGTTGACAAAGTGACGGGCGGTACCGAGAGCCGTCAAGCACGAAGCAAGCAGTCGTCCTTCCGTACTACTGTAGTTACTGTACAGTAGTTAGTTGCTTGGCTCGAGGGCCAAGGAAGACGAGGCGAGTACAGTACTGTACGTACAGTGCTGCAGAGGAAGATGATCTCAACTTACGAAAGCCTGGCCGAACCGAAGAATACACGCCGCTGGTCTCGCTGCTGCTGTTGCAGTCGAATTTCCGAGCTGGACATTTTGGATGTCAGATTGGGAGATTGTTGACCAATTCGGGAGGCTGCGATTGGCTTGTCAGGCGAAGCTTGGCCGTCAATACAAATTGCCGTCACTGTGATGTGCGAATTTGTATTCACAAGCGCGATTCCATTTTGGGAGACTTCACAAAATGTAATTCAGATTAGCAGTCCTGTAGAGAGCGCGAGTTCTGTATTTTGTGGTGTGCTTTGAGCGAGAACACGAGGAGAAAGAGAGAGAGGGAGAGAGAGCAACAGCGAGGGCGTTGTGGATTTCAAAGCAAGTCTCGCTCAAACTCGCAACTCGCCTGGCTGAAGCGCGCCTGACCCAAAAGAGGTGGCTCGCTGCTCGACCAAACCTTTCCGCTTTGTGAGAGCGAGCGAGCGAGACAGGCAGGCAGGCTGGCTCACAGAAGCTTCCGATCGCGATCAGGGTCGGCATCTTCCCAAGCCCAGTTGTGCAGTACAGTAGCTCTTTCGGCCTTGCACTTGAAGTCCATATTGCCACCACCACAACCCCACCACCGAACCCATCCCCTCGATCGTTGGGCAGTCGACAAGCAATCCGTCTCGACACCTCCGATAGACTCCTCAACTTGGTGGTCAATTCTTCGTCCTTCTCAAGGTACCATCCACATCACACACCACACTTCCGCTCCTAGCCTCGTCCTTTTTGCAACGAAGCCTTCGGCAAATTGTTCTGTATAGCAAAGATGGCTTCCTCAATCAACCGTTCGCTCTTCCGCTCGGCCATGATGGCCAGCCGTTCCTACGCCTCCTCCTCGACCACAGCTGCTGTCAGCCCGCTTCGTTTCGCCACCGTCTCGCCATCCTATACCTCGGCCAACGGCGTGCGCATGTTCTCCTCGTCCATTGTCCGCGCCCTCGCTACCCCACAGACTGGTCCCACCTTCGTCCACGAGGGCCGCTCACCATCACCCGAGGTCACCAAGACTGCCACCTACACGGCCGCCTCGGCACAGCAGCAGATTGACGGCGCACCCGTCTACCCCGACTACTCCAAGGGCCCCTCCGCGCTGGACAAGGCTGGTCAGCTCTTTTTCTTCACCGAGATCCTCCGCGGCATGTGGATCGTCCTCGAGAACTTCTTCCGTCCACCCTACACCATCATGTACCCCTTCGAGAAGGGTCCCATGAGCCCCCGATTCCGTGGCGAGCACGCACTCCGACGATACCCCACTGGCGAGGAGCGCTGCATCGCCTGCAAGCTCTGCGAGGCAATCTGCCCCGCCCAGGCTATCACCATCGAGTCCGAGCCCCGTGAGGATGGCGCCCGTAGAACCACCCGCTACGACATCGACATGACCAAGTGCATCTACTGCGGTTTCTGCCAGGAGGCCTGCCCCGTCGATGCCATCGTCGAGACCCAGAACACCGAGTACTCGACCGAGACCCGTGAGGAGCTCCTCTACAACAAGGAGAAGCTCCTCGCCAACGGTGACCGTGCCGAGGCCGAGATCGCTGCCAACATCTACGCCGACCACCTCCAGCGTTAAGCCCCTGTTTCTCTCACCTCGACGCTCTTTCCACCATCCTAATCATCGCCATTCCCGCATGTTTACTTGCACATTCAGCCGTTAGCCGACTGCCTCTGAACAGCAAGAGTCGCTAAGCTTGATCTTCCTTCAGCATCGTCATATCCTCATCTAGTTTTCTAGTTTTTTTCGTGAAAAATACACACTTTGATACAACATACACCATAGCTTCATCCTGCCTGCTTTCGGTCACAGCAGTCAAGGTCCCAGCGGGATTTGATGATCCTTGCAATGATCTCTTGATTGAGATTCCGACTTATACTACAGTGAAAGGATGGGCATGTTCAAGCCGATGCTTGTTGAGAGAGATGCAGTAGCCAAGACTCGGCGATTGAATCGGGGAGATAACTAGCCACGATCTCGGCAGCAATGGTGAGTCTGAGTTGCTTGGCCTTTTTAGCAGCTTGTGACGTGTCAGAGTCTGAAGAATCGGTGCCGTTTTCTGCAGTCTCCGGTTCAGGAAGAGAGATGAAAGGCGAGGGATCGACATCCGAGTCCCAACGACGTTCAAAGCTTCTCGCTAACACGTTGGGCGATCTGGCGAATGTCGATCTTGCTCCCAATGCTTCTTGTTTCCTCTCCAATAACGTGAAGATCTTGACCGAAGAGAGTCGATAGATCGACTCGCCGTTTGGCAGATCTGTTGTGCGTCGTCATGACGGTGTCACAAAGAGAACGAGAACGAGAGAGAGAGAGAAAGGCAAAGCAAAGGGTGGGGGCAATCGTAAGCATAATCGATCCAGTTTGGGATATGATAAGAGACCAACTTGACTTGAAGGTCTTTACTCACGCTGAGCATCAGCAACATCCTCAATGCAGAGCTTGACGATATCCAGGGAGCCGAAAGTGACAATATCGGACCAATCCTCTTCGTCGACCTGATCTTGGTCTTGATTCCGCGACACGGATGATGATGTCTGCGACTTTGACTGCGCTTGTGATTGCTGTCTGAATAGCGGCACATTGTCATGCAGCACCTCCCTTCTTTGGCGATACAGATGCGCAGCTGCCTGTTCAAACGCGTCCTCGAGCTGGCGAAAGTTGTTGTCCGTGAGACCGGCTGCGAGAATACCAATGACGAGGAAGCGTGGGTCGACGGGTGATAGGATCTCGAGTTGGGCTTTGGAAACGACCTGTTCTTGCGGGGCACCGAGGAACCAGGATCGGTCGAGCTTGGTATCGCTCAGTGAAGAGAGCTCGTAGATGCCGCTTGCTGGGCCTGAGCCTGAGCCTGAGCCTGAACCTGAGCCTGAGCCTGAGCCCGAGCCGATGCTCGGCGTCGCTGTTGTTGTAGTTGTAGTCGGACCCGTCGGAGAAGAAGAAGAGGATGCCGCTTTCTGGTCGGTACCACTGTCGCCAGAATACAGAAAGTAGGTAGGTACGAGGGTGCGAGGATGCGGAAGCACCAAGAACCGGCCACCACCCGAACACGAGTGCGGTCGAAGCAACACGCCGGTCCGTACCGACCTGGTCACCTCGCTGTCACCGTCAACGCCCGCCGCCACAGCTACAGCTGCCGTCGCATGCGATGTCGTCATTCCTTCCTTCCTTCCTTCCTTATTGCTGACTTTCCCGAGAGACGCGAGAGAGAAAAAAAGAGAGAGAGAGAGAGAGACTATTCTGAGATGGTATATTGGGTAGTCGTCTGTCTGGTCCACAACAAGATCAAAAGTTCAGATATGCACAGGTGAATAAAGTGTTGATCTCGTGCGTCTTGCCAGACACCGCCTCTCAACGCGCTCGATTTGCACACCGCATGATCTAATTTACGCGACCTGTCTCGCGCCGCCGTGCTGCACCATCAGCCGCAATAATGTTCTTTCTTACTCACGCACGATCGCACGACCACATTCCAACACAGCAGTGCAAACCAGGATCCGTTCTCGACAAATGCTTAGAAATGCAATAGACATGGGACATGGTATACAGACAGCATCTCTGGCAGGTGAGATGCGCTAGAGAGCATCAAAGTTGATAGCATGGAGAGCACGTTTTCTCTCCTTCTCGTCCTCCCTGCGCTCGTTGACGTGCAACACAATCACGACAATCGCCAGACCGACAATGGTGGTGATGAGGACCGCCGTAACCCAGGGGATCCAGTCACCCGGATGCAGATAGAGCTGTTTTGTCCAGGTGCTCGGGTCGCCCTGCTCTGCGGTTGCGTCTCGCGACGGAGAGCCGCCTTGCCAGGGATTGATGACGACCTGACTATTGGGGATGATTCCCTCGACTGCGAGGAAATGCCTCGGTTGTCGGCGCGTCGAGCCGATAAACAGCGACTCGACATAGTTGTTTGTCCGTCCCAGCCCAAAGTAGCTGTACGGCGTCAACAGCGATCGATAGGCGGTCTGCGGAAGCTGTCCGACCTGCTGTGCGCGTCGGACACCGTTGGGATCCAGCACGGTAAACTTGTACGAAGCTCCGCCGTAGTTGGTACCCCACGGTCGGAATTTGGGCGCCAGCCGGGGCTCGCAAAACGACTGACAGGCCCCGTTGAGCGTCATTGCCTTGAGGAAGAACGAGTCGTGGAAGTAGTTGTTCTGGACGAAAGTGACGCGACGGCCTCCGTCCTTGCCGTCCGACACCGACGGGATGCGCTGCAGCATCAGGTCCAGCGTACCGTCCTCATCCACGTCGACCCAGCTCACACTGCGTACATCCGTCAGCATATCCACCATGCCCGTCCCCGTCGTCACCTTGACAAACGTACGACCCTCCGGATGAGAGTCGATGCATCCAAGTCCTGCCTTTTCCGACGAGGGCACCTGACTGCAAGGCAGATTGCGCAAAACATGCGTGCGAGTTTCGCCGAGTCCCTGCAGGTTATTGGATCCGCCGGTGCTACGCTTATTCGGGATGGTAATGATAGTCAGGTCCGGATGCCCGTCTTTGTTGAAATCTCCAAGCTGGAAGGCATTGGGCAAGACAACGGTAGCAGGCCCGAGGTTGTCGGTCAGCAGGACGCGGTCGTCGCCGGTGAGCTTCTCAATGGGCACGCGCAGCAGATCGGCATTGTCCTTGCTGACGGTAAAGTCGAGACGGAAGCCGTCGTCAGCCACGCAGAGATTCTCGGGATCGCGGCAACGCAGACCTGAACGCTGCGTGACCGTGTCTGCCGAGTCTGCGCGGCCGCTAACGGCAGAGGAAGAGTGATTGTCACGCTTTGTCATGGATAGCGAACCAAAGCCAGGTCCTCCGCCAAAAAGACCCTCGGTTGTGAGTGAACAAAGCGGAACCTGTCGATTGAAGGCGACGTTGAGATAGCAATTGCTTCCGCTACGATCGCAGGTGGGGAAGATGACGTCGATGGTGCCATCGCGGTCAATATCGCCGAAACTGAGCGCACCGGTACCCTGGGGCAGCGGGCCGCTGGAAGCAAGCTCGAAGCCCGATCCCTGGCCGGAAGAGTCGGGCTTGACGGCTGTCCAGATCTGGTAGGTGAGGCCGGAGCTGCCGGAGCAGACGAGGAAGAGGTCGGCCAGGCAGTCGCCGTTCAGATCGACAAAGGCGGAGCTATGAGGATTGGCCAGTTTACATGCCGGTGCCTTGGTAGCATCGAGCAGCGGGGCATCGATAAGGTCGAAGGCTGCTGTGCCGTTGCTGCTAGGCTCAGCGAGCAAGTTGCGCCATACTCTGAGGTCGCTGCCGGAAGATGAGGAGCTGGAGAAAGGAACGCCCAGCAGGTCCATCTGCATGTCACCGTAGGCGTCGATAGAGATGGGCTGCGCGAGCGTAGAAGATGGCACCGCAAGTGGTGTCGATTCAAAGCCGCTAGCGTCGGCTTTTCCGAGGTACACGTCCATGCGCAGCTCTGTGGCGTATCTGGAGTCGTCCTGGGACATGAGGAGCAGGTCGAGGCGACCGTCGTAGTTGAGATCGGCTGCAATCACATTGGTGATGCGGCCCTGAGACAGTGTGCGCACAGTGGCCGTGGGGACTGCATCAAACGCAAACTTGGCATGATCCCACAGATGAACGGCTACAGTGGTGCCGGTCGAGTCGAGAACAATGGCGTCGAGGAACTGGTCGCCGTTCCAGTCGCCCCAAGCCGCCACCTGGCCCTCTATGAGGTCGAGCCCCAGGCTGCCGGCATTGATGAGACCCTCGTACTTGAAACGCTTATCTCCAAATCCGAACAGAGCATCACTGCCGATCACTGCGCTGGAGAGTAGCAACAGCGCCGAAGAGAGCAACGTGCGCCGTTGACGCCGGGATTGCACGTGCCGTTGTCGATGCCGATGTCGGAGGCTTTGGCGGCGCTGGTCCTGCTCGCCTCTGCGAAGGGCCGCTGTCGAACTCTCGGCCATCGTCATTGAATCCATGATCGGGGGGGATCAAAGCAGTCCGCTGCGTGTGTTGCGATACATAGGTGAGGTAGAAGATGGGAACGAGTGGACAAGGCTGTTCGGATCACCCGTGTCCAAGATCAACACTACAGTAGCAGCGAACTGCACACCTTTTTGCATTCAGGACAGTAGACCCTGGCGCGGCCGTGGAGACCTGTACAGCGTGCACTGTACACTGTTGGAACGAGTGGAGCCTGTTGAAACCGAATATCAGTCTGTTAGGCCTTCGCACATTGACAGCGGCGACCTTCGCTGGTCCGGGCGTAGGTAACATCGATAGTACATACAGTACTGTACTACTGTACTACTGTAGCTGTATCGTGGTGCTGAGCAGTCCACACACCCACCGCTGAAATGTCAGATCGATATAGTGTTGTGACTTGTGGCAGCACCACCCCTGCATTTGCAGAGCAAAACGGGCGAATCAGCAGAGGACAACAGACATTCAGTTTACTGTCTCCCGCGTACCATTTCTGGGTCTGAGCGCAGCCGCTGTTCGTCGTCGCCAGTGCGCCAAACTCATTATTACAGTATTCCCTCGCCGTGTATGCTCAACTACGCCTTGACCCTTGGCCGTCATCCTTCTCACACATCAACCTCATCTACACCTTTCTTCGACCCTTGCGGCGCTCGTTCTTGTTGGTCCGCAAAAGGCCAATCGTGCTTCGCCCAGTATGCCGGAGGAGGAGAGTCTGTTCCGATCAGCGACCATGTCGCTGGTCCAGCTCTACATTCCCTCCGAGACCGCCCATTCCACCGTCCAGGAACTCGGAGAGCTCGGCAACGTCATGTTCAAAGACCTCAACCCAGATGTCTCTCCATTTCAGCGCTCCTTTGTCGGTGACATTAGACGTCTCGACGACATGGAGCGCCGTATCCGTTTTCTCTATGCCCAGATGGAGAAGGAAAGCGTCCCTGTTCGTCCTCTCGAGAGCGCCCTGCCCTTTGTAGCCCTCGGCAACGGTGACGGACGCCGTGCACAGCAGTTTATCGAAGAGCTCGGTGTCAAGCTACGAGAGCACGAGGAGCGTCTGGGTCAGATGAACGGCTCCTACGAGACTCTGCAGAAGCGCCTCCAGGAACTCGAGGAAGCCAAGCATGTTTTGCGCGAGACTGCCGTCTTCTTCGACCAGGCCGAAGGACGCCAGGAGGCTGTGCGTGCCTCGGTCGACGACGCCAATGCTCCCTTGCTGGATGACGTCGAGTCGCACGCCTTCAACACTTCGCGTGGCGAGGACAGCAACTATGGCACCTTTGAGCTCGAGTTTGTTGCCGGCACCATCGAGCGAAGCAAGATGGCCACTTTCGAACGCATCCTCTGGCGCGTGCTCCGTGGTAACCTCTACATGAACTATGCCGAGATCGAGGAGCCCTTCGAGGACCCCAGCCGTGACGAGCCCGTGCGCAAGAATGTTTTCATTATCTTCGCACACGGAGCCGAGCTGCTTGCCAAGATCCGCAAAATCAGCGAGAGCATGGGTGGCACTCTCTACCCCATCGACAGCAATGCCGACCGACGCGAGGAGAGCCTGCGAGAGGTGCTCAGCCGTATCGAGGACCTCAACAACGTGCTCTACAGCACCAGCGCCACCCGACGCACCGAGCTCGTCAAGATCGCCGAGGTGCTCAGCGCCTGGGACGACCTTGTGCGAAAGGAGAAGCTCATCTACTCGACGCTCAACATGTTCATGTTTGACAATCGCCGCAAGACGCTCGTCGCCGAAGGCTGGTGCCCGACTACCGACCTTGGACAGATCCAGCTGGCTCTGCGCCGTGCCACCGAAAATGCCGGTACCAGTGCCCCTGCCGTTCTGCAGGAGCTGCGCACCCACAAAGCTCCCCCCACCTTCCAGCGCTCCAACAAGTTCACCGAAGCAATCCAGTCCGTTGGTGACAGCTACGGTATCGCCAAGTACAAGGAGGTCAACCCGGGTCTCTTCAACTTCATCTTGCTGCCCTTCCTCTTCGCCGTCATGTTTGGCGATGTCTTCCACGCCTTCCTCATGACGCTGGCTGCACTCGCCATGTGCGTGTTTGAGCGACCGCTTGCCAAGCTCGACAACGAGATCTTCTCCATGTTCTTCTACGGTCGCTACATGATGCTCCTCATGGGCGTCTTCTCCATGTTCACCGGCTTCCTCTACAACGATATCGGAAGCAAGAGCATGCACCTCTTCCACACCGGTTGGACCTGGCCTCATCAGCAGGGCACCATCGAGGCTATCCCCAATGGCCACACCTACGCCATCGGTATCGACCCCACCTGGCACGGTGCTGACAACGCCCTCGTCTTTACCAACTCGCTCAAGATGAAGATGTCGGTCATCCTCGGTGTGTTCCACATGACGCTCGCCATTCTGCTCAACGTGCCCAACTTCCTGCGCTTCGGCCAGAAGTGGAAGATCTGGTCCGAGATCGTGCCCCAGATGCTCTTCATGCAGTCGCTCTTTGGCTATCTCGTGTTTGCCATCGTGTACAAGTGGAGCATCGACTGGTACGAGACCGATGCCAACGGCACCGTGTTCCGCAACAACCCACCGGGTCTGCTCAACATGCTCATCTACATGTTCCTCAAGCCCGGCGATGTTGACCCCAAGACCGAGCTGTACTCTGGTCAGGCGTTTGTCCAGACCGTGCTGCTGCTCATCGCCTTCATCTGTGTTCCTTGGATGCTTATCGCCACTCCGTACATTGAGTGGAAGGAGCACCAGAAGACCAAGGGCCAGGGCTACCGCGCCGTTGGCCAGGGCGATGGTTCGCGCGGCCTCACTCTTGACGGCGATGGCGACGACGACGAGGAGGGCGACCAGAGCACCGGAAATGCCCACTCGGGACCCAACGGCAACGGCAACGGCCACGGACACGGTGACAACGAGATGGAGGAGGAGCACGAGTTCAACATTGGCGAGGTGGTGATCCACCAGGTCATTCACACCATCGAGTTCTGCCTCGGCTGTATCTCCAACACGGCCTCGTACCTGCGTCTATGGGCCCTGTCGCTGGCCCACGCGCAGCTGTCCGAGGTGCTGTGGACGATGACGATCCAGAACGTGTTTGGCATGACGGGCGTGTTGGGCGCCATTGCCACTGTACTGGCATTTGGCCTCTGGTTCTGCCTCTCGATTGCCATTCTGTGCTGCATGGAGGGTCTCAGTTCCCTGCTCCATGCCATCCGTCTCGCCTGGGTCGAGTTCGGCTCCAAGTTCTACCAGGCCGGTGGCTACCAGTTCGAGCCGCTCAAGTTCTGAGCTTAACTTTGGGCAGCTGCTTCTGCAGGGCAGAGCAGACAAACCACCGTATCCGCTCGCCATTCCCGCAAAGGTGTGGTGCCTTGCGTCGTCTTGTTGCTGACCCACCGCTGAACTCACCACAATTTCATATCAGTATTCTCAAATTAGATTCTCTCCCTTCATTTACAACAATGTATCCCTCTTCCTGATGTCTGGCGGAATCGCACACATCTGCACGATCGGTCCAGCCTCGAAGGCTTGCACGTCTGCGCGGTTGGTTTACGCATGAGTGTTGACAACGATCCGTGAATTCCTCCTGTCTCGGCCATATCTGCGGGCATTGCTCACGTGTGGCCGCCAGCAAGGCGAGATGAAACCGCAAATCTCGATCGGTACGAGCAGCTTGACCAGAACCCCACTTTAGGCCTTTTTATTCTCCCTTCTGGATTTGAAATGCTCTCGGCTGCGAAGAGATCGTATGATTCGGTAATAGGCTGCACCAACAGACACTGCGCCGATGGCGGACCGGCAGGCCCTACTTGCAACATGGACTCGCTGGTCCTCTGACAACGTTTCCGCCGACAGTGAATCGATCACGCTGAAGTGGACTGCTCGCGCATGTTTTGAACCGTCCTTCCTTCATAAGAGTACCTGCAGCAGCTCTCTTTGCTGCGTCAGGTGCGACCTTGGGATAGTATATAAGCAAGTCGAGACTGATAAGAAATCTTGCCCACGGCCGTGCAGGTCACGCCACACGACTACGCCTCTCTCTCTCCATCGCTGTGTCATCAGCCACTCACTCTTTTGAGACATCAGACGCTCCCTCATCCCCTCTATTCCGACTCACTCTTCCAAGTGTCGGCGCCTCCGACATTTGGTCGGATTTGTTCCGTAATATCCTTGTGAACTTTACTGAGCGCAGCATCCTCTTTGCATCGACACGCATCGGCACTTCATCGCACCTGCTTCTTGTGCTTAGTCAGCCCCCACGCCACTCGACAATGAAACTCCTGCGCACCTCATTCGGGCGAAACGGATGGATACTTGTCTTGGTTGTGGTCCTTTCGCTGCTGCGGCAAGTAGTCACACTTCCGCACGGAGCACTCAACCCGCCTCGTCGTCACCCACTTTACAAGCGGGCTGGAAGCCCTTCAGGGCCATCGTCATCGGCTCCAGACTCAGAGATTCACGAGGTCACGCCGAGCCCCAGTGACTCCGAGGGTGGAGCGCGGACTTTGAGATCGCACCTGGTCGAAGCGGCCGAAGCCGAAGGCCGCACGTCGCCTTTTGCCGAGACAACAGTCAGAGAGTCACCACAGGGGGGTGATCTATATCCACCACCTTCAACAGCCACCGCAAGCAATCCATCGCGATGGACTGCCGCAAACGAATGGCTGAGGCAGAAACAAGCTGCGATCAGGCAACAGGCACTAGATGCTAAAGCTCGATTCTCGCTCTGGGGACAGACGCAACTTGTCAGTGCTCGTGATCGTTTCAATCGACTGCGTAATAAATTCGCGGGCTCAGGAAATGCAGCTGGTACCGCTGCTCCTTCCACTGCTCAGCCAAATCCAGATCCAGATCATGTGTCCGTGCCTATCCATGACAGCGATGGTCCTCAGGCGGCACCCGAGTCTTTTCGCCTTGCCAACATCAGAAACAGACTTGCACAGCTTGGCGACAGGTGGGGTTTCACGGCCCCGAAATCGTACGGCCCCGAAATTCACTCGATACCCGAGCAAGAGACACCAGAGTATCAGCAAAGATTCGCAGAAAGCAGCCGTACTGCAGGACCTCGCAACCGATTAGAGCGTGGAAGCTGGCTTTCCAGCGATGGTATTGTGCGTGCCACGCCAGAAGACTGGGAACGACTCACCCCCGAGCAGAAACAACAATATCGTCTCGCCTTAACTCACTTCGAGGCTTTCAGTAGTGGCATGACGCCTGACGAGTACCTTGCCGACAAGGCAGAGCAAGAATGGATGGAGCAAGAGCGCAAGGAGCGAGCAAGGCTGCAAGCAGAGTCAATGCGCTCGTCCTCAGACGAGATAGAGACCGAAAGCGAGCATGGCAGCGAGGGCATGGGCGAAAGTCTGTCCCACGGCTCGGGCTCTCTGGGACAGCCTTCACAAATTGCGCCCGTCCAGCCGACAGCAAGCACAACTCGATTCGGCGCCTTATCGTCTTGGTACGCCAATCTCCGAAATCGATTCACCCAGCTTGGCGCCATACGCTCTGCCATTAGCTCACCTAGAACGTATGGCACAGAGATTTTTACACACGTGCCAGGTCAACTCACACCCGCCGCTTCTTCGGCCAATTCTGCATCGCCTCCTCCTCTCACGTCGACAACTGGAGAGGAGCTCCGTTCCACGGAGGCAGGTCCCTCATTAACCGGAGGCGAAGCGCCTCTAGACGAAGATACGGAAGGTTCGTTCCAGGCCAAACATCACGGCATGGACCCAGAAACCTATAACAGATTTCTGGCACAGATAAGGAAGAATTCCGGAATCGACGCAGGTGAAGCTGGTTCTGGACATGTTCCATCGTCCGGAACCCACGTCGAGTCCGAAGAAGAGCCTCTGTCCCGGACGAAGAACTCAGAGAGGCTGCCGGCACAATCAAGCGCAGAAAGCCTCAAAGGGAAGGGCATTGCACTCTCCGATACAGGCTTCAGTGCCGATCCTTCTCTTCAAAATCCGCCTGGGTCCCAGAATAGATACGAGCATGTCTACGCAGTGCAGACCTCACCGGCCGGACCCGGGTTCGGCAGACCGGCGCCTCTTCAGATCCCCAAGCCCGACCTTACCGGCTGGCAAAACCCTACTTCGATTGGAGGAGGCCCATCTCCGTCATCGCTGGAAAAGACGCCGCCAATGTCAGCTGGGGCCGAATCACACGGCCGATTAAGCAGTACTGCGGGCTCAGGGCCCTGGGATGACTTTAGCGGGCAGTCAGAGGCGGAATCCGAGACCATGCGGCCACCGGGAGTCAGCAGTCCTGCGACTTTTTACTCGGCCCGTTCTGACCCCCTCTCTGACCCTCGTAGCGCTGCAGTCTCTGCTGAACCGTCTTCTTTGAGGCCGGCATCCACGTCGATCACTGCCCTTAGACGCTTGCCGCTGCCAGAATTCTACACTCCGCGGTCAAGCGTGTCGAGACAGTCAAGGTTGCAGGCTATCTCGGTATCTGGATCCGAGACGGGAGATCCAAGCCAGCTCGAGCCAATCAACACGCGCAAGAGACCCTTGGTTCCCGGAGACCCTTTGAGACTAACGAGGATCGGAGCAGGTAGTAGCAGCGGTGAGACGATCCCCGAATCACTTCAGCGAGCACCGTTCCGAACATATAGACCCACGACATCTCGTCTTTCCCAAGTTGCTGAGGGATCTGGACCAATCGAGGGTGTGCTGGACACGCTTGGAGAAGGTGTCAAGACTTTGCAGCATGAAGTACCGAGACTCGAACGACGCCGAGTTCAGTCCTCCGCTTGGTCTGCCAAGCAACGCAGAGTCATGGAAGCGTGGAAACAAGCCTTCCATCAAGAGGCCATTCCGCTGGAATGGCCGGGCTACAAGTTCCGAGTCGCCGAAGCATCCAACGGCAGGCTTATGTTCTACCACATCAAGCCGGAATATCCCGAGGATCACGATGTCAAGACTTGGAATCAACTGTCTCCCTACGTACGCGACTCTCTGAACCGGCTGTTTCCCTACGTCGAGCTTGTAGATGCAGGCATCGAAGAGCCTGCATACTCGAACTTTGTCGTTCGACCAGATGGACAGATCGACGACCAACACCTCTACCCTGACCCCTTCAACACTCCCGAGATCCTTCGTGTCGCCAGACTCAACGGCGTGCTCACAGCTATGCGGCTTCAACCCGATAGTGGGGCTGAGATTGGCTTCGAGCGCGTTGTCAACATGGATTTCGCCAAGCGTGACTGGGTTCTCCAGCAGATAGACAACCTCCAACGCCAGATCCCCAACATCGTACACTCGGGCCACACCTTCTAAGCATCTTTTTAACAGCGCTAAAAGGTCGTTCCTCCTACAGCATTCACGTTCTTTACAATATTCTCTTTCCTACCATTTGCTCTTTCTTTATACTATATACTGTCTTTACAACTATTCTATCCCCAGACTTTTGGCACGTGGGAAGCACCTGTCGGTAGATATAGTTGGATAATGAGGCTGACAAAGGGTTAAAGAAGCAGCATGAGACGCAATGGCCAAATCGAGATGATAGTCAAGACCTAATAATCATGAGAAGAGCCGCATCAGGGTGTCAGGCGACCCTGTGCAAGCAGGAGCATGGATGGTCATTGTTTTCCCCTCAGGATCAGCCCCTTGAACAGTGTTTCATTCCGATGATTACAAGAAATTGCGACGGTGATCACCGGAAGCGAGAACCAAGCCAGACTGACACCATACTGCGCCGGTGAATGAGGTGACAGCACCGTGATGACGAGGGTCCAATGGCTGTATCTGCGTCTGTTGTCGTCAGTGGGGCAGAGTGTAACAGTAGCCACGGGCTTCGGGGGCAGGAGTTCGTCAAGCTGGCATTACTGTAAGATTTCGGCAAGATCAAGGGTCCGAAGTGTCGGAGTCTGTCAGGTACTGTAATCTTCTCCACTCTGTACCAACTCGTCGCATGAAGCATCAACTGGTGACGCTTCTGAACTGCGCAGGCAATGCTCAACTCTTGGCTAACCGGTGTCGGCACTTCTTTGGACTCGATCGCGATGCTTCCGGACATGATCGAGAGAAAGAGGTAGAATATACTATTACAATGAGGTTCAACAATGGAACCAGAGGTATCGTGAATGTGATGACGTGACGCAAAAGACACAATGATCACGGCGGCGACGGCCGAGGCCCGATCGAGATCGTCAAGACAAGCTCAGTGGCTGAACAATGTCACCCTCGCTCTTTAGCGGCGAGACTCTTGGTGACAGTGTCAATGTAGGTCTGAAGCATCTCGTTGTCGGCCTCTGCCTTTTTGCAGTCCTCCTGTACTGTAGAGACCCGGGTCAGGAGCGCACGAAGACCGTCTTGCATGGCCATGATCTCTCTAGCGACGTTTGCCGAACACAGACACGATGAAAAGGATTCGATGCAGGATACCTTTTGTGAGCTGAGATGCGCACGTGTCTGTACGAGGACGGGGTGGCTTGGAGTACTCACCGGACGAGTTTGTCCTTCTCGACGACCTCGTTTGCCGAGATCTGGGTCTCTGCAGTCCAGGCGGCCGACTCTGTAAAGTCGTCGGACGGGATAATGGGCGAGGCCGCTGCTGATGCTGACGCCATGATGATCACGATCTCGAAAGCCGGCGTCGAGAAGCTTGGCCGTTTGCCGCAGCGTTTGGGAACCTCGAGGTGTAGGTCAGATGCTGTTTTTAGATAGGTTCGGACCTGGAGTGGGGGCTGCGCCGGCTCCGACGTCTCAAACCGAGGCTGTCTGACGTTTTGAAGAGTCGGCAGCGGATCGGCCAAGTGACTTCGGATAAAAGGTCCTGACAGCAATAACCGAGCTGTCGATTTGGAGAGGGTTCTGGGCCCCACAGACAATTGAAGGAAGAAGGGGGGGAGGGAAGCAACGCAGCGTGGTTGACGGAAGGCGAGGAAGCACGGACGAGGGCAGGGCAAAAGCCACGAGATCAAGAGGAGAGGAATACCCTGTAGTGCAGTGCTACGCAAGTGACGAAATCAGCCGCGGGTGCCAGTTGGAGACCGAGAGAGACGACAAGGACAGAGTACAGCACGTAGCACGGTAGTGTGGCGTGCGTGTTGGCATGTCGAGTGACGACGACGATGGTCGGAAGCAAACACGGCTAGATGCACGAGAGCTTTAATTCAGGATGTATTCAGCGTCTTCGATCGGTCTTGCAGATCGAAGCGATTTCGGATCGATTTTCGGACGCGACGGGTGAGAGGAAACAAACAACACCAAGCAGCGCAGGCGTGTTTTGTGTACTGCTGCGTCCTTGCCAGACGTACCTGCAACGTCAACGCACCACCAAAAAAAGAAAAAAAAGAAAAAGAGAAAAAAAAAAGGGACCCGTTCCAGGCGCATCGACACGGCACGCTGCCGAAATCTCATGCAACGCTACAGCACCGACGAATGGTTCTCACAGGGCCCATCGGTCGACCCTTGACCCCCTTCTCCAGTGCACCCTGTACGATTTGCGAATTCACCGTCGGCCTGCTCGCTGATCTTTGCTGAGAAACCCTGCCGTCAACATGTCGTCAACAACACATACTTTCAAATCCCCCCATGGACGAGCGAGCAACAGACAGTCGCCGCTGTTGCCAAGAGAAAGAGAGAGAGAGAGGGCCAGAGTGCTGTACTGTAGTGCGTGCTGCATAGCGATGCAACGGAGATCGACTGGAGAAACGAGGGTTCTCCGGGCCTTCTCCACTCGTTCGGTTTGACGTCGACTCGGCTCTGACAGGCTTCCCGCGCCGGTGTGTCGTCCGCCGTCTGGGTTTTGTATCACCCGATCCGATTGCTGCTGCTGCTATTTTCCTGCCTCTGCTGCCTCCGCTCCTGCTGCTGCAAGAGGCTTGCTTGTTCGTGGCTCTTGCTCCTTCGCACCGCTGCAGGTTGGGATTTTGGATTTGTGTTTTTTGTCGGAAATTGGCCAGACGACGGGTCACCAGCTTGGGGTAGGCAGCCTGCGCACCGCACAACCCGCATGCTCGCTCCTGCGCCGTCGGGTTGCTTCCGTCCTTTCAACACACACACGCACACACACTTCCACAGCTTGTTTCTGGCTAAGGAAACATACAGAATTGTGCCTCATCAAGATCCAATCCTCCATCCTACCTTCATCTGCATACCTTCTCGATACCCAACGTAGGGCTCACCGACACTACCGCACCCGTGACAGACAAGTCAGGCGGGCTGCTCACTTTGTATCAATTTTTGGAGCAAGCCGCGGGTGGTCTCACTGCGGCTGAGTGGATCTCAAGACGGACTTTGAATCGTTTCAACGAACCGTGACATGCTAGGGGCTGCGCAGCGACCATACCGGAGCTAATATTTCAAACTCAGCACATCGAAGGTGCTTGCCGCCTTGCCCACCCTGCCCATTGCACATTTTGCAGCGGCCAGCTGATCGAGAAATTCCTCCCATCATTCTATCCCTATCTGGCTTCAAGACCTGTCGTCCTCAATCAGATTACTCTACTGCACTGCACTGCACTGCGCTGCGCTGCGCTGTACTCGACTTGACATTTTCTTTCTCCCGGTAGTGCATCTGCTTCCAAGGCACGCACAGCACCATAGGTCTGCCATAGCTCATCTATCACCAGCTTGGACCGCTTTGCACGCGCTGAACCCACCGGCTGCAGTGACACAGATTTGGTCATTGCCTATTGTCTTCCAACACGCACCTGGCTCGGGCACACCGTTCAGTCCCTTGAACGGGTTTTTTGACCGGCGTTGGTCCATTGGACAGCAAAATCTGAATCTCGTGTACACGCTGCGTGCCTGTTCTCGGCCCATCTCTATTCTTGGAACCGAACCCTACGCAGTCCGGGGCCCTTCTGCAGTCCCGTCCCTTACGCTGCCGCAGAGTGGTTCCTCAAGCTCTCGACTGCACTACACGCTGCCTTCTCAACCTCCAATCTCGATCCCTCGTCATCTTTCTCGGGTCGACGAGACCACGCTAGAGATTGTCATCGTCAGCACCTGCCACAACATCGACGTCGTCTTTCCTTTCCATTCACCGGCGACCCGGCGCTACACCAGAGGAGTTGCACTTCTGTTGATTTCGTGTTAATCCTGCGGCGCTTGCACTCACTGTCTTGCAGCATTAGCGACTTGGACGACTCACACATCATCCACAGGTAGCGGTCGATGGTGTTACAAAACAAGTTCAAGGCGCGGGCTTCGCGTCGCTACCATGCTCAGAAGGGCGAGAGCACAGAGTCGTCAGCTTCCGGATCTAAGCCACGCTACCGTCACAAGCAGGTCCGAAGGAACGGCGCACCACCTCCATCACACGGCGGAGAGGCGTCAGAAAGTTCCGATGTCGACAGCGAAGACAGTGAAGAGGAAGGCTCGGTAGCCGGCACCGCAGAGGACCAGGTGAACGGCATTGAAAGAGCGGATCCGAATTTCCCGTCTTTGGCACAGGCAGCAGCTTCATCTGGTACCCCACCACCATCACAGCTTGCCGACGATCCGGCCAATCCAACGAGGGGCAAGTATGCGCGGCGCAAGCTTGGCGAGAGCAATCTGGCAAGGTTAGAAAGGCTAGAAGCCGAACGGGATCCACACCTGGCTGACGAGGAGGAGCCCGAACCCGAAGTGGATCTGACCAACCTGCTTGCCAAGGTGGCTGCGCTCGGCGAGTCTGGTGCGACACAGGCAGGAATTGCCGAAGAAATTGCACGGCACCGCGCCAAGAACGAAACCGCATCCGACGTTGAAAACGACATCGACCACACTCTGGCGTACCTGCACGACAAGGAGCATCAGAGGCAAGTCGCCAAGGGCCATCGTGGTTCCACAACACGACCAGAAGAGTCCCGCAGGCAAGTCGTGGATGCGGTGGAACTCGACCCAGCCGAGCTGGAAGAGATGCAACGGCAGAAGGAGAAGGCCGAGGCGGTTCGAACGCTCAAAGCACGCTTCCAGGGTCGTGCGCTGGGCGAGCGCGAGGCCAAGTCGTCCAAGTCGCGCAACGCGCCATCCCTCAACATCGGACCTGCTCCGAGCCTCGCGCAGAACGAAAAGGCGGATGCGCCGACACTCGAGAACGGCAACCTATCTGCCAGTCTTGCCAACGAAATCGAGTCGTCGCTTGCCAAGACGAAGGCGAGCGCGAGTAAGAGCGATACGCTATCTGCAGGATCGGGTCGCTCTACCTTTAGCACCAGCTTTGGTCGACGCAAGAGCCCGCTCAAGTCGGCACTGGGTGGTGCTTCGACACCCGACCACGAGCTGGACCGATCAGCAGTATCGGACTCGATCCGGATCGACAGCTTCCTCGCAAGTCTCAACGATCGTAGCGTCGGACGTCACGATCCCTCCATTTTCACCCTCGGTGGTGGCGCCCCGCACAGTCGATCCCGCGCCCACAGTGGAGCTGGCCGGGGATCACCCCAGATCCACTCGAAGCCGGGCGAACTATCTCGCATGGAAAACTTCCTCGACGACGTCCTCGGCTGATCCGACTCGTCCAGGCTCCAGGCTCCATGCTCTATTCTCTTTCCATCTCACTCCTTTGCTCCATCGTAATCTCCGGGATTCCAACGGCCATGCTAGCCCATCCGCACGCAATCGCCACTTTCAGTCTAGACTCGTCACCGTGTCACCTCTATGCAACTCTTTTTCTTTCTCTATCTCATATCTGCTGTCTCTCTATCTCTCTCGACGTGACCCTCACATGCATCTCTTCAATGTCTCTCTATTCTTCACCATCTGCAATATCTCTATCTCTGGCATTCTCTCATCCACCTGCCTTGTGAAGTGTCGCTTTGATCTGGACAAATTGCTGCTCTCTGTCATCGCATCATACACATACAGTATCGGAGCGAGTAGTCACGTGAATTTCCGGTCAGAAGGTGTCTGGAACCAGATCCCACATGACTTTGGTGATGTGTTCGGCACGTCGCCGTGTTCCTCGGAGCATGCCCATGCGCGCGAGTTCGTTGAGGGCTAGTGCGAATCGTCCCTGGATATTCGAGTTGCCAAGAGGCCCGGTTGTTGCGCTTCCGGTTGCGGTTGTGGTTGCTGAAGATTCGAATGGTGACTCCTGCTGCTGCTGCTGGGACAACTGAGGCACGCGGGGGTGGGGTTTGTCAGTCCGACGACGTTTGGAGGGGGTTTCTGGCATGCTTGTGTCCGAATCAGAGTCGTCGGTGTTGGAGTCAGCCATGTTCGGAACGGCCGAGGTTTTGCGCGGACTTTGTCGACGGGAAGGCGTACTAGGCACCGGCATGGATGCGGACGGATTGACAAGCTGCTGTTCGACACCATCTTCTTCCCGTGCATCGCTCTCGCGTACGTCTTTGCCGGAAGCAGGTGTATCTTGGTTCCTAGCTGCTTTTCGACTTGGCGTAGCCGGCAAACTTCTAGCTCTCTCCTCTGCCTGAGCGTTAGCTCTACGGAGATCCTGATCGACCGAATCCACGACATTGTCCAGCTCGACCGACTGCTTGAAAGCTTCGAACCAGTCGGCGAGATTGACAAACTTGCCACATTCTCGATACAGCTGATAGATCCTGCAGATATCCGGCACATCAGCCGCTGCGAGGGAGTCGACTTCGATCCCGACCAGTTCTTCCTCGGGGACTACGGAGAGTGCAGCGTCGTACAGGTTCTCTAGGAACTCGGTGGGCTCTGACATCGGCAGGGTCAGATTTGCGCGGATACTCGGGTCCAGTAGTGTAGACAGCGGCGTGTAACAGTCGACGTAGAAGATATCCTTCAGCAATCGCAAGCTCCCAGACCCCCCGTCGATGGACAACAGAGTCTTCCAGTCAACAAGACCCAGAACTGCCCGCACGATCCAGTCGGTGATCTCGCGCTTCAGCCCAAGCAGCTTCTCCTCCATCAGGAGCTTGCGTTGTACGCGCTGCAGACGCGCCTCTCGCTTCGCTTGCACCTGGGCCGGTGTCAATGCTGACGGTTCGCCGTTCGCGCCGCTTGTCGAGGCGGTTGCGGCCAGCTCCTCGTCCTCCCCCTCCATACCCGCTGTACCTGCCGCAACCGTCTGAGATAGCTTCTGTTGAAAAGTGCGTAGGCCTGACAAGAAGTTCTGGCTTTGCGTGAGAATGATGCTGTTCGCCGTGCGGAGCTGCCCTGCTTGCTGGCCGTCGTCTTCCTGCAGCTCTGTGCCCGTGGCTTCGGAAGTCTCATTCTCGATCCGGTGGACCTGCTGCTCAGCAACCGACACTAGCTCGTCAAGCAGTTCCTCGAACTCATCCGAGAGCAGACGCCGGGCCGCATTACTAAGTCGGCCGAGACCAGAGCCCAACTGCAGTGCATAGGGAGCCGCTCTGCCTCCAGCATTAATGCTGCCGACTGAGGCGTTGAGACATTGCGAAACGACCTGGGTGAGGATCTCACCGGCTCGTTCGATCTGTCGCTGTTCTTCGAGCTCGGCTGCCTGGACTGCTGCGCGCTGAGCAGCTGCAGTAGCAGCTGCCGTCGTGTGACGAGCCCGAATGACTTGGGCTGCCGAGCTCGCCTTGCTCTGGATGCGCTGTAGTGCCTCGAATGCTCCAAAGAGGAAGCGGATTGCAAGCTCGGTTCGAAACGCGAGCACCTTCCGAGGATGACAGAGCTGATCAACGTGGTCCATCAGGAATTCGTTGGACTGTGATATATTCTGCAAGAAGGTCTGGACATCGAAGCTGGGCTGCTTTGCCTCGCCGGTCGATTCGCCGCTCAGAAGAGGGAATACAAGTCGATGCTCGCTGGCATCCGCGCTTAGGAAGGAGAGCTGGATGCGTTCCACCATCTTGGGGGTCCAGCTGAAGAAGCGGACCTCCTTCGCCTGGCCGGGAATCGTAAAGACCGATTCTGGCTTGCCCGAAAAATGGATAAAGTAGGCCAGCCGAACCGCTTCGAGCACCGAGTCAAGATCGGCATCTCTCTCCCAGTAAGTCTGGCGGATGAACTCGAAAGTGGACGGACCGAGCGAGAGTGGAAGATGGCGAGACACCAGGAATATCTGTACCAGCTTGGACCACACGGCTTCGCGACTCGGGAGCGCGAACCGTGAAATGTCAAGAACCCGAAGTACTTGGCGCGGGATGTAGTCGATCCATGGAGCAGGTGCGGCTGCTGACGAGGAGCTTCCCGTGGCGGCAGCAGCAAGACCGCCCGATGGCGACGTGATGCCGAGAATCAGCGTGAGTTTTGGCATCTGTTCAGAACCACGATGAGACGTATTCGAGCCGGACACGAAAGTCTGCAAGGATGACAAGAGGTCCGAAAACACAGATGGCTCGATCGTCTCTATCGCCGGCAGATTCAGCACGATCTGAGGCTTGGTATCCGTACCTGAGAAGCGTGCGGACCACCAGTGCTGCAGGATACCAAGGTCCGGCTCGACCTTGCCTGCCAATGCTGCCGCTTCTATCTGTATCAGCGACTGATCGCGTTCCGTGGTGGGTGCTGACGCGAGATGACGAGCTTTTGCAATGAAGCGAGCAACGAGGAGCCGCAGTGCCGTGTACAGGTTTGTGCATTCACTCGCGGTCAATGTGATCACGATGCGAGGGCTGCTTTTTACGTCTGCACCATTCGAGCTACGTTCGCTGCTGCTGCTGCTGGCAATCTGGGAGACTAGTCGCCCAGAGAAGGTAGCAAGGCCGGGTGCGGAGGATGAGATGAGCAGAGCCGTCTGGATACTGCCAGATGGTGCTGACGGGGAGTCGGATAGAGGCGCATCATCAAAGCCCGGTAGATAAAAGCTAGGATCGGCCAGACCAAGATTTGGCGGAGGTTCCACAGCGTCCGTCTCCGTAGCGGTGCCAAAGAAGAGACGCAAGTCCTGAAACAGCGAGGCAAAGATGTCTGAGACGCAGCGATCAAAGATATCCTCTGCTCTGGCAATGGCGAGCTGGTATGCGGCGTAGCGAACACGAGCTGGGGTGGAGTCGGCTTCGAATTCGGCGAGGATGGGAAAGCTGGGCTGTTCCTGATCTCGATCGCTAACAGATGACGCCCTGCGGGCCTTCTTCCTGGGCTGCCACGGGATCGTGTAGCACGTCGACGAGAGGGTGTCGAGCTCGTCGAGCTTCAGGCCATTGGCTCGACGCGTTGACATGTTGGGCGATGTCGAATGCCACTCCCAGCGGGAAAGGCTTGTGTGCGATATTGAGTCTGCAACCTCAGATGACCGTGGTTTGCTCCTTGGCCGTTGACCGTCGGTGCGAGTGTGTTGGTGTTGGTGTGGAGCAAGCCAAGACACATTCGCACTTCTCCGGACTTCGCGTGTTGAGCAAAACTCTTTGTTAGACGTACGATGTTTTCAAGAAAATCCAACAACCGCTTGAAACCTTCGCTCTGAGCTACATCCTCGTCAAGTTTGCAACTTTGAACAAGACCAGACACAAAATGGGTGCAGTGATGCCGCGGCAACCCGCGAGCTGCAGCTGAGATGTAGCGTGCATCTAATCGCTCCAGGATAGCTGCTCAACGAGCTTCAAAGCTTGCCAAGTCAAGCCAGCTGTAAATCTTCTGTATACCCGACGTGGGGAGTTGGGTGGACTGACAAAGAGGTCGAACAATGAGGTCCAAGGTACCCATCGCACAAACGAGCATAACCAGAGCGGCAGGAAAGGGCGGTACGGTCGCAGTCACAGTCGACTGGCGTGTGAGTGTGAGAGCTGCGAACCGAGCCGACGCGAATGCAGGACAGTTACAAGGACGCTGCAGTACAGTACTAGAGTAGACGAGGCACGACCAGCAACCAGGGAAACTTGACGGCCACTTCAGCAGTGCAGTGCAGCGCAGCTCAGCCCAAGTCTCGCGTCGGTGCATCCGTCATTGATTTTCGGCGGATTCCGAATGAATTCCAACTTTTCCAACTCCACACAGCACTCAAACTACGCCCGTGCCCACGACTTAGCCCACTGAAAACAGCACAATATAATGTTGTACTGTAGCTACAGCACAGTACAGTACTGTACCAGGACTCACTGCGTCGCGAGAGAACTCCGGAGCTAGGGCTGGAGGCTGACTTTCTTGTCTGGCTTGCTTGTTCCGGTCAGTTGCAGCATTTGCAGTTGCAGTTGCAGTTGAAGTTGCAGTAGTCGCATGGGCAACTGAGTTGTCTCGCCAGCCTCAGCCGAACTCGATCTGCCAACTTCCATCCGTGCCTGTGTGCCTAGCAGTGGCTGGTGTTCTCCATCGCTGCTTTACCTTCTTCACCTCCGTCACCATCTACACCTTCTCACAACCATCCTTGGCAGGCTTGCGGCATCCCGATCGGCGTCACTTTTGTCTCTCGGCGTTTCTAGTGCGGGAACTATTTGGTGGTGCGATTCTGTTTCGGCCCATCTCCTATCTCGGTGCAAAAAGGTCGACGTGCGGCGACTCGTGATCTCACCGAAGCTTGCTGGCGTATAGAGCACAGGATAATAGCCTGATTACAATCCAGAACGCACCATCTAGTGTTTCTCCTCCCTGCCCGATCCAAAAGACGATCTCAAAGGATTCGTCGCACACACATTCTTCCACAATGCCGAGAAACACGCGGAATTCTAAAGCGACGGCCAACGAGGTTCGTGCCCTTGACAACGGCAAGGCCGTCGACGGCTCGCAGTCGCTGCTGGACCTCGCCAACCAGGCGGAGGAGAACGTCTTTCTCTTCGTGCCCAACCTGATCGGATACGCCCGAGTCGTACTGGCCGCGCTCTCGCTCTACTTTATGAAGGGCAACCCCAAGGTCTGCACGCTCTTGTACGGTGTGTCGTGCCTGCTCGATGCTTTCGACGGAATGGCTGCCAGAGCGCTCGGTCAGTCGACCAAGTTCGGTGCGGTTCTCGACATGGTCACCGACCGCTGCACCACCGCGTGTCTCTTGTGCTTCCTCACTGCCGCCTATCCGCGCTGCGCCATCATCTTCCAGGGCCTCATCACGCTCGACTTTAGCTCGCACTACATCCACATGTACAGCTCGCTCATCGCCGGCTCCTCGTCACACAAGATCGTCACCTCGGATGTCTCCAAGATCCTCTGGTACTACTACAACGACAGCCGCACGCTCTTCCTCTTCTGCGCCGGCAACGAGCTCTTCTTTGTCTGTCTCTACCTGATGGACTTTTACAAGCGTCCCTTTGGTCTCGATATCGAGCCTCTATTCTACTTTGTGCCCTCGGCAGTGCGTGCCTCGCCGTGGATCGCCTACATCATCAAGGAGACGCCTAATCTCAGCTGGCCCCAGATTGTCGGCGCCGTCACTTTCCCGATCTGCGCGGCAAAGCAGATCATCAACTGCGTCCAGTTCTGGAAGGCCGCCAAGATGCTCGTCGGCAAAGACCTCGAGGAGCGAAACAAGGCCCGATCCAAGTCGTCCTAGATCGGCAGCCCACCGACTGTGTACTGGAACACTGCTTTCGCATCCAACCTTCCCCAATCGGACGTGTCGTACAGAAGCGTCCTTTTTCTTTCCCAGGCAGACACCCTACAGCCGGATCGACCGCAAGCTTTCGGTTTGCCAGCCAGACAAGCAAGCCGAGACTCTCCTACCTGCTTGTACCCCCTTTCTGTCTCTCTCTCCATTCTTTTTCCTCTGTATCTCTAATACGAAATCGGAACCGGGCCCCGCCCTCGTTTTTGCTGTCTCCATCACACAGCGCTGTTTCCCACCTGATGTGTCGCCATTCGCAGACACGTGCAGTCCTTCTTCAATCGCTTCGGTCAGACAAGATTGCCGAGATAACCTAGTCGCATCCAAGTGCAGCCGCAAGTGTGGCCATCTGCTCAGCTCTCGAACTTGTTGTCGTCGACATCGCAGGTCTCCTCACGTGGTTGTTGTTGTTATTGTGAACCGTCCACCGCGTGGGAACCCGGATTGATTGCTGTGCTGTCTCGAGCCAATCTCGTCGCGATTTTCGGGATCTGACGATGGACGACTGGCGATCCTCCTTTGGCCTCATCACGGAGTTCAGTTCAATCCGTCTCTTTTCCGCCTTTGTCGCTCCCTGACCTCCCTGTACTTTTTACTGCAATGCTAAAACATGCTCG
Organism: Testicularia cyperi; assembly: GCA_003144125.1. NCBI lineage: Eukaryota > Fungi > Basidiomycota > Ustilaginomycetes > Ustilaginales > Anthracoideaceae > Testicularia > Testicularia cyperi. The sequence goes on from KZ819190.1 coordinate 320,693, forward strand.
CTCCGTAAAGTGGAATAGAAAATGGCATGTGATGCCCCTATCGCAGTTTCGTCTGTCGCCCTGACTGCGGTCGCCGACATTTTTTGGATCCTTGTTATCTCCGTGCAGCAGCATTTTGTGTTTTTATTGCTTCTTTTCCGGTCTCAATTTCTGCATCATTTTGACGATAATTATCATTTATCCCGAGTGGTGGTATCCTGGAGTCGGGATTCGGGCGTGTTGGTGTGGAGGTGAGTCGAAGTGTTGCTCTTCTTCAATTCAACCGGGTTTTCTCAATGACATTGGTCTTTCCAATCCCATCACCATCAGTGTCGACATTCAGAGCATTCTTCGCAGCTATGGCTCAGTCAAGGCCGAGTAAACCGGCTCGATTCGATCCACGTCGCATCATTGAAGAGATACAAGCAGAGACGTCGGAAGCAGGGTCGAGCAGGTCTACGCAGCCAACTGGCGATGCGTCTCGCGGCGGTGTCCTCGAAAACAGCAACGAGACACACAAAAATAGCAGCGATGAAGATGAAGACGACTTTATGTCCGACAAGTACCTACCAACAGAAGAGACGATGCAGCCGCTCACGTATACCGACAAGCGAAGACGTGTGGAGCACCACCGAGCGACCAAGTCGCGACCTGCTTCTGAATCGCGCAACCGGGAGCGAAAGAGTCTTCAAGAACGCGAGGAGGAAGCGAGACGTGCTGGTCTGGATCGCGATCTTCTCGCCGAGGCCGAGATTATAGCTGGCGGTGGTAAGCTGCCCCCTGAAGACAGGCACGGGAAGGTCGATTGGCAAGCGCTCACGCTGCCGGACAGCCAAACAACAGATGCGTTTGCGGCACCCACACAGGAACCAACTTCTACCATAGGCGTGGAAAACGGGACTGCGAAAGCGATGAAGATGATGCTTGCTATGGGATACAAGCGCGGACAGGCTCTGGGTCGGCGTGATCAGAGCCACGGCCAGACTGCAGACCAGGAAGTGGAGGAAGTGGAGGAAGAGGAGGAAGAGGACGACGATGACAATTCACGAAAAGAGCAGGCTGCGAACCGTGGATCGCCGCACGATGAAGAAGAAGACGAAGATGCCGAGTCGCTGAGTACAGACGAAGAGGCAGCGCTGGAGCAAGAACTGCAGCAATCACAAGCTGCCGAAGAAGACGAGTATCTCGCGGGCGGGATCTCGACGTCTCGATTCGGGGCCGATTTCCAAGCCGAATCACAGGAGCGCAGCAGCCACCCGGGACCGTTGGAACCGGATCAGCGATGGCTAGGAGCCAATCGACGTTCCGGACTCGGTATGGTTCCCAAGACACCGCCTGCTGTCTCTAAAGCCATTCGGGAGGCGTCTGAAGCAGCCACGATGGCAAGGGAGAGAGCCGAGGCCAAGCAGCATCAAAAGCAGAAGCAGGAGCAGGAGCAGGAGCAGGAGCAAAAGGAAGCTGACTTCCTCGCCCGCGTGTCGCAAGCCCATCAGGATCGTCATACGGACGGATTGATCTCGCGGTCTCGAAAGACGCTTGTTTCGCTCGACCGGCAGTGTGGAGTTGCGTACAGTCCGCTCTGGTTGGATTCGGGATTGTATTTCTACATGTCTGGTCATTCCTCACCCCATTTGCCGCAGTCGTCTCTGTCGACGACCACAACGCTGGACGAAAAGATGCAAAAAGACCCAGCAACAAGAGACGCAGTCGAGCTGCTTCTTGCCGCCTTCAGCTCGGATCGGGTGCAGATGCACGATGCACTGACGTTTTGCAATCTGCCGCCCGCGTCTCAGCTCGACCTGATCCTAAAGACGCTAAGAACCCAGCACAATTACTGTCTTTTCTGCGGCTGTGCTTACCAGAGTGCAATGGAACTCGCACAGCGCTGTCCTGGCCAATCTGAAGACTTGCACGATTAATCGAGCCGTAGCCTTGTGGTCCGGCGTATCCGACCTCGTCTGCACTTTCATCCTGACTATCACTCAGACTCTGACTCGGATTCGGATTCGAATTCGGATCCTTCCTCTGTAATCCAAATATCCCGCGACTCAGCATCGTTTGTAGTTCTGTTCTTGTCAACCCATCAACCAAGCGCGTCTTTGATACCCAAGCCAAGCCTTTCAGCAATTTGACACTTTCCCCAACATGCAGAAACTATGGAGCGTCGTCACGGCTGAAATATCGAAAAATGGTAGTACAATTGCAATTCGAAACCAACGACAAAAAGAGAAGGAAGAGTACCGGAATGCATCCAGCGCGGTTAGTTGTACTGAGCATAAAGGGCGGTGGAAGAAAACTTGCTTCCTTGGCGGATGACCTTATCGACAGCGTCAAGGAAGTCTCTTTCTGTGGCCATTTTTCTTCGCGCACGGATGGCAAACATGCCGGCTTCGGTTGCGACGGATCTGAGTTCTGCGCCGGTAGCGTTGGGGCAGAGTCGAGCGATGAGGTGGTAGCGGATGTCGCGTTCGACCGACATGGAGCGGGCGTGAATGCGGAGGATGTGTGCACGGCCATCGTTGTCCGGAAGTCCGAACTCGACACGACGGTCGAGACGACCGGGACGGAGCAACGCGGGGTCCAGCGTATCCGGCCGATTGGTGGCCATGAGCACCTTGATGTTGCCACGGGCATCGAAGCCGTCCAGCTGGTTGATCAGCTCCAGCATGGTTCGCTGTACCTCGTTATCTCCGCCCGCGCCGTCGTCGAATCGAGCACCTCCGATCGCGTCCACCTCGTCAAAGAAGATGATGCACGCCTTCTTGGTACGTGCCATTTCAAAGAGCTCGCGGACCATTCGCGCGCCTTCACCCACGTACTTCTGCACCAGCTCTGATCCGATGACACGGATAAAGGTCGCGTCGGTTCGGTTGGCAACGGCACGCGCACAGAGGGTCTTTCCCGTTCCTGGTGGGCCGTACAGCAAGACACCCTTGGGGGGGTCGATACCGAGATTGACAAAGCGCTCTGGCGAGAGCAATGGCAACTCGACGACCTCTCGAAGTTTCTCGATCTGCTCCTTGCAGCCACCGACGTCGCCATAGGTGACATCTGGCTTCTCCTCGACCTGCATCATGGTGACGGAAGGGTCGATCTTGGGTGGCAGGGGGATCTGGATCTGGTACTTGTTGCGGTCGACACCGACACGCATGCCCTCCTCAATGTCTGTGGGTGCGACTCGCTCGCCTAGCGACACGACAAACTTGGCAATCTGCTTGACGTTGATAACGTACTTGTCCTCCTCGTCTGCGCTGGGTGGTGACGAGCCGCCGAGACCGCTGAGACCACCGAGACCACCAAGCCCGCCGGCTCCCCGTGCTGCTCCACCGCTGCCACCTGCTCCTCCTTCTGACGATGTGCCGTCCTTCTTGTCGGCATCGGCATAGATGATCTTGGTGCAGCGTGCGACTTGCAATGGGTGCTCTTCACCCATCCGTTGTCGATCCGCTGGCAAGTCCCACAGATTTGGTGGTGCGAGACCGGTGTCGCTCTCCTTGACACCCATCTTTTCGTTGACGCGCTTCTGGAGCTCCTTGATCTCGGACTCGATGCTCTTGAGCGATGCGGCATAGGGACCCTGACCGTAGGTCTTGAGAAGCTGGATATCGCCCTCGTCGAGAGCTACGATCTTGTCATCCTTCTGGTCCTCGTCCGGCTTCTTGTACTTTTCCCAGTCGGCTTTGGGTGCCATGTTGGCGAAATGTGTTGGCCAGAGGCGGATGTCAAGGGTGGATGCTGGTGCTGTGCCTGTCGCAAGATGTCGAGTAGATGCAGTGTGGAAGAGTGAATGGATTTTGACAAGGCCTAATTAGTGTGTTGGGTTGGGTCGGAGGATGAAGGTGCTGTTACTGTACTCTACAGGGAGTGGTGAAAGTGTTGGAAAGTTGTTCGTGGAGGCGTCGTCAACTCCGGGCCTGAGCCACACTACTGTACCTGACGCTCTCACACTCTCACACAACGCAGACACACACAACAACCCTACATACACTGCTACTGTACTGAACGCGCCACGGCTCAGCTGGCCTAGCTCAGTCGATCACCTGTGTGCTCCCTCTCAAATAATGCACGTCTAAAAAGTGGAGCAGCTTCGGACTCCTCTGTCAGATCGAAAGTTGAGGCTGAAATCCGGGCGAGAGAAAAGGTAGGAAATTCTGGCGAGATGAGGGACGCCTAATTTAATCAACTACAGTACAGTACAGTACAGTACAGTACAGTACAGTACAGTAGTTGAGATTGTGTGTGTGTGTGGTGTGGTGAGTGTGTGGGTCAGGGGCGAGGTGCGATGCCAGAAAATGCCATTAATTCGTACACAACAGCAGCGGGCCCCTGCACACAGGCCAAGCAGCGCAGCGGGCAGGAAAGCCAAAGAGCCAAAGAGCGAAGGAGCAAAGGAGCGAAGGAGCGAGTGATAGAAAGCCCCATATCGCCCGCGAACGAGCCACTACAGTACTCTTCGGTTCTCTACTGTGCTCAGCTCTACTGTACCCTACTCTATCGCTCAACGTGCCAGGCTCTGGCTATCAGTATTCTACAGTACTGTACTGTACTGTATTGTAGTATGGTACAGTAGTACTGTAGCGCACCCTATTGAACGTCTTGTCACACTTGTCACCTTCGCTCAGCCTTGCCTTCTCCACTCTCTCCTTTCCCTTTCCTCGTCTCATCACCTCTCCCTTTCTCTCGTTCCTTCTCCCTTACAAAGAGATCGGAATCTTGACCCTTTCGTAGATCATCCATTCGCCAGTCCTCCTTGCGCGTAAGGAGAGAGGCCTAGACGGGCGCCCATCCCCCAAACATGACGTCGCAAAAGAAGGACCTCCCCAAGATCCGGGATGAGGAGCGCGAACAGCGTTTCGGCACCGTCTTTGGTGTCTCGGGTCCCGTCGTTGTCGCAGAAAACATGATCGGCTCCAGCATGTACGAGCTTGTCCGCGTCGGCCACGAGGAGCTGGTCGGCGAAATTATCCGAATCGACAACGACAAGGTCACCATCCAGGTCTACGAGGAGACCTCGGGTGTCTCGGTCGGTGACCCCGTCCTCAGCACTGGCAAGCCCCTCTCGGTCGAGCTCGGTCCCGGTCTCATGGAAAACATCTACGACGGTATTCAGCGTCCCCTCGAGGGCATCATGAAGAAGAGCGGCGGTATCTACATTCCCCGTGGTATCAACACCCAGGCTCTCGACCGCGAACTCTCCTGGGACTTTACCCCCGGCTCCCTCAAGGTCGGCGACCACATCAGCGGTGGTGACATCTACGGCACCGTCTACGAGAACGCCCTGGTCAAGGACCACAAGCTCATGCTCGGCCCCCGTGCCATGGGTACCATCACCCACATCGCCGAGAAGGGCTCCTACGCCGTCGACGACGTCATCCTCGAGACCGAGTTCCAGGGCAAGAAGCAGCAGCACACCATGCTTCAGGTCTGGCCCGTCCGTGCGCCCCGTCCCGTCGCCGAGAAGCTCACCGCCAACAACCCGCTCTTGACCGGCCAGCGTATCCTCGACTCCCTCTTCCCCTGTATCCAGGGTGGTACCACCGCCATTCCCGGTGCCTTCGGCTGTGGTAAGACCGTCATTTCTCAGGCGCTCTCCAAGTACTCCAACTCGGACATTATCACCTACGTCGGATGTTTCGCCCGCGGCACCAAGGTCATGATGGCCAACGGTCTCACCAACGCCATCGAGAACGTCCGTGTCGGCGACCAGGTCATGGGCAAGAACGGCCAGCCCCGTGAGGTTGTTGCCTTGCCCCGAGGCCACGAGAACATGTACGAGGTGGTCCAGACCTCACAGGCCCGCACCAAGAACGATCTCGTTGGCCAGCTCTCCTTTGTCTGCAACGCGACTCACAAGCTCGTCCTCAAGACCTTTGCCCACATCACCGTCTCTGACCACATGCTCCGCAACAAAGGCCACACCTCGGTCGTCTTTTTCGAGAAGAAGCAGGTTGCTGCGCCCGACGCCGCCAAGCGTGCCCCTCGTGACCAGAAGATCGACATGGTCCAGCTCGTGACCCGCAGCTGGCAGCACGTGACCCACGGTGGCCGTGACGCCGCCCGCGCCAAGGCCGAGGCCTTTGTTGCTTCCCTGCCTACCCGCGACATCGAGTGGACCCTCGAGGCCCGTTACGTCGACACAATCGACCAGGATGTCCGCGCCGCCACCGTCCAGATGGTGGCTCCTGTTCTCTTTGAGGACCACACGCTTGCTCGCTGCCTCGCTCAAGCTCCCGGACTCCCGCTCAACGCCAGTGATGACTACAAGCTCGGCTGGCTTCTCGGTCTCTGGACCGGCGATGGCTACTCCACTGCCAACGAGTCTTCCCTCGACTCTGACAAGACCGAGGTGCAGGCCCGCACCCTGTCGTTTGCCAGCGACCTCCAGCCTGCCACTGACGACAGCTGCAGCTTCCTTGCAGAGACGATCAAGTCTTGCGGCGTATGTGGCCCCGATGGCACCAAGGCTGTCCCGGCCTGGCTGTCGCGCGAGTCGATCCGTGTCCGTGAGTACTTCCTCGCCGGTCTCATTGACTCCAACGGCCACGTCAAGCGCGCCGCTGCTGGCCGACAGGCTAGCGCCCACATCCAAACCATCTACCGTGCCGTGGCTGAAGGCGTTGTTGCCGTCGGTCGCTCGCTTGGTCTGCGCGTCTCGGTCTCCTGGGAGCCCGAGCACACTGCTTACTTCGTCAACCTCACCGACGAGGAGCCCGTCGACAACGTGCTGGCTTCGCTTCTGAGCAAGTGCGCTGTCCAGGACAAGCAGATGGCCGCGCCCGCCAGCCGATCCGTCCGCCGCAAGCCGACCAGCTTCAGCTTCGACCTCAAGAAGCTGCCCGCCGATGACTTCTTTGGCATCACGCTGCCTGCCGACTCGGACCACCAGTTCCTGCTCGCCAACAACGCCCTCGTGCACAACTGTGGTGAGCGTGGAAATGAGATGGCCGAGGTGCTCGCCGAGTTCCCCGAGCTGACGCTGACCCGCGACGGAGAGGAGTTCCCCATCATGAAGCGTACCACTCTGGTTGCCAACACGAGTAACATGCCCGTGGCAGCACGAGAGGCGTCGATCTACACGGGTATCACGCTGTCCGAGTACTTCCGAGACCAGGGCTACAACGTGGCCATGATGGCCGACTCGACCTCGCGATGGGCCGAGGCGCTGCGTGAGATCTCGGGTCGTCTGGCCGAGATGCCTGCTGATTCGGGTTACCCGGCCTACCTGGGTGCCAAGCTGGCCAGTTTCTACGAGCGTGCGGGTCGTGTTGCCTGTCTCGGTTCGCCGGAGCGAGAGGGATCGGTGTCGATCGTGGGAGCCGTCTCGCCGCCCGGTGGTGACTTTTCCGATCCGGTGACGTCGGCCACGCTGGGTATCGTGGGTGCCTTCTGGGGTCTGGACAAGAAGCTTGCGCAGCGAAAGCACTTCCCGTCGGTGAACTGGGATGTGTCGTACTCGAACTACATCAATGCGCTCGAGGGCTACTACGAGAAGAACCGACCGGGCTTTATCTCGCTGCGAACGACGGCCAAGTCGATGCTGCAGAAGGACTCGGACCTTGCCGAGATTGTGCAGCTGGTGGGCAAGTCGGCGCTGGGCGAGAACGACAAGGTGACGCTCGACGTTGCCAAGATCATGAAGGACGACTACCTGCAACAGAACGGTATCTCGGAGTACGACGCCTACTGCCCCTTCTACAAGACTTCGGGCATGCTCAAGAACATGGTCGACTTCCACGACCGTGCACAGGCAGCCATCAGCAACAACCCCGACATGACTTGGGCCAAGATCAAGGAACACTGCTCCGACGTCATCTACCGTCTCACACAGCAGAAGTTCGAGTCCCCCAAGGACGGCGAGGAGGCCATTACTAAGAAGTTTGACAAGCTCAACAGCGACATTGCTGAGGCCTTCCGAACGCTCACTGACTAATTACTGGTTGGTGTAGTGTTTCCTTGTCTCGGCGGCCTTGTCTCTCATGGTCTCGTTGATTATTCCTCCTTCAACTTTCCCTTTCCTTTCTTGATTCGGTACGGAAATGCTACACAGTGTTTCTGATCTATTCCCATAGCTCTTTATGTGTTCCCTTGTTGATTCGACGACTAGAAGCTCCTCACGTTCTTCCTCCCCCTATGCAAGCAATGTTTCATGATTTGGATCCGTCACTCGTCGGTTGTGGGAACAAGTACGAGATCTGAGGAAGGATGATGGGGTCTGTGACGAGTTGAATATGATAGCTGTTAGGCCACAGCACTGGGGGAGATGTCGACGCGTAGAGGAATGGCAATGACGCGCGCCAAATGGCACACAAAGTCACTGACTGGTGTGCTTATGCTGGTTAAGAGCTGATTGATTGACTGCACTTGAACGCATGAGTGGTGTGAGTCTGTGTGCTTGTGTGTATGTTTTTTTGGAACCGAAGCTAGTGCTGTACCGTCCAGCTGGTGTGTAACAGACACCAACACTTTCAAGCCCGAACTCGCATGCGTCCTAACGCCTACCGTAGTACAGTACTGTAGCAGGGTATCGACAAAACACCATTCCTCTTCTCTCTTGTTTCTTTTCCGACTCTGATCAGTCTTGTACGTCGCTCACGTGCTCACTCGGACGCCGACGGTATCGAATTCTTACAGACTTGCTTCGAGAAGCGACAACCAGACTCTCGTCTCGTCCCGTCTCGCCTCGTCTATTGTCTACGGTTCGCGAATCAATAACGATGGCATCAAGACCATCAGTCATGCAGGGTGTCGGAGCAGGAGCAGCCCGACCTTCTATGTATCCTCAGCCTGGCACCAGTGCTGCTGGAGGAGGCATGATGCTGGGATCCATGTCGTCAGCAAACCACGCCCGCCTCGTCTCCAAACAGGCAGAACTAGAAGGCCTCCGTGCCCTCAAAGACCAGTCGGCCCGCATGCTCAAACAGCTCGAACTCCTTGCTGAAAAGGTCGATCTCTTGGCCGATGGCGGTGACAGTGAGTATCCTTGTCCCTCTCTTTCTCTCTTTCTTCTCTGGTGGACTGTGGAGAAAAAGAATCGGGGAGCTTGCGGTACATCCGAGATCGCCGGCCCTGCAAACTCGGATGTTCATGGTCGAGGGAAACAATGATTGACTCTCTTCTTATTTTCTTGATCACCTTCTCCTCCGACTTTGCTTTGCTGCCGAACAACAGCGCTTGCAAGCGTAATGACGTCCTGGCAAGGCGTGTTTCGTGCCATTCAAATCGCCCGCTGTAAGTGCCCTACCCTTTCGCTCCGATAGCCTTTGTCTCCACTCCTCTCTCCTCTCTATGCTTAACACTAACATCCTCTAAATCAACTCTCGACTCTTGACTCTCGGCCATTCACGCCTGCTCACATTGCAACTTCCAACATTCGAAAACTCGGACCGCGACAGCATCGGCAGTATTCACAACCGCAAACGCCGGAACCACACCCGAATCTTTGGCGGGCCAAGACGATTCCACATCGCAAGAAGAAAGCGACGACGACCTGTACAACTATGGACCCACTCGAGCCGGCAAACCTGCCCTCATTGACACCATGGTTCGAATCCCCGTCGACCTGGACCCCCCCGCTTCTGCAAACACGGCCACCGAAAGAGACGTGGATTCTTCGTCATGAACTCGACGGCGGATGCTTCTTGATCGTCTTGTTTTGCTCTTCGACCTCCCACTTTTACTCTCACTCTCACTCTCACTCTCACTCGTATTCTCAAGAGGTTGATCTTCCTCCGTATGCCGAGCCACGACTCGTCAGCTCTGTCTTGCCATTTTCTCGTCTTTTTGTGTATTTGTACTTGCACCCGTACCCTGTTTCCTTTTCCCATTCCCGACTTCGCTCTAAAAGCCGCTCAAAGCTGCGTTGTATTCTAATTCCTGACCCGAAACGCCAAAACCCCAACACACGGTCTAAAATCTAGCGCCGCGAAATCTCACTTCATGGGACGACTAAGAGACAAAGAGATACGCGTGGAGAGGAGATTGCAGAGTTTCCGCAGGATGAGGGTGACTAGAATACAATGAGACAAGACTTGGAGCTGAGGGGGGAGCAGGGGGGATCAGGCTCTTGAGTCGTTAGGCGTGGGCTGACGGATGCCGGAGTTCAGCTAAAATATGGACGATGGACGATAGAATGCAGTGTGCGATATGGAAAAAGATGCAGAACGAGGGACAAAGATGCTTGTGAAAAGATGACGAAAACGGAAATGGAAACTGGGTCGTTGCGAAAAAACAACAAGTAGCTTTGCCAGTGGATGTGGATGAGGGTTGATGATCGAAGTGCAGTGAACGGGAGAAAAAAAGGAGAGGGGAAGGGGAAGGGGTGGACAAATCAAGCAGCCGAAGAGATGCTCTTTTTGCCCGACGGAGGAGGCTGCGGGATAGGCACTGGCATTGGAGGCCCCGACATTTGCATCTGCATTGGGATCAAGTGACCCGGGGGAGGGGGACCCATCGGGATGTATTGGGGAGGGCCTTGGGGATGATGGTGTGACCAGCTGACGTAGCCGTTAATGCCGTACGCGCCACCGCCCGGAGCGAGGCCTTCACGGAGGAGTTCCCTCAGGTTGCGCATTCGTTTAGTGCGGCTGGTGTAGCCGCCCGCGAAGGATCTGGAGGCGAGGGGGAGGGGAGTTGTTCTATCCTTTGCGGCCGCGTCTGCGATCGCACCTAGGATGGTGAAGAGTTCCTGGTCCATCTGGTCCTCGTCCGCCCCGGTGTCGAACATATCCATGTCGTCGTCCTGCACGACCATACCTGGCGCTGTGCCGCCCGCCGAACCACCAGCCCCCCCCAGCGTCGCGTTGCTCCCGCCACCGCCCGACTTGGTCTTGGAATCCTTGGCGCTTTTCTTCTTCTTCTCCTTCGGGGGTGCGGCAGCAGCGGCTGCCTTGGCCGCAGCAATCGCTTTTTCCTTCTCCTCCAGTTTGGCTACAAAGCTTGGGTTCGTTGCCTTTTGCCATTCAAACAGCAGCGTGTCGTATGGCGCGGACCGCCCCTCGACTGCGCGTTTCGCTCCCATTGAATGCGACTTGCATGTCAAAGACCGCGAACACGGCAGCCCCTTGTCGTTGATCACGCCACACTGCTTGTCCACGTCGATGGGTCCTTTGTTCTTCCGCCCTCCTTTCTTCTTCTCTTCGAGCTTCGCAAGTCGTTTGTCCTTCTTGGATTTCTTGGACAGTGGCTCGTCGCCCAGGATCGACTCGTCGTCGTCTGCATCCAAGCCAAACATCGAAGATGAAGCGTACGAGATGCATGATTGAGCCAAGTGATTCGTAGAATTGCGATACCGCTGGCGCAAATACCAGAGAGGCCCCGTTGCAGAGCGATCGAATACTCACCTTCCATCATGCGGCGCTTCTTGAGATCGCCCTCCAGAATCGAAGGCGATGCTCTACCCTCGGTAATATCGCGTGCAAGCTTGCAGTTTCGCTGGTGGAAGGAAAGTGCCTCCCGAAGTACAGGCTTGCTGCAGTCGGCACACTCGACAATGTCGATCTGGTCGTCGAGAGTGTACGGACCAAAGTCGGTCACTATCGTGTCGTCGTAGTGCCAGATCGGAGAGTTGCTCGTTGTGTCCGACGGCGATCCTGGATCTGCGCGTTTCATCAAGTCGTAGCAGAGAGAGCCGGATACGAGATCGTGTTGTCAATCAGGTTGTGCGTGACACAGCTTTGCGGGTGCAGCGTGAGGGAGAAATACCTACCTGGCTTTGTCGCTTCCTCGATATCGGACCATGATGGTCCAGCTCTCTTGTTGTCGTCCATGATGACAGTATGATAAGCGATTCTGGAACCACAATACCACTCTACTATGACTTTACTGGAAGCGTGTGACTTAAAGATGGACGTGCTGATCTGGATCGCTGGAACCGTATCGCCGGGTCGACCGGATGTTCAGACGGGCTGCACAAAGTCGACTCGCCGACCAGAAAAGCGGTAGAGAAGCGTGAAAAGAAAGAAGCGACTCGGGTGTTCTATCGATGTTCAAGTGCGCTGCTTCGACCTGAACGTCGTGAATGATGACCAAGAGATGTACAAAGCGAGTAGATGTCGAGAATTGTGAGAGTGTCAGTGGAACCCAAAAATGATGGATACAACGTGGAGAAGCAATGCTGAAGAGGGGTCCCAATCGGCGATGGACGCGGTGCAAGAATAGCCCGATGTACAAATGCCGCTTCATCAAATCGGGCATGTCATGCCTCCACACTCTCTCCGCGACACCTTCGTGCAGCTCTGCACCCACTCATACTTCAACCAACACACGACCTCACTGCGACCCCCTCTCGTCCTCAGAACCACACTTGCACAAAGCAGTACTGGCATCATCTCAAAGGTCGAATGACGATTCCGCAACCTTTGATCTAGTGGGCATTTGTCATCGCAGAGCCATGGCAAGGTAGCCAACGGGGTTGGTGCTGCATGGGACCAGGCTGCAGGCTAACGGTGGCGGATGCATGCGATTGAGCCAACGAAGCTGGTCGTTTTCCCCCCAACAAAACCGACTCGAAGAACCATCAAGCTCTCTCTCGCTCCATACGCAAAAAATGCGCATCACCGTGTGGAACATCAATGGTCTCCGTACGCTCAAGGGCTATCAGCCATGGTTCAAGCTGCCGGACTGGGAAGCATGTCTCGAGCATCTCGGTGCCGACATTGCCTGTTTCCAAGAGACCAAGATGACGCGAAAGCAGCTCACCGAGTCCATGTGTATCCTGCCTTCCTACCACTCGTTCTTCAACTTCCACCCAGCAAAGGGCTATTCCGGCACCGTGACGTATGTCCGCAAGTCTGTCGCGATCCCTCTCAAGGCTGAGCAGGGTATCACCGGACGCCTCGTACCAGCACCGGAGGAAGCTATCGGATACAATCCCGTAGATACCCGCGACGATGTGGAGCCCAAGATCTGGACCGGCCTCGACGATGAAGGCCGCGCAGTGGTGCTCGATCTCGGCATGTTTGTACTCTTCAACGTGTACGCTCCCAACGAAACAGGCCCGGAACGGCTAGAGTACAAGATGTCGTACTACAAGGCACTCGCCGAGCGCGCAGATCGTCTGATAGCTGCAGGCCGTCAGGTCATGATTGTCGGCGACATGAATATTATCCGTGATCCCATCGACCACTGTGATCCAGAACAGAGTATCAAGGAACACGGCTGGTCCCACTTCCACCAGCATCCGGCGAGGTCCTGGTTCACCACGTTTCTTGCACCCAAGGGCAAGTTCCACGATGTTGGGAGGATGTACCATCCACAGAGGAGGAAAATGTTTACCTGCTGGAACACCCTGATTGATGCCCGACCGGCCAACTACGGCGTACGTCTTGATTATACCCTGGTCACTGATGGCCTCCTCCCTTGGATCAAGGCTGCGGATATCCAGCCCGATATCTACGGAAGCGATCACTGCCCCATCTACATCGACTTGCATGACGAACGAGATATCGACGGCACCGTAGTCAAGCTCAAAGACCTCATGCATGGAGCAGAGACCGCAGAGACAAGACCTCCACCCCCGCTGGCTGCTTGCTTCTACGACGAGTTCTCGGGGAAACAGCGCAAGCTGGCTTCCTTCTTCTCTGCTGCGAGCAAGAACAAGGGCAGCTTGAAGCAGAGCGGACTTCCCAGCAATGCTGCCCCATTATCCCCTTCGCCCGTGGCATCGCAGGACACTACAGCAACCACAACGACCGCAGGACCGAGCTCGGACACCGCAGTAGCTCAGCAGGATTCGGTTGCACAACCGCAAAACCCAACCTCGGGTGCGGACGAGGGCGCGTCATTGGCGGATGCGCTGTTTGCACTCCATTCGCAGCAGGAGGGTGTTGATGTCGTGCATTCCCAGTCCCAGTCCCAGCCGACGATGACGATGACGATGACGATGACGGCGGCTGGTAATGGAGGAGCATCGAGTTTCGATCACGCTTGCAGTGTCGGACAGAACAGCGCTGATAGCAAACCCAGCATTGCATCGACGTCGGACAGACTGAGCCTGTCTCAGGCCAGCACGGCTTCGTCACAGCCTAAACCCGCCTCTCTCGGTAAACGTCCCGCGTCACCGGCAAAGTCTTCTGTTCAGAGCAGGAAACAGGCCAAGGTGGCAAAAGGTCAGACAAGCCTACAGTCGTTTTTTGGGAAGCCGAAACAGAATAGTTCCCGGGACTTGGGGGCTCGGGAGAAGGATGGAACGGAGACAGTGGTGAAGTCTGTATCTCGTGATTCGACTGGGGTAGCTTCGGCTGCTGTCGCGGGGGGAGAGTCAAGAGCAGTGGTGGTGGGAGACTCTTCCAACGCTCCCAAGCTGGATTTTGAAGACGGCGTCGAAGACGAGGACAGCATCCAAGACTTCCCAGACCTTCAAGACTCGCAATCCTACAACCGCGAGCCCTGCACCACCCCCGTCTCCTCCCAACGCCGGACAACAGACCCGTGTGACTCCAGCATCTCGAACAGCAAGGTATCCGAGCAAACCGCCGCCGAGAGAGTCGACACATCGCTAGCCTGGGGAGCGATCTTCTCCCCCCTGCCGCCTCCGGCGTGTCGACTGCACAACGAAGCCTGTCGTGCATGGACGGTGAATAAAGCTGGGCCGAATCACGGACGCAAGTTCTGGCTTTGTTCTCGCCCCGTTGGGCCGGGGTATGAGAAGTCGGGACGGGCCAGGGGCGATGTGAATCCGGAGTTTCGGTGTAATTTCTTTCTCTGGGATTCGGACAGACGGTCCGAATCGGCCAGGTCGAAAGGACTGATCGAGAGCCTCCAGCAGCAACGGCCACGGCCACGGCAACGGCAACGGCAACGACGGGGGCTCCAAGACGATCCAGACGATGTCGATCTTGGGGATACTGTTTTCAATTCCAATACCAACACCAACAACTCCAACTCCAACTCTGACTCCGATAATGCCAGCACAGCCCAAAGCAAGGCACGAGACGCACAAACCGAAGCCAAGTCTTTCAGAGAAATCGGCAAAGCCACTCTCGGCACCGCACAGTCGTACGGCTACCCGCGCGGCCCCCACCAACGCGTCCGTGCCAACTTTACGTCCTAGACCCAATGCCGAGCGGAGCCATTTGGAAATGCCAGTGCCATTCGCCTCGTCGTCGTCGCTCTACCACATGATGTAGTGTGGTGTTGGACTGGACTGGTATTGCGATGTGTTTGTATGCTCGTGGTCGTGGGCGATTCGGGCTAAATTCGCAGAAGAATTGAGTCGGGTTGGTTGGTTGGCGGTATATATGTTGTATTGAATAGCGATTAGCGGTGAGAAAAAGGGACTATTCGTACTGGTTTGTAAAGGCTCCCTTTTCGATTTCGATTTCGAAGGGTGGACGTGAAGCGTGGGGAGATGGTGTATCTTGATCTCCAAAGAACAGAGGAAGGAGGACAAAGGACTACCTACTGATCACTTTGACACCTGACTCTGACTCTGAGCCCGAGTCTGACTCTGAGTCTGAGTTTCGGCTGGCCGTGACAGTGACGGTGACGGTGACGATGAAGGCGAGAAGTGAACCGCCGAACCAGGTTCAGACCGCAATTCTTCCAACGACCATTTCGCCCGCGCCAGTTTCGACGTATCGCGCGTCCTCGCGGACCAATCCAGATGGGCAGTCCACGCCACCATCGCCGCATTATCCGTGCACAGCTCCAACGGAGGAAAGTACAACCCTACATCGCCTCTTCCCATCTCATCCAGACATTTTCTCAGCGTGCTGCGCAGGAATGCGTTGCTGGCTACCCCTCCACTCACCACTACGCTTTGGATCGACTCGGCTTGCAGCAGCGGCTCTTTTTTTTCTCCCCCTCCTTCTGCTTCTTGTTCGGTGGTTTGTTGAAAGTTGGCTTGAAGAGATCCAGGGAGGAGGGAGATTCGAGGGTACAGTCGACCTTTGGGATCCTTGCCTACCAAACCCCCCGGATCTCCGAAAGAACAAGAAAGGGGAGAAGAAGGGGAAGGTCGCAGCACCATTCGAAGCTTGTCGGAGAGCTGTTCGCACGCAGCCACCTGGAACGCGTGTGCGATCTCGGCTGCCCGTTTTCTCCCCATCCCCATCCCCCGAGTCTGAGTCTGCTGATTCCCGATCTCTGCTTCGATGAACCGCGATACAGCCGACTTGAGACCGGAAAACGAAAACTTCGGCTGTCCTTTACAGGGCACTGGGAACTTGATCCTGCTTTTCTCCTTTTCCTCTTTTTCGTTCTTGCTAGTTTTACCAACAGCGGTGTCGACATCGACAGCCAAGACGTGTTCTTGCTTCGCAGCCGCTGTCGATATTGATGTCGATGTCGGGCAAGTTGCTTCAGCAGCAAGCGCCTCGAGAGCGGCACCGGGCGCACTGGTCCAGGGGATGCCCAGGTCCCTCGCCACCTTGTCAAACGCCTCGCCGATCGAATCGTCGGACGTGTTGGCCAGGATCTTGAACTCACCCACGCTCTGGGCGAGCACCAGCATTGTATGTCCGCCTGAGACTAGGAGTGTGAGGAAGGGGAATGCTGGTCCGGCTTTTGCGGGTTGAGTCGGGGTACTTGAATCGAGCTCTTGATGTTGATCGTGATGCTGGCTTCTGATCCTGCTCTCCGATTCGGGCATGGTGTCTGACTGACAAGCGAGCAAGGGAGTAAGCGCATGCGCCTGCATATGATGCACATAGACAAGGGGGACGCCATGAACGGCGGCCAGCGTCTTTGCCGCCGTCAACCCCACCGACAGGGAGCTAGTCATCCCGGGTCCGCGCGTGACCGCAATCGCCGCCACATCACCAATCGTCACGCCTGCATCGCTCAACGCTCTGGAAATGGCAAGGGGGATGTTGGAATGATGACCCATCGCGGCGTGGAGCGGGTGGATCCCCCCGGTAAGCGAGTGGTCCTGCTTGATCACCACCGATGACAGAATTCGCCGGTCGGAGCAAACGACCGATGCACACGAGTCGTCGCACGAGGACTCGATGCCGAGAATCAGCCTTGGGGATGTGCCTTTCGCTGTTGCTGTTGCTGTCGCTGTCGCCTCGATTGCATTCGCAGTAGTAGTGGATATTGACCGTGCCGTTGACGTCGGTCTTGATATCGACGGGGTTCTGGCGCTCGATCTCGACGATAATGGCGTTAGTGACAGC
Source organism: Testicularia cyperi (assembly GCA_003144125.1). Lineage (NCBI taxonomy): Eukaryota > Fungi > Basidiomycota > Ustilaginomycetes > Ustilaginales > Anthracoideaceae > Testicularia > Testicularia cyperi. The sequence goes on from KZ819190.1 coordinate 337,786, forward strand.
GACGTTGACGTCGACGTTGGGGGTACAAAGAGCTCTCCCCGCCGAGCTAGTCGACTGATCCGCACCAGGGATCGACGGCCAGCTGAACAGCGCAGCATCGCCGTCAAACGTCTTTGGCCCCTTTGACGCCTTCTGCTGTCCTCTCCTTTGACTAGCTTTGCGTGAGACAGGAAAACCACTCTGTGCTGCCACGTGGTGCTGTTATGTGGACGAGATGATCGACCGAATCCTGTACAGTAGCAAGTTCACAACAACGGGCCGAGCAATTAATGGTACTAAGTTAGCTGTATGTGTTTGTGTTTTTCTCCTTTTCTCTCTCCTTTTCTCTCTCTCTCTCCACATTTTATAAAAATAAAAAAGGTTGTCGGCACGCCAACAACAAGTCGACTTTTCCGTGTCAGGGTCCAAAGATTCCTTTATTTTTGCCGTCTTTCTCTCTCTCTCTCTCTTGCACTCCGCGGAGAAAACAAGGTCAAGTGGGATGGATTCCGTCTGCTCGCTTTCCACCCTGCCAACCCCTTCGTCTTTTGGTCCAACGTTGTTCTCGACTTGATCCTTTTCTGGCGTGTCTGACCCGTCTGTTCCGTGTCATACTACAGTCATACTCGTATCAATTGCATCGATGCTGTGAAGTGGTGATCTGTTGTACAGTCATCTTGTAATACGCTGGAATGGACAAGCGGCATACCACGAGATAAATCGGAGAAAGCCGACCGTGCTGGAGAAGAGCAGCTCAAGACACCCGCGCGGGGGGATTCTAGAGCTCGAAAAAATAGGTCCAACGACGAGCCTGTTGATTCGCCCAGTATCATCATCATGTCGTTGGCTGCCATAGTCATAGTCATAGTCATAGTCATAGTCATAGTCATAGTCACGAGCGGGCTGGCTTCCGACGTGCTCGATTATCAGTTCGAGCTCGCTTTGCTCCACCCAAAGGCGCATAGACCTGGTGCCTTCTCTTGCCGCCTGGCCAAGCCCACTCAGACTCGGGAATATGCGCAAGGAGACGCGGGCATTCCGATTGCCGAATTCGGGGCGTCATGTACCGCCGCACAGTCCCGTCGAGGCCAGCCGTGTCTTCTTCCTGACCCTGACAAGCTAGTACAGTGCGATTCGGCTCACGATCCCCAATGTTGGCATTCACGAGCATTCTAGATACATGCAGAACTTGTCCACGGATCGGAAGCCGGCGGCGGCGGTGTATGGTTCACCAACCAATAAGCACCAAGGTACTCTGACTAGTACTGTACAGTAGTACTGTAGTGTATAGTAAGGGTCCACTTGTTCTGTCCTGTACTCTGTACTGTACCGTGCTTGACTGGGTTTTGTCTAGGCGAGCGGACAGTCAATGCACATTTACGCTCACTGACAGGAAAGGGAAAGAGAGAGAGAGAACCTCCACTTGGTAGCTGATATGTATGCATGACCCAGCTGGTCTTTACGTGTTGCTCTGTGTTGGCTGTACTGGAACAGTCCAAGATCTGAAATGACATTAATATTATGTTGTTAATATTAATTGTATCATTATCGTGACTCTGGTTGAACAATCAACGACGATTCCATCCCGGACCAATCAACCCGACCGATCAATCGACGACGACGACAAAAGCATGGCCCAGACAAGTGGCGAAGCAAAAGCAAAACCACGGCATCCCCACGATCGCAAGCCACACGTGATAGTCGCCGGTGCGGGGATTGCAGGGCTTACCGCCGCCCGCCTTCTCACTGCTGCTGGTGTGGCAGTGACGCTTCTCGAGGCAAGGGATCGCGTCGGTGGCCGGATTCACTCCTGGACGTTTTCGGGTTTGAACTCCAACTCTGCCTCGTCCCACGGGGCACGATGGACTCGTGATCAGCTGTCGAATGGCCCGACTTTGAAGCAAGGAGCACCGACAGGGAATCGGGAATCCGAGCCAGAGGAAAGATTGGACAATGTGGTGGATCTGGGTGCATCGTTCGTACACGGTGTTGTGGGCAATCCGCTGACTGCGCTTTCGGAGCAGGTTCCGTTCCGGCTCCACGCGGGGCAGGATCGAGGTATGCGATACATTCTGCACTCTTCCCACGGACGGGGCCGAAGCCTGCCATCCTGTCTCTCTGAGCGAATCGATTTTTTCTCGCACGCCACGACATTCTCTCGATTGCAGGCCTGCGTCCAGACCTCGGATCCAGTCACTCGGGAACAGGAGAGCGTCTGGTCAGGGCTCACTCACCCCGACCGATACCCGGCCGTGTGGAAAGACGTCACTTGCACAGAAAAAGAGATGGTGCTAAGCGTCGCAAGCCTCTGGTCAGGCTGGACGGGCGCAAGCCTGGATCAAGTCAGCCTCAAGTGGTGGGGCTGGGGCCAGGAGTTCCAAGGGCCGGATATGGTCGTACTGCCCTCCTATGCCAGGTTGGTCGATTGGTCGGTGGAGCAGATCCGCAACTCTGGGATCGGAGATATCCAGCTCCATGCCAAAGTGATTCGTGTCGACGACCGCGAATGCAACGACGACCCACAAGGCAGTTCCGGATCCGACAGAGATCAAGTGCAATCTCAGCAGCAAGGTCGTCCAGACAGCCTCTCTACCATCACCGTCACTACTTTAGCCACAGGCACAGACACAGACACAGACACGGACGGCAAAAACGAGAGCAAACACCAAGTCTGGCACGGCACCCATGTCATCTGTGCCCTCCCACTGGGCGTGATGCAGCACAATCCACCCGAGTTTCACCCGCCCCTGCCCCGGCGTCGACGAGAAGCACTCGCGAGGATCGGAATGGGGCTTCTCAACAAGGTTGTTTTGACCTACCGCCAACCCTGGTGGGCCGACTATGTCCCCACTAATACCACTACCACCACCACCACTAGCCCCACCACTAGCACTGCCACTGCCACTCCTTCTTTGACAGGCGAAACGCACGAAGACGAATGGCTGTTTTTACTCCCTGCTTCCTTCCCCTCCACCTCCGCTTCCTCCTCGTCCTGCCACCCTTGCCACACTTCGAAACCCGATTCCGACTCGGGTTCGGGTTCGGGTTCGGGTTCTGAGTCTGCGTCGAACGCAACTCCCAAGTCAAACACCGGACAACTCCCTACCCTCCCAATGACGAGACATGAAGCAGAACGACAGATAAAAGAAGAGGGAATGGCAATCATGGACTACCGCGTTCTGACGGGGCATGCGACTCTCGTGTGTTTCGTCCCGCCGCCCGCTGCCGCTGCGGTGGAGATGCTGGAGGATGCCTGGCTCGTCTGCGCGATTCATCGGCGGTTGGTCGATGCGCTTCTCCCTCCATCCTCTGCGTCTGACGAGCCAGAACAACCACAGGATTACCACGTAACTCGATGGCTACAGGACGAATACTCCCGCGGTAGCTACAGCTACATCCCTGCTGGCTTGCACAATAGCGAGTCAGATTCAGATTCAGATTCAGATCCAACATCGAGCGGAACAAGAGCGCCGCCATCGGCATCGCCGTTGGATATGCGCGAGGCAGGACACGCGATCTGGAACGGCCGGCTCGGGTTTTGCGGCGAACACACCCAGCCTGATCACTTTGCCTCTGTCCACGGCGCGCTGCTCGAAGGCGAGCGCGAGGCCAGGCGCGTGCTTGATCTTTTGGCTCTTGACCAGCTCAACCACGGACTGTCTACCTACTGAATCTGAATCCTCTAAACTTTGGAACGGCGCTGGGATCAGATGCATCTTCATTCATTCATTCATTCATTCATTCATTCATTCATTCATTCGTTCATTCATTCATTCATTCATTCATTCATTCAAATGCAGTGCTGCATGGGATAGATGGGATGGAGGTGGAGATGGGTCCCTGGCTTCGCACACTTGGCTGTGGGATTGGGATATCGCAATACTTGTAACTTGTAGACTAAAGGGGGTATATGGAAATTGCAACGAAAAGGGTGGTAATCTCGGCCTTACATTGTCTGTATTCACACTATTTTGTGCCAAGGAGTGAACCAGATTTGGGAATTAGAGCAATCCAACGACGCCGTCGGGATGATAAGGATGTTTGACAAGATCGTGGTATAGCTCCTTGGGGATGTCTCTGGCGAGGGTGACTGTGACGTTTATGATCTTTCTCGCGTTGAGCGGTGGCAAGTGGCGGAGCAATTTCATGGGGCTTTGTGATTCCAGCAGCTCGTTGCGCATGATATGCAACTGTGCTACAATGCAGAGCACGTTGAAATGCACACCAAAGGCAAGCAGAAAGTCCCACAGCTGCAGCACCTCTGGTAGCGGGGGTGTGCAGGCACACAACGTCATGACTGAGGGGAACGCATAGATCTCTGCACTCAGATTCCTCGACCGCAGATGGCGGTACAGCGGCTCATCCAGTAGCTCTAAACACCGGTCCAGCAACTGCAGCCCCCGATGCACCCCCGAAAGCGTAGGCTGCACATACAGCGGACAGCAGTACTCGATGAATCGACTGAAACTGTAGAATGCCTCCACCTCGCTCTTGTGCGTATACAGGAACGGAGCAGCTAGTACATTCATCCCTTGCACGTAGCTGAATTCGTACACCTCGTCATTCCTTTGCGAGACCGAACTCGAAGTGGAACTCCCGTATCCGCCATGCCCGCCGTTGAACTTCCACACAAAGGCATCGAGGAGTCGGATAAGTTTTTCCTCCTTGACACGTTCCTTGAACCCCTGGTCGGTGGCTAGGGTTCTGAAGGTGTCGTTCCGGATTTTCTCGTGGGATGGCGATTTGCCCTTTGCCACCAACGAGAGGTACTCGGCGACTGGAAGCGAGCGGATATCGAGCAGCAGCTTCCAGACTACACTCCGGTATGTGGTTCCGGTAGAGGTAAGGACGGAATCGGATGGCAGGGGTGTCGTCACGATCGTATGTCGGATCTTGGAGAGCGGGTCGGAAGAGGCCGATGAAGACGAAGCGGAAGAGGCAGCGAATGGAGACCCCGTGAGTGAAGTGTGGGTCTTGCGACGGGGCGATGCTCGTAGACTCGCATACGGGGTTGCGGGGGAGAGAAAGCTGGGATTTGAAGCATTGCCCGCGCTGGCTCCAGGTCCACCACCGCCACTAACAACGGCCAAGTTCGATCGCGAAAGCAACACGGATCCGCTTCCCGAGCCTCCTCGATTGCGATTGCCTCGGATGCTCCCGCCTCCCCGGTGTAAGCGGGACGCTGTCGTATCCGTGCTCGAACCGGCCTGGTTCGTCGAGAGGCCGTTCTGGTAGTGTTCAAACAGACGACTCCATTTTTTGATCGTTGCTGCCTCTGTCGCAGTTTCATCATCAGCAGCCGTTGAGATCTTGTTTACTTCTGTTGCCATCTTTGCTGCTGGAGGGGATAGGGACTCTTGCTGCCAATTCGGGTTGATGATCTCGCCGATGGGTTGGTGATAGGGGCTACGGTTGCACCAAGACGAAATGGTGGGTGGTGGACCCTGAATTTGCACGCCCGCCGAGACCAACACTCACGCATGCCCTGCAGTCTAACAGTGTCCTTTGTGAGTTTTGAAACCGTGCTTCCCCGATACGCACACACTCACTCACTCACAGTTACACACACTCGCTCACAGTTACACACACTCGCTCACAGTTACACACACTCGCTCACAGTTACACACACTTGCACATTGGTACGCCTTTGTAGACTGTGTACTGAAACAAGAGCAAGAGGACCAGGATCGAGAAAGGGTATGCGTAGTGTACAAATGACGAGCGCGGGGCAGTATGCAGGGGGATCACATTGATGCGATGGGAGGAAAGGTGAAAAAAGAGCAACTTGGATCGGATGGAAGGACATTGCAAGACTAAAAGCGCGAAGGACGGTCCGAAAAAACAGGGTCTTGGAGGGGAACAAAGGTAGCAAGGTCAGACGTAGATCTGCCAGGCCGAGTACTTGCTGCCTTGTTCCTTTGTGCATTTCTGTCCGCAGCCGTGCACGGGGCATTCGAATCTGCGTGGTTTTGGAGGTGGTGGTGGTGGCGGAGGCAGCAGAGATGTAGAGGATGCAGTAGCGGCAGCGGCAGCGGCCTTGGCGCGGGTGCGCTTGGTGCCGCTGGTGCGGCTCATCTTGGCCGGGGGCTCGTCGTCGGGAGGTTCTACGGCCTTTGCCTTGCCTTTGCGCGGGCCAGTTGTTGCACGTGAGCTGGCGTCGTTGGCCACCACGCCGACTTGGGAAGGCGCAGTGGAAAGACCACTGAAGAGATCCACGCAGCGCCCGTCAATGACATGACCGCAGGGCAGAGCCCACATACGCGTCTCGCCCGTACCGCCAGTAACAAGTGCACGTCGACAACCGGCACAGATCGGCGTGGTATCCGGCAGCGGCCCCGAGACTGCATTCTTGTCGTCAAAGTAGGTATCCACTTCGATCGGCGGCTCGATGATCGAGTGGACAAAGTTGGGCTGCGCATCGAATGGATGTGTCCACTTGGGATCGTATTTCTGCGGTATTGGCGGGGCAGCGTGCGGCCCTTCTGTGCCATTGCCACGCGCCGAGCGTAGGTTTTGCAGATAGTTCCCAATCAGCTCCATCCCAAATGTTGTGCCAAAGCTACCAAACACAAACCTGCCTGCGCCTCCACCGCCACCCATCGCCGCGGATCGCGTGTTCATTGCGGGAATTGAAACCCCGGGACCAGAAGTATGCCGCGTACCGTGGAACGGATGCTGCCGCGCGGCCGAGCCACTCGAGCTGAGCACGCCAATGCTCTGAGGAATCCGTGAGCCGCCGCCATGTGGACCCTGGCCAATACCGTCATGAAAGCGCATAGAGCCGGTATCGCGAGCACTTGATCTGGTCGGGGCCAGAAAGTGGCTATGCCAAGCATCAGGATGGCGGTGCGAGCGGCTTTCTCTGACAATGGCGATGTCGCCGTCGTCCTCTTCGTCGCTACTGACAACGATTGCATCGTCGGCTGCGATTGACCCCGGCTGGGTGTGACGTGGTGCTGCTGCTGTTGACGCTGCTGCTGATGTCGAGGTCGATGTTCGATTGGAATGTGTACGAGACCAATCTGTAATATGCGTGCCCATGCCCGCTGTATCGTCGTCTCTAGCTGATGATGGTGCGGCACTCCGAGATCCATTGCGGGCCGCCGGCGGCGACTCTGCCGTGAGGTCAATGACGTTACCTGGTCCCGCGCTCATGGTTAGGCTTGTGGCGGCGTCAAGTATAGCCAGGCGTCTATAGCAGATGCAATCGTCGGGGTCGAATGGGGCGCAATGGGGCTGGGATTGTCGTCAAAATGTGGTAGCCCGACAGCCGCACTGACTGGTCTAGACAACCGGCACACGAGCTTCGCCAGGGGTGTCGGCTTCAATGCTCGAGCCTAGTGAAGTCTGACCACACCAGGCCGGTCACGAGCATCCGTTGCCTCTGGATGGTATCGAGCCGTATTACGTCGCCCTTTGATGTGGAATGAATGCGATGGTGTGATGTCGGAACCGTGGCTGGCGTCGTTGAGGTCGATAGGCTCGAGCCAACATCTGCCAACGTTTTGGGAGAGGTCGACCGGCAGGTGGTGTGATTGGTTTGTGTCGATGCGCCCCTCTGTCGTCGAGCGGTTACTGTAGCGGGGTCGAGGACCGTGACAACAGCCCCATGGACACCGCGAGAAAGGTGGTGAATAGACGTCGGTTGCGCAGTACAGTATGAAAGGGGACGAAATCGGAATGCAAGTGATACTTTCGCAAGTGGAGCAAGTCGGTGTCGAACCGAGATAGCACAAGGCGCAGTGCGAGTCTCCGCACGTCTCCGGAGGTGCCAGTGTTTCTGTGACTCTCAATACCGTACACCAACACACCCTGACAAAGCGGGAAATGAACAAGCATCTCAGAGTGTCAGATCCGATGGTCAAGTCTTGTTAGAACCATGAAAGCAATTCTCTGCCTTTTTCGTCCGAAAGGAATAAAAATAATACAGGAGAGACTGCGGACGCTCTTGTGACTTTGCACGCATCTTTTTCCAGAAAATTCACAGGAAGACGAGTCGAAAGGTGGTTGGCTGCTGTACTTTGCTCACCAGACTTCAACTTCTTCTGGTCGTCCAGCGCAAGAAGAAGGAGTAAAAAAAGCGAAAATCTGCTCGACTGTGGCCTGTTTGGCCATCGCCATTTAAGCCAGTTCAAGCATTTGCGTTATTTTTCCCTTTCGTCACGACCTCATCGTTCCATCTATCCCATCTTGATCTCCTCACCCCTTCCCGACCTGTTCCTTCCGCCGTCATCCTTGGAAGATCTGATCGTAAGTAATCTGTCTGCACAGACGACATTAGAGACGCCCTGCCTTCCCCTTCTGTTATTTCCAACTCTCCCACCGTTTTCCAATGATGACTTTTCACTCCTTTCCCCGGCCTATACGACCATGCCGAGACGACAAGGAAGCTCGTGTCGCAACGAGCATCTATACATACTTTTGTGCTTGCCAGCACACTTATGTCTGATGGATCATCCTCTCTTTCGTCTCTTTTCCTCGCCTATCTTGGCGCCAGGAATTGAACGTTGGGATCTCACGCGTCGACTGTCTCTACCTTCGATACGTATTGCAAAGGCACTCGAGACTAACCAATGTCCGTCTTGTTTCTCTACGCTCATGCATCCGCTGCTTGGCACTGTAGCTTTCTCCTAAAAGACAGTTTCTTCCTGGGTAGTGCCCCTCGCCCCCGCCATTGTGTAAGTTTCTCTTTGCGTCGCATGGACTGTCGCGCGCAACAACGTCGCCAGCAGCAGCGATTGCAGCAACAGCAAACAAGACAAGCACGTCTGCTTCTCGACGTTGCCGAGAACAGCCTCCGAAGATGATAAATCTGGTATCCAACCAATTCGCAGTTTCCACTCTAGGACCCTTGCACCCCCATTGGGGGTGGGGCGTTTCGGCTCTCCTTGCGAGAGATTCATATGGGATGTTTGCGGCCATCTTCTTCGGAAGAGGTCACCGGCACGAACCCTCCATCTGTTTCAGATGGAGAGCCGTGTGGCCAGTGCCGCCTCTCGAATCGTTTGTATCGTCTGGATCGCAGCCAGCTCTGGTCTGATGAGGGTTTGCAGACCTTCCTTGGAAGTCTGAGGGGCTTTTTCTTTCTCGAGCAGTTTGTCTCGTTTGTTCTTGTTGCTGCTGCTGGGCGTTGTTGCCATTTGGCTAGTCTGCTCTTCTACCTTCAGTATCCAAGTCAACAAGAAAGCTGACCCGACATTCTCTGTCTCTTCTTGCCTGTCTTCTGACACTGCAACATGATCGGACCTACTGTGGTTTCCGCCGCGTCGTTTACACAGATCAGCCTCTTGCCTCTGTACTTAGCTTCTCCCTGCACTTCAAGGCGCCGTTGTGGACCTCAACTCCTCTGACGGTGCGTACTGCAATGCTCCATTATCCATTTGATGCACGATGACAGTTGACAGGCCCTTGCCAGGTCTGCATCCCTTCCCGTCTGCTTTGTCCAGGGTGATCTCGACGTGGTCTGATCTCGGTGCATTTCCGCCAGGACAGGCACTGGGGTTCTCGGTTCGGTCTTGACCTCGTCGTTGTGCTTGCATCTCTCGTCTCCTTGGCCGTATCGAAACGTCGTCTTGACGTGCTGTACTGCCAGCGTCCCACGGATCGCAAACTACGATGATGAGCTACTCAAAGTAAAACCGATGTGCATTAGGAAGAGCCGTCGTGAGCGGGCGGACTGCGTGCTCCCCTTCGTCTCGTTCAGATCGAGTTGATGGGCCGGCTGTTTGCGATTCTTAGCCTCTGCTGTTTCGACAGCATGATGGCAGGCGCTTCCAGTCTATCCGTTCTCGGTTTGTTGGGGTCTCGGAACGTCGGATGCGGGGTCCTATGTTCATCCTTCTCCGAGTCAGTCTCCATGGTCGATGGGTCCCTTTTTTATTCAGAAAGGGACTCTCCTGTGTCGTAGGCGGCTCCTCGCGTGGGAAGTTGATTCGAGCTTGGACATCCCACCACGATCCGGGATAGAAGGGTCTGGGTGCCGCGCTTCGCGAGGTCGAAAACCTGGTTTCCTGAAGTCAACTTGCGTTATTCCCAATGGGCTTTCGTATCGGTCACACCGGCTGACCCGGATCGAATGGGCCCATGGCAAGGATGAGAGACGATCATGGCACAGCACAACGACAGGCCGAACAGGCTTACCACTCGAGATCACTCTGCTTCAAAGCCGAGACCCTCTTCCACTCCCGATTGGCCCGGTAAAAAACAGGAGTGGTAAACTGATAGTTGTGTCTTTATCACTGTTCTGCCCTTGCTTTCTAGTCACAGTAGTCACTTTGCAAGAATGTCCTTTGTCGCTCGCAACCTCGTCGGCAGTGGCCGAAGCTGCCTTGCCGCACGCCAGCTCGGCATGCCCGCCGCCTGGGGCATCCGACACGAATCCTCGTCTGCATCGGGTGTGGCGACACCTGTCTCTGGCTCGTCTTCGTCTTCGTCGTCTGGCTCTTCCCCAGCCACCTCGCCGTCGTTTGGTCCAGGAACCGCAACACACTACCGCATCACTCTGCGACGCTCGGGCATCGGCATGCCCGAAAAGATCAACCGCACCCTGCAAGGTCTGGGCCTCAGGAAGCGTCTCCAGAGTGTCTACCGTCCCATTGGTGCCGACATGGCCGGCGCCATTCTGGCCGTCAAGGAACTCGTCCATGTTGAAAACGTGCGTCGTCTCCAGGACGCTGACCAGATGCTCCTGAGCGATGTGGATGCTATCTGGGTCAACGAGAATGGAGATATTGTGGATCCGGGAAAGGCCGCCAAGAAGGCTCCCCGCGGCTACAAGATTGTGGGTAACGTCGTCAGCGAGGAACGCGACCAGCAGATCAAGGCCTTGTGATTCAGAGCCTTGCAACCCTCCATTCTGTTTTGCCTGTTCGCTGTAGTTTATGTCTTGCCCTTCTCGACTCCATACCACCTGTAATTGTACCAATACCAATAAAACGACTGGATCTTGTTCACTGATTGAATAACCGTCACGTCAAACGGATGAGGGACAGGATTTCTCTTCCGGATCATGCTACTTTGAACACACGTACTGATGTCAACTGAACGGCCAGAAACAAGTCCTCGGAGAACATGTCGCCCTGCGCGAGACGGAGCCAACTGAGTTGACCGGGCAATATGCACGAACTGGGGGGCTACACCGGTAACCGAGCACGGAAAATGCAAGATGCAATGAAACAATAACTTAATGGAATAATGGGCCCCTCCACCCGCCGGACCGCTTCCAGCTCACACACGCCGCATCACCCTTTTTTGTCACGCTTCGGAGCTTGATCCTGATCCTAATCACAAAAACCCTTGGGTGTGTGTGTCTCTCTCTCTCTCTCTCTTTCGGGGCTTTGTCACATACTTTCTACTTCTTGCGACTACACCATATCGCAGTTCGTTCTGGTTCCTCCGACTCACACCGAGGTAGACGATCAGAAGAGGCGTGCAACCCAACACGATTTTGCCGTGCCAAGCTGGCTGTCTGCGCTGATCCGAAAAGCGCTCGGAGGGATACGTCGCGATGGCTCTGCCTTAGACTTCTGCTTCTTGCTCTGCTTGATTCGCACTGCTCTCGTCGACTCGCTTTGTCTTCTGGTCGTGGAGAAAGATCTGCTCGCTGGGAGCGTGGACGTGTGTCTACACGATGCGGTTCTTTTCACGCAAGACCAAGAGGTCGGCCTCGTCATCAACGCCCGTGTCGATGCCTATCACGTTCCTGCAGCTCTCGCTCTCGCTCGAACTGCTAACCATCGCGCTCGCAAGTCCACAGGTCGAACCACTGTCGAGTCGGCTCGCGTTCAACAACCACGTGGAGAACGATGCGGACTCGCTCGCGAGCTTCCGCGCCGAGATCGAGGGGTTCCAGCGGTGGAGTCGCGAGCGGGGTCGTATGCCTCGAGCCGATGATACTCTGCGCGATCTGGACTGGGGCGATCTCAACATACTCCACACCACGGATATACACGGCTGGTTCCAGGGACATCGCAAACTGTCGCCGCCCGAACCCAACTACTCGGCCGACTGGGGCGACTGGGCTTCCTTCGCGTTCAAGATGAAGCAAAAGGCAAAGAACGAAGGCCGGGATCTGTTGCTTGTCGATACGGGAGACCTGCATGACGGTAATGGCATTGCTGACGGGTTCCCTCCGTATAACAAAGACGAGCCGGGCGGCAAAGAGGCCGTCGATGGTCATGTCAGTAATCAGGTGTTTGGCATGGTCGACTACGACTTGCTTACGATCGGCAATCACGAGCTCTACAATTACACCGTTGCCAGAGACGTATACCAGAACTTTGTGCCGCAGTGGAGCGGACGATACATGACCAGCAACGTCAAGATCACACTACCTGACCCCGATGCTGCCAATACGAGCGTAGCGTCCATAGGCTCCCTCTTTCAGACGCTCGTGACGCCGGTCCAGGGGCTCAAGATCATGTCGTATGGCATTCTGTTCGACTTTAAACTTGCGGCTCGCGGCATCCTCGTGCAGCCGCCCCAGGAGATGGTGGAAGAAGACTGGTTCCAGCAAAGCCTGGATCGGGCTGAGAAATGGGGCGTGGATGCTTTCGTCATCCTTGGACACATGCCCGTCTCGGGTGACCCCGGGTGGGAGGCGGTCCGTGCAAGGATCCGCTCGCGCTTCCCAGACACACCCATCAGCATACTCGGGGGCCACACCCATGTCCGTGACTGTCGAATGATGGACAGCCAAACGATGGCACTCGAATCAGGCAGATACCTCGAAACCGTCGGGTTTATGGCCATCAAAGACCTCCAGAAACGCAAAAAAGCAAACAATAGAGGCAAAGTCAAGTTCGCCCGCAAATACATCGACTCCAACCCGCGCAACTTTGCACACCACCTCAGACTCGACTCGACCAAGCAGCTCGCGACGAAGAAGGGCACCTTTATCCGGTTCATCATGGACGCGATTTCGGAGGCTTGGAGTCTGTCTCGTCTGTATGGCGTTGTTCCTCAGGATTACTATCTCGATCGTGTCGCGTACGGGGACAGTTCGAGCCTGCTCAGCCTGCTTGCTGACAAGGTCCTGCCCAAGGTGGTGAGGCCTTCGGAGAAGTCCCGTGCCCACAAAAAGAGCCTGGTTCTTATCAATAGTGGCTCGCAACGCTTCGACGTCTATTCTGGCCCGTTTACTCGGAACGATCAGTACATTGTCAGCCCGTTCAAGGACAAGTTTCTCTACATGCCCGACGTTCCCTGGGGCGTCGCGAAGCATCTGCTCAACGGACTACTTACGTTCAAGAGAGGCGCGGTGGTGGAAGTCACCCAGGGCGGAACGCAGTACTCGGACGAAGACGCGCTGCTGAGATACGGATCCGGGTTCATGGAGGACATTTTCTTACGCTGGCAAAAGTCGCAGTGGTTTAAATTCATCCAGGCGGAACATCGGAAGGCGGCCCAACAGGCTTCCGGGAACATCACCTCTGCTGATGACACTGCGAGTGCACTCGATGCTGACGGCGATGGCATCGCGAACAACGCCACTGCGATAAAGAGCGTTGAAGAAATGGAGGCCGAAGAAGACGAAGCGCTGCTCCGCTTCTTCAACAAGTACGACTCGCTCGATAAACCATCCCTTGGCTACCGGACTGTGGACCAGTGTGCCGGTCAAGGAGATGACACTGTTCACTCCCCCCTGCCTTTTAACCCGGCTCAGCCGGAGTATGTCGCATCAAACCCAGATCCCCTGCCCGAGAACGACGACGAGGTGGTCGATGTGGTGTTTGTCGACTTCGTTCGCAAGGTCATCATCGAACTGCTCAACCGCTATGACGCTCAATTCCAGAGCCTGCTTCACAACGCCACGTTGGCCGAAGTCTCGGATTTGGAAAACGAGACCCTGGTCGGACCGGTGGCGTCTGGTGGGACGAAGGACAGAGACACTGCGTCAAACACAAGCACGAACAACGCGACGACGTCAACCAACACAAGATACTCGCTAGACCAGCTCAAACGCTGGGGTGATATCACTACCCAGCTTCTCTACCCTCGTTTTGCAGAGCTTGAATGGCAAACCCCCGAAGGAGCAGTCAAGGCCGTTGCCGCCCAGGCTAGACGTGCTGGGAAGATGGGATACCCTCCCCTCGACATTGATCCTTTCTTTGAGTTGCCTGTTTCGCCTCCTACCTCGAGTTTGGCCTCCAATACCAATGCCAATCCTGATTCCGATGTCAATGGCTCCCAGAAACCAGACCCACCAGCTCGCAACTCGTCCCAACATTCCAAGTCTACCAGCTCCAACTCCCCACCTACCTCCAACGCCCCTTCTTCCCAACCCGACTCCAACCTGCACTCGGCTTCATCTGAATCCACGTCCTCCAACACTCAGCATACGTCAGCTACATCCTCCAAGAATCAGCAAGCTTAGCATTCGTCCCCGTCCCCCCCATCCCACTTGTAAAGCGTCACCGTTTCTACAGCACTCGTACACATCTACATTTACACTTTCCTACAATAGATGCACATTATAACCACTGTTTTTTTTATTGTCAAGCAGAGAGAAGAGAGAAGAGAGGACTGCAGAGTGGAAAAGGGGCACTACTTGGAGAGTTGATGAGCGATGGTACCATGGTAAGTGTCCTTTGCAGATTGTCGGGACTGGATGGTGATGAACCACGCAGCGAGGTTAGGGAACATGGGAGTCTGGCCTGTAAAGCTCTGACCTAGTGGGGTGACTTGCAAATCCGCGAGGATGGGGTAGAGGAACAGATCGGGCCAAGTGATTGTTTCTCCCAGAAGGAAGCACTTGTGTTCACTCGACCCGGATTCTGCGCCACCAGGAGCAGACGAAGAGCTAGAAAACAAGCTTTCGAGGATACTCAACAGCGAATGGAGCTTTTCAACCTGCTCGCCCAGGGCAGCAAGAATATCTCGATCGGAAGCCCCGTTGTTGTGCATCTGCACGGCGGGTTTGATGAAGCCGTGTTCAAACGCCGGGAAGTGGGTAGAAGAGATTGAGCTGACGAGAGCGTCAGTTTTGGAACGCAGGTGGACAGCTTCCGAATCGACCGTTTGACCAGTTGAGCCAGTGCTGAGTGGAGGAGTGAGGTGTTTTACCCTTGTATTGTGGCTGTGGTGCGAGTGCGAGTGCGAGTGCGGATGCGACTGGGAATGCTGAGCATGAGCATGGGATTGCGAATGAGGCTGAGAAGCACCCCCTGAAGAAGAAGAGGACGAGGAGATGGGAGCAAGCAGCTCATCAATGTATCTACGGATAGCATTGGACTCGTACAGAGTGACGATCTGATCTTTGGGGGTATAGAGACCGTCTGGGCGATGAACAAGCACCGGAAGCAAGCCGTACGGATTCTTAGCCTTGATGTCTTCCGAGTGTGGATTGCGAGCTACGGGAATGTACTTGATTCCGAGCTCGTGCAGTCCCATCTTGATGGTGCGGGTAAAGGTGGAGAATGTGGCGCCGTACACTTCGACCACCCCCACATCCTCGGGCACCCCTGCTCGGTCGGGTGTCGTCATCTCTGCACTCGTGTGCCGAAGCGAGTGTCTGAATCCGCAAGGATAGGTAGAAGGTGGATTGAGGAGGGAAAATTACCGAGCAAGATCGATGCTGTGGATATGGTGTACTCAGGCGGTGAGAACGGGATGGATGTCTAAGTGGAAGGAAAGGAACGGCTGACTTTGGCCTGCGTGGTGATGATGCCTCTGTCTCTCCGCGGAGGGAAAGAGAGAGAGGGAGAGCCGAGGAAGGGAAGAAGGAAGGCTGAGTGAGCACACATGCACAAGCTCAAGCAAAGGTGGAGGAGGAGAAATGCGGTGGTACAGTACAGTACAGTACAGTACACTGCAGAACACGCTCCCCAACCGCCGGGTCCTCACCAGCCTTTGCGGCCCGCAAATGCCGAGACCACCGACGATGTGTTCCTCAATTTACTCTCTGTTAGGCTGCTAATACACACAGGGACTGTGGTGAACAAGGTCCATCGAGATGTCTTACGGATCCATATTGCAATGATACAAAGAGAAATGCTTTTTTGATATTACAGCGAACAGCTCCGAAGCAAGACAGGAGCGGTGATACTGCACGAGTGTGTCACGACAGACAGATGCACTAGCGACCGCGAGGCATTGAAGCAAGCTCTCAGAGATCCCAGTCCAGCTCGTCGTCGAGTTCTTCCTGTGTCTTTGTGGGTCTCGAGTCACGGATGGATCTTTGCCTGTTGCGATTCTCATCTTCGTCCTCGTCTTCGTCTTCTTCGTTGATCGTGTCTGGTTTGGCAGAGCTAGAGTGGGTGGGTGCGCCCGGTACTGCACTGCGCTCGATGACACCGACGGCGGTGAGGAGAAGCTCGATGTCCTCGCACTTGGTGTTCATTCCATCGAGTCCGATCTCGGGTCGTAGGCCGATGATCTGTCGATGCAGCTCGCCGTTTCTGTAGATGAGCAACGTCGGCAGGTTGCGATCCGGATAGTTGGGGATGCATTGATCTCCTACGATACTGACAAACTTTGTACTTGGATACTTGGCCGCCAATGTGTCCAGATAGCCTGCCAGCAAACGACATGTCTCCAGGCTGAGATTCAACAGAGAGAAGTGCACATGGTGAGCCGAGGCTGCTTGTCAGAATCCAAACACCATGTCGCACTCCGGAAAGGGGAAAGGCATTTCCAGAACTTACCCGTCCTTGTAGAGGAAGCATACCACGCCCGTTCCCTTTCGTGGCTTGGCATCGGGGCCGCCCGAAGACGTCGCAGTGGTATGCTGTTGTTGCTGTTCGTCTTCTTCCGGGTCTGCATCTGGGTCGAATTTGCTGGCCTCTGTCACTTCGCGGGTGTAGTCTGGCCTTGTGATGGGGTAGACACGGCCGAAACGGGCGCGTTTGGTCTCGTGTCGAAGCTGAGCCATGCGCTGTCTTCGGATCTTTTCCAGCAGTCTCTCTTCGGCATCGTCCAGCTTATCTTCGAGCTCTAGATCCAAGTCCTCCACAGTCGCCTGTTTCAATGCTGACGATCGCAGCTCCGATGCCGTCGGAAGTTCCGGTGATGGGGACCGTGACGGCGCCTTGGGCGGGATGATGCCGTGCGCCCGCAGCGCATCGTGAAACTCGGTGTCCTGCGTTGGGTCCACCTCGGCCTGCATTGTGTCGAAAGGTCGCTATAGTAAAAAAGGAACTGGAAAGCTAATGGCTATACAAAGTCACGATGGTGGTGAAAGGTACACAAAGCAATCAGTTCAGATTAGAGGTCCGGGAGCGGCAGTGCTGTTGCTGTTGCTGTTGCTGTTGGTTGGTTCTTCCTGGACTTCTTGCTGTGTGCATGTGCAGTGCAGCGCTGAATGCAGTGTGCTCTCTTCCGACTTCCGTGGGCTTCTTCTTCGCGGACACCTCTTGGCCTTTCCAAAAGCTGTTAGACTGTGCACCCTAGGGTCCAGTCCAGACGTGTGTTGGTCTTGATAAAATCACCAGCAATGCAGACAGACAGAGTGAGTGAGTGAGAGAGAGATCCGACCCGTCGCGTCGTCAGTGTAAAATGGAAACGGCGCAACAATACACGAACCGGCACGAGGAGCAGGTGAATTGCATCGACTCTTCTGATAACTTACTCTCTTGTACTGTCTGCCTGCACGGCATGGCAGGATCAGGCACAGCAAGCCCCTAAAAGGACCACAAGGTCGCCGTTTTTTTAGGTTGCAGGGACGATGACCCTGTTGATTGACCCCGCGTCTGGTGTTGCGGGTCTTGCATGTCGCATATTGTTGTTGTGCGCTTGCCTGCATGTTCCACCTTCTGTATGGATGCACAAAGTCAAGTGTGGCTTTGCCACTCGCTCGGCCAACAGCAATGATACATCCACTCGCTACTGTACCTCCTGGACTACTGACAGACCTCACATCTCGTTTGCTACCTGTGCTGGTTCGTCAGGCGTGCTGTCATTCTGCTGGCCCAATCCTCAGCCGCAGGCATCATTGTGATTATTGTATGTAAAATGCAGTGGTTAAAGAGTATGCAAGTGTGTATATATCTGCGTGTGTGTATATCTGCGTGCGTGTGTGTGTGTATTTGTGCGTGTATGTTTTTGGCCGTGGCTCGCCTCAGTAGTAGCCCCTAATTTTCGGTCATTCGCGAGCACCATTTCGTGAACCTTGTTCAGCTTTTACCGAACCTCCTGCCACATACATTCACATTCCCTCGATAGAGTAGCACACGAACGCCGGAATGACCACTTCCAGCAACCTTATCCTCCATCCTCTTGCTTGATTACTCGCATATCTCCGTTCCTCCTTTCTCCTGTCTATTCCTTTCCTAAACGGCCTGCATCTCTCATCGCATCATCGTTGCTTTACCCCCAGCAGCTGGCGTAGTCGACCATCGTCTGATCACAATCTCAAAGCTGGTCCGACAGCAGCTTCGCCTTCGTCATCATCGTTGTCTGCAAACCTCGACCAGCAGCGCCTCTATCTGTCACATTCGACTTTCGCCTTTGCCTTCACCCTGACCTGCTTATCCCAATGAGATCGAATCATACCCTCTAGATACCCGCTCCTTCGCCTTCGGCCCAATCAGACCAAGACCGCATCAGCCTGGGCCTGCTGCAGTGCCCTATACCATTCATAGCCATGCCGGTTTTCACCAAAGCGGCCAAGGCTGCCGCAAAGCCTGCACCTTCGCCCACTTCAGTCCCCTCGAAACTAGCAAAGCAATCGGCATCCACATCGACACAGCCGCTGCAAAGCTCACACCTCGAAAGCACACCAGAGCATCTGACTCAGCAGTCGCTCAAAGTACTGCGCGAGTTCCTCGCCTATGCTGATCAGGAAGCTGCCAGCTTGCTGCCACTCTCCGACACTACAGACACCTCTTTGGATGAGGCGACAGAGCCCGAGATCCCCATTCCGCAATGGAACGTACTCTATTCGACCGCCTCCGCGACGACCCCAAGCTCCGATGATGCTTTTGCGTCCTCCATCGTCGTGCGTTCCCACCCCGATCCGAATCGGCACCTTTTCAGCGTCCAGTCCGTCATTCCAGGAGTCACCGCCCGGCAGTTTTGGTCGCTCATGGCCAGCGCTGAGAACCGAAAGCTTTGGGACAACACTGTCGAAGAAGGCAGCGTCAAGCGCTGGCTAGCCAACGAGCTGGCCGCCTCGCCGTCATCGTCTGTCTCTACAGAGACTGCCAACTCGCAGTCGTCCTCTTCCCCTAACGGCTCCAGCTCTGCCGACATTGCCGAATCGCTCGCCGCTCGAGTCGAACTCCTTCGATTTGGCAGCATCTTTATGGTCGCCAAAGCCCGAGACATGGTTCTCCTCAGCGTTGACGCTCGCCTACCACCAAAGTCATTGTCCTCGGATCAGTCGCCCGAAGATGGTCCGCTGCGCCTTGTCTCCACCTCGCAAAGTATCGTCGATCCCAGCCTACCACCACGCAAAGGTTATACCCGCTTCGAACTGCGCACCGGCGGATTCATGGTCGAGGACCTTGGCGATGATGGTGTGCCCGAGAGTGCCTGCGTAGCAACAGCACCACCTCTATCCTTGCCCGAACCTAGCATGAGTCCGTCGTCATCTAAGGGGTCTCACCTGGTCAAGGGACTTCGTGCTCTGGGTCGTCGAAACCGCTCTGTATCGTCCAGCAGCGCTAACAGCAGGCACGGTCGAAACATCTCTGACTCGTCCGAACCGCCACAATCCCCGTCCTTGCGGCCAAAGGCTCCGCTTCGCGATCCTCGGGGTCCTGCAGTACTCGTAACTCAGGTATCGGACCTCGGCGAGATGGCAGCCTGGGTACCTGCCTCCGTCATCAAGATGGTCGCTTCCACTCTGGTTCCTCGCAGTCTCGCCTCGGTCGCAAAGGTTGCCAAGACCATGCAGGTGTCTCAGGCACTCTACCAGAATCACCAACCAAAGCGCAACGACGAGGCTGTGAAGTCAACAACGATAGCAGTAGACCAGCTCGGTAAAGGCAGCGGCGAATGGTACCAGCATCGTATCCTTCCAGCCATGGTTGGGCGAGGGGCTCTTCGCAGACCGTCACCGCCTGCAATAGCAGCTGCGCTTCCTGCGTCAAAGTCGATCGCATCGATCTCGTCAAATTCAGACGCACAGCCAGTAGCAACTGCCACACCCAAGCCTATGTCACCGGAAACATTGCCCGTGTCCCGCCTATCTGACGTTCCAGAAGTGGCATCGTCAACTCCGGTCTCGCCCAAGATGCCATTGCATACTGAAGCTGACACGTCGACGTCGGCAACGCCACCTCTGACAGCACCTGCGGAGTCGAAAACAACGGAGCGGGAAGCGGCTCCAGTCGACACCCCGATCGAGGCCTCTGAAGCAGCCGCGACAACTTCTCCAACCAAAGTCACTACTCTGCCACCGCGCACTTCTTCGCTTCCGGGCTCGCCGGTGCCCAATCGAGCGTCCCCTCTCTTCCCTGGCTCGCCCAATAAGCCAATGTCGCCCGGCTCGCCACTCGGACGGCCGAACATGCTCATCGATCTGCGAGGTCTTGCCCCACCGACCTTTCCGGGGGCGGACCGGATGCCAGGTCGGTCGCGTGGTGCAACGCCGATCTCCCCGGGCATGTACACCGACTCGGATGCCGGTCATGATGACTTGCTTTCCTCATCAACGTCTTCGCTGGCCACCTCGGCGGCGCTGTCACCGGCTCGCATCCGTCAGCGGTTTATGCAGATGACCCCTTCGGAGGGCACCGAAACGGTGCCTGGCTCGGTGGCTGCGAGCGAGCTTGACGAATTGAGCCGCGACGGAGACTACCTTTCCAAGGGCCGGAACTTAGACCAGCCATCGTACGGTATCACTGGCCAGCAGTTCCGAAGAGCGACTCTCAATCTCGCGAACAACGCCAGAGACGGCCATGCGGACGCAGATACCTCACAGCAAGAGATCCTGAGCGATCACGACGACGCGGCAGACGCCACAATCCGACAGCCCTGGTACCTGCCCTCGTCGTCATCAGCTATGACGCTCCATCGCGGCAAGACTGCAGCACTAGCCACATCACCGCCACCCTCCAGCTTCAGCCCTGGATCACCTATGAGTCCCGCAGAAAAACGATCGCGTATGCTCAGCAACGAGTACTTTGCAGCGCACCTCGACCCGGACTTTGCCTCAGTATCCAGCTCCAAGCTTGCCAGTATCAGTTTCGGCAAAGGACAGGGCCGGAAACCCGATAACGAGCAGGATGGGACACAAGCAAGCGGACTGGATCGCAAGATCCGACGTCTGTCGAATGCCTTGGCTGCCGAGATGGAGAGGCGCCAGTTTTCGCAGTCTGGCTTCTCCCCTCGTTCTTTCCGGGGTCAGCCGTTGCCAAATATTGACGTGCAGGAGCAGCTTCGTGAGAGCACATCAGCCTCGGCAGACGCCAATGCTCACGTAGATGGGAACGCCGACCTGGTCGCAATGCTCGCCGATGCGCTCACAGAATCACTTCCGTTCGTGGCGGAGAATGCCGGACAGCAGAACCACGATCAAGTCAAGGAACAGGCTCGTCGCGTCAGCGCAATGCTGCTGGTTGGATCGGATGCGCTTGCGCTCAGTCTTGCCCCCGGTGCCCGCGAGAGCCTCGGACTGCAATTCGATGGCCTCAGCACTCCGTCAGAACACTCTGAGCCCGCAACACCCGCAGAAGCAAGCCCGGCGGGTACGCCACTACCCTCGCCCTTGCGATCGCATCACGCAGAACCCGCGTCCACACCCAAACCGAAATCGACACCTACCATGCAGTTGCATGACACGATCAAAGCTGGTGGAGTCCAGGACGCTTCTCCGACCAAAAGCCAGACAAAACGGCCTGCTAATCTCGGTGTTGGCTCTGGCGACAGCGGTATGCTTCACCCAGGCACGGGTTCGGGTGCCGATCGCCGCTCCCGCAAACCGTCCATCAATTCGGAATCCCGCTCCATCTCTATCTCTGCGGCGCAGGCTGATGTCTCGGCCTGCACCGAGAGCGTTATCTCTCTCGGCGGGGCTAGACATTCGACTGCTACCGCTGCAGTACTGGCCACACCTGATGGTCGAGGTGATCAGATCGATGTCGACACATCCACCCAGGCAAGATCGAACAATCAGAGCGAAAGCTCAGCTTCCGCCTCCAGCCTCACTCAGTCTTCTCACTGTGCCTCGGGTGTCGATGACAGCTCGACGCCGGCGTCGTCGGCTTCGACGTCTGTCATGCTGTCTCACAGCAACAGTACCAGCACCAAGTTTGCAAAAGCTGCCAAGTCAAAGTCGGGCTCAGAACTGAGCACGGCTTCCAACTCGAACTCGAGTCGAGGAGCAGCTGGAACTATCGGCAGCGGTAGATCGTCGAGCAGGAAGGACACGAGAGCCATCGAGTCGTTGCGGGAAATTAGCAGAGCCAGTAGACGGTCTGTGCGTCCTGTGAGACGGCATCTGGGCTCGAGTTCGGCTTCGGCACCGGGGGCAATGCATGCACATTCTGCTTCGAGCGGGTCTCAGGCTGGGGCGCAGCCCGGCGCCCCCGCAGGTGTGAAGCAACGGCCGGGTTACGGCGCCTACCTTCTCGGCGGGCTTGCGTACTACTCGGGCTATTCTTGGTACACGGGAGCTGGAGCTGGCTCCGGCGCTGGGGCTGGGGCTGGAGCTGGGGCGGGCGGTGCACGTGTTCAATCTCTGCCTTCTGGAACCGGAGCGAATGTCGGGGGAGGGGGTGGGGGTCTAGTCCGACCCATTTCGACCTCTGTTAGTGGAACTGGTGCCGTGGGAGCAGGAAGGGTGCGCATTCCATCAGTCCACTCCATCGGCCGTCGACGATCTCGTGCCAATTACAGGCTGGAGAACAATGCCAAGTTGCACCCTTTTCCAGGTTCGTTGTCCAAGAGAACGGGCATGGCGGCGGTTCAAAATGGCGCCTCCTCTGCCAACAGCAGGCCTTTGGATGGGTCGACTGCCGGCACGAGCCAGGGTGGGAATAAAGGAATGGCTACCAAGTCAGAGTCCGGGCAGCTGGGCAGCGAGGGTCGCAGCAATCGATCTCTTTCATCCACCCGACCGAGTCTCGAACCCCACCGAGGCAGCTTGAAAGCAGCAGAAGGCACCCTCGCTGCAAACCCGGAGGGACCTTCAAACAAAGCAGTGATGGCGTCATCAACCGCAGCTCTTCCACCCCCGATCCAAGGATTCGGCGTGGGCAAAATGAAGCGGTTCCCCACACATCGTTTCCACCGACCGCCCAACCTCTCATCGGGTCCCTCGACGGCTGACTCCAACTTTTCTCGGCTGGAAAACAGCCGTCTCCCCCATGCTCCTGGACTCAGAGATGGCGAGGTGGAGGAGGATGACGCTGAAGACGAAGACGACGGGGATTGGTTCGAAGACGATCCCGTGTCTGCCGGGGATGTCGGTGGTGCGGTGGCCGCTCACGAGGGTAGACGGCCGGTGGTCACGGGTCGTGCATAATGCAGGTTGCTTGTTCCCCCCCGTAGATCCCGGTGCGAGTCTTTGCATGCAACCAGATCCTGGGTCGCAAGTCTGATCTGTCGACCCATCTTATCTTTCAAGACCCTTAAGTTAAAGACAGCCTTGAGACTTGATTCACTTTCTCTCTCTTCCCTTCTTACTTCTTACTTCTTTCTTCGCACTTTTCACTTTTCACTTTTCACTTTTCACCCCTGCTTGTTCTGCTCGATCCCAATATTTCGTTTCGTTTATGAAGCTCACGAGTACACTTGCATGACACGACCCTTGCAGTCCACGCAATCTTCGCAATGTTTGTAGCTTTTGCATCTTGCATCTTGCATTTGTTTTTTTGTTTTGCATCCTTCGCAATTTACATCGCATTCACACGATCACGATCACGAGCAGAATAGAGCATACGTCCAACGTTCGACCTTCGATCTTTGAACGGTTTCTCTTCTTCCTTTGCCTTTTCCTTGTGCTCCCTTTTTTTTTGGTTCTGTGCCCTTCTCGGTGATTCGAGCTTTTAGAAGGGGACACAGTGGGGGATGGAAGAGAAGTCCAGACGAATGGTGAGGGAACATTCGCGATATTGAAGCTGGGTTGTCCCGTCCACGTCCACGTCCACAGTCACAGTCACAGTCACTGTAACGACGTGGAGTGACTTAAAGCGACAATTCGCGTTGCTATTGCTTTGTTTTGCGTTTTTGCGCTTTGAGGTACCGAGGTCTGCCTTCCGTGTTCTATAATCGCCGTTGACGGCTGAAAGAGTGACGGTTTTCGGTTGGCGGTCAACGATTATGAGCGTTTGAATCGAGAATCGAGAATCCAGAACGGAAGGAGCCAAGTTCAGTCTCTCGTCTCTTGTCTCTTGTCTATTGTTTCTTGTCGCTGTCATCTTTCAAAGACAGTCGAGGCGAAACCAAAGAGGCGCTAAGCGGTAGGCGGTAAACAGCAGCGACGGCCACGGGTGGTACTTCCAAACCCCCTTACCCTTGCGGTCATGACCCGACCAAGACCACGGGTCATTTGCAATGCAGACGACTTGCGGGGTTGTTTGTTCCGCGTTGCAGCCGTCACACGAACATGAACCCGCTTTTGCTTCCCCCCCCCCCCACTTTCAGACATGCTCGGTAACGTCCCCAGAGCACAACCGGCCCCCATTCAATCCAACTTGATGACCTACGGATCAACATGGCCCATGGCCCAGCTACACCGATACACCGACAGACCGACATCCCAAGATTCTGAAGCACCGAATTACCGAAATGTCGAGATGCAGAGATGGCAAAAATTTTCAAGATGCGGAGAAAAAGAGGCCCTCGACCTCCCGTTGAATTTCATGTCAGCCTGAAGAAACGACGCACGATCTGTCTATAGATAGGAACTTAATGTGGGAGTTTGGGTGGGGAAAGGGGGGGGCAAAGTATCGACAACAGCGAAGCAGAAAAAGAAATGGTGAACAAACCTTGACCGGAGCGTGAAGAGCAAAGTGAGACTAGGAAGTGTTGAATAGGAAGTGGAAGGAATGGGAGAGAATGCGGGGAGAAAAGTGTCCGTCGAGAAAGTGGAGCCAGTGCAACAGGGACGCACACGGGGGGAGGGGGGGGGGGTGGTGACGTGTGTCCAGAAATCACTGGTTTGAATTGGGCGTAGTGGCAGCGGGGGTGTTGGTTGACGGGGTTGCAGGGGCAACGATGTCGCTCTGTTCTGCGACGCCGGTTACGCCGGTGGACGCTGCACCTTGCTGCTGCTGCTGTTGCTGCTGCTGCTTTGCTTCGGCAGGCAGGGTCTCGATGAGCCGTTCAATGGCGA
The DNA here is from genome assembly GCA_003144125.1 of Testicularia cyperi. Lineage (NCBI taxonomy): Eukaryota > Fungi > Basidiomycota > Ustilaginomycetes > Ustilaginales > Anthracoideaceae > Testicularia > Testicularia cyperi. The sequence goes on from KZ819190.1 coordinate 362,984, forward strand.
CGAGATGCTTGGTCGAGTGGCCCTGTGGATGTTTCTTGGCTGCGTTGAGGTTGGAGCGGATGAGGCCGACGAGCTTGGCACGCTGCTCCTTGTTGGCCATCTCGAGACAGCGCTGCAGGACATAGTTTGCGAACTGATCTTTCATCATCAGCACTGCCGGTGCCACTTTGTGGCTGGTCGGCTGCTGACCCGGCGTAGCGGTTGTTGCGCTGGCATTCTCGCCCCCTACCATGGCGCTGTCGCCAGGTGCCAGTGCCTCAAGGGGCACCACACGAGGCGTGAGAATCTCGTCGATCAGCTCGCTGCGGTCCTTGGGATCCGAGTTGCGAATCACTTCCTCGATGACGTTGGAGGCGAACTTGTGTCGCGAGAGTTGCAAGATCGAACCCTTGATCTTGGCAATCACGGCAGCACGGTCGCGCGGCTGGCCGCGCTGCAGCACCCACTGGATGACATAGTTGCCGTACTGGTCCTGCATGAGTCGGAAGGCCTCGGCGTGCAGCTCTTGAAGCAGCGATCGCGACTGCGATTCGTCGCAGTGCTCAAAGATCCGCTGTAGCACTCGGCACGAATAGCAGTGCGAGGCAAGCGACGGCACCTGACCCTGGAAGGCCTTCGGGATAAAGTCGATCTCGCTCGGAGCGACACGCTCGAGAATCTTTTGCACAACATGGTTGGCGTTCTGATCGCGTACACACTGCAGAGTGTGGCCATCTAGCTCCTTGGACAGCTTGATGCGTTGCTGTTCCGAGACATGGTCAAAGCCCTTCTGAACGACACGGCAGCCGTACGTTCCGAGCGAGAGCGAGAGGATGTGACCCTCCATCTCAAAGGCCAGGATTGCGCGCTGCTCGTCGTTTCCATGCTCGAACAATTTCTGAATGACGTAATTGCCAAAGACGTCTGTCATGAGCTGGCGGGCGTTGGGCAGAATCTCGTCAAACACCTTCTTCTTGTCGTCGGCCGAGGCCGTGTCGAGCTTCTCCTGTATAAAGCGACTTCCATGCTGGTCGCCGCTGAATTCGACCACGTGGCCAAAGATGTCCTTGAGCTCGAATTTGCGGTTCTTGGCATGGCGAGCTCGGAACTCTTCGAGTAGCGCGCTTCGGCTAGTGCTGCTCCCTGCAGACCCAGCTGCAGACGAGCCATGTGGTCCAGCACCGTTGCCGGACCCAAAGCCCGCGTACATGCCGGGGCCATGTCCATGTCTTGCGGCCATATTCGGGTCCATTGGCGAGCCAAAGCCCATCGGTGGCGCCATGACTCCGCCGGGACCGGTAGGCACGCGGCGGTGGTCTGGGAAGCGCCCGTTCCAAGCCATGGATGGACCGGGCATGGGTGCACCGGCCGAAAAGCCGGGCATCGGTGGTTGACCTGGCATGAAACCGCCGGGGCCGGGCTGAGCACCAAGCGGGAAAGGCGGTCGAGGAGACATTGGCATCATGGGTCCGTGCTGCGACTCGGCGTGCGAGCCCATGCGCCGGTGAATGCCAGGAACGTACTGGTGACCGTGGCCGTGACTCTGCGACATGCGGCGGTCCGGACCCATAGGCCCACCAGGAATGCCTCCTGGCGGCGGCGGCGACATTTGCGCCTGCATGATGGGGCTAGTTGGTGGCAATCCCATGTTGGTCATAGGAATCGGCATCCCAGGTGCCATCATCGGCGATTGCCCCATCGGTGGGCTCCGTCCATCCGGTCCGGTCATGGGCGCATACCCATAGTGTGGGTTGCCCGGGCCCATCATGGGTGGACGGACCGAGTGACCCATGGGTCCTGCACCGGCGCCCATGTGCGGTGGTGGTGCCACGAAGCCAGGACCACCAGCTGGTCCCGGGTAAAAGAGTGCCTCGCCGTTGCGCATAGATGGCGGGGGGAACGGTGGAAGCACGGTGGGGCCAAAGGACGGACTTTGAGGAGTTGAGCCCTGAGAGCCAGGCGAGGCGAAGATGGGTCGCCCTGGCATGGTTGGAGCATATGGGTCGGGCGTGGTACGATATGACTCGTAGCCCGACATGTCGATAGGAGGCATACCATGCATGGCAGGCGGCATGCCGTGATACGGATGCGCGAACCCGTCGGGCGAACGAGCGCCCGATCCGGGCAAGTATGGAGTTGGTTGAACAAAGGCATCACCGGGGCTGAAGGGACCGTAGCTGCCCGAGGGTCGGTGGAAGTGGCCTGTGAGAGGCGGGGACTGATAGCCGGTGGGAATGAGACCTGCGCTGGATGGCGGCGAGGCCATGGACGCGAGGTTGTCGCCACTCGTAGCAGCGGTTGCAGGAGCATCGAGGGAAGCACCCTCCAGCTCGGCAGCGAGCTCGTCCGTAGAAGGCGAGGCAAGCTCAGTGTCGTCGGTGAGGCGGCTGTTACCGCCAGGAAGCTGACTGGGGTCGAGTGTTGTTGACCGAATGGGAGCGCGTTTTGGTGCTGGGGTAGCGGTCGTCCTCTTGACGGACGTGGCCCCTTCAGCTGCCGTGCCACGTTGGACTCTGTCAGCATCGACATCGGTGCTAGGCACCGCTTTGCTTGTTGCGACCAGGGCGGCACGCTTACTTTCGGTGGGGCTGGAGCCATGCTTGGGCTCGTTTGTCGCGCTCGCAAGTTCCTGAGGCCACTTGACCGTGGAGCTTCGCACGTTGTTGGACCAGGCCGAGCCGTCCTGCGGCAGGAGAGGCGAAGGAGTGAAGGTGCTGGCCGGAGCCGCCGTCATGTCGGTGGGCTCCATCTTGGTGGTGCGTCCAGGTGTGCTGACAGTCGAGGTGGCAGCAGTTCCCGCGGCGTCGCTGTCTACGGCGTGTGAGCCGCCGCGACCGTTCCAAACGCTGGACGGGCTGCCGGTGTTGGGAGCCGAAGAATCTGACCAGCCGCTCTGGTCAAGCTTGGCCATGCCAAAAACAGCAGGACTTGCGGTCAGAGACCGTGGCTGCTGGAGCTGCGAGGACTTTGCAGAAGCGGCGTCGGGGTTGGGCACCGAGTTACCGTCGTTGGTGAGCTCGGTAGGCGTCTGCACCGGACTGTCCACAGCGGTAAAGCCGGGAAAGTGGCCTGTCTCTGCGCTTCCGCTGACACGTCGCGGTGCGGTCGGTCGTGGAGGCTTCGGTCCCGAAACGGACACAGTGCGTCCGACCATGGTACGAGCAGCTGATGGACGCCGCCTCGATTTTTTCTTCCTGCTCTAGCGAGGTGGAGCAGGAGGATTGAAAGCGATGGCGCGCAGAGGCAAGCTGTCGCGACGGATTCCAGTTGCAGGTATCAATGCGATGCCCAGTGTCCCGATTGCATCTAGATCGTTCTGAAGGCGGTAATCAGCGACGTAGATCGAGCAGACGGGAAGGAAACTTGCAAATCGAGTGAGATGCTGAGTCCTGCGTTTATTTACAGTGGCTGGGGGTCCCACGCGGCGGGTGAACGATGGCAGCCTCGAACTACGACGACCTGTATGGGTAAGTTTGGAGTAAGCCGTGACAGCGATTGTCGTGAATACGTCCGCGGAGAGTATGGAGCCGGGTGCTAGTCGTGAGGACGTGGTAAGGGAGTGGTGCCGATGATGCTCGAAAAGATGGTTGAAAGGACTGCCTTCGCGAGAGTGAGCAAAGACCCGAGCTCCGTGGGTCGAAGAAGGGATGCTGAAGGTTGCACGTTTCAAGTGAAGGCGAGGCTGTGAGATCGTCCTACGACACGGGAGGGAAGCTGTCGGGTAATCGGTGCGGCGCGGCGGTGGGTCGTAAAGACCAAGCGAATCCTGCAGTCGGAGGAATGGGACGATGGTGTGAATCGACGGATAGACAACGACGAGCACCGGCACCTGTGAAGTGTGAAGACAAGCAAACCGCAAGACACGCAAGCGAGTGATGCAAAGCCTGTCTGCCAGAGGAACGGAGATGCCAGTCACACAGATAGCGCACCTGAGCAGTCGCAGGGAGAGATCCGACGGCCTGAATTTGAATTTCCAAGAGAGGCGGTCCAGCTCAAGGAGTCGATTCGGGAGGCGGCCCGAAGTACCACGTCAGTTCAAGACGATGGTGATGATCCGTAAAAGAGGGGGGAAAGGGGAGGATCGAGAACAGGATGAAGAGGGTGACGAAGGAAGGATGCGGAGGGTAGAGAGGTACAGCACAGTACAGTACTACAGTACTGTAGAGTAGGTTGGCTGAGTGGGGACCGGAACGACGTCGAGTGCATGTGCTCCAGCGGGAGTGTGCTCGAGGAAGGAGATGGGTTCCGATTTCTGGGCCAAGCCGTTGGCACTTGCTGTACACTGACTACTGTACTGATTATTCTGATTATTCTGATTATTCGGTGTGGGCCAAATTGTGCATCTAGCCAGCCGGGTTCGGATAATTCTTGATTTGATGGGGTTCACGGCAAGCAAGCAAGCAAGCAAGCCCAGCCCAGCCAAGCTAGCCCAGCCAGCTAGCCCAGTTGTGCCCGTGCCCTTCCTTCCACATTTCGAGCGTGGTCCGTGGGCCAATTATTGTCGTGATTTTTTGGCGAGCGAGCCTGTTCTGTGCTGTGAGACCCTTCTTTGGAGGCTGCGCCGAGTTATCACAGGGAATCGGCGGCGCATGCGAAGGGTGCACGTTATAGCTACAGCTGCTGAACTGTACCGTACTGTACCGTACCGTACCCTGCGTCCTGTCTTTTTTTTTCTGTCTTGACGCACTCACTAGACTACAGTCAGTACTCTTGGAACACTGAAGACAGGGTTGTCAACTAGCTAGCTGTGTGTGGACCAGGAATATCAAACAAATCTCATGCCGTTCCTTGTCCGTTTTCCAGCACATCACATCACATTACGAATAGCTGGCACTGCTCGATACAGGTCCTGGTCTCGATTGTCCTCTATGACCACCGCATCTACAATGACTCTTCCACGATTTATATACTAATTGCGAGCACAAAGATGACTCTGACTCTTCTAGTTGTAATCCTGACTGAGGTACAGCGCCGAGGCACGGATCCAGGCCCATACTACGCCGATGCTGCAGTAGACGCTCACCATCATGAGCGGTAAGAATTCCATCGACGACGATGATGATGGCGATGTCGGGGAGCCTGTGACTGACGAGTCTGTCTTGAACGGGGTTGCTTCAGACGACTTGGACTCGGCTGTCTCTGTCGCAGAGAGCGGCGTTGGTGCTGAGACCGACGCAGTTGGAGAAGCCGCGATGAGTGTGTCGATCGAGTTTGTCACTGGTTGCTCGTCGTACTCTTCCGTCGGCGTCGAAGTGCCATCCACAACTATGAAAGCCTGCGCCTGTTCAACTGCATCTGTTGCTGACGTCTCCAGAGATGTTGTCGCGGCAATGGCGCTCGAGATGCTGTCTGTCAACGCTTCTACAGACATTGCCTCTAGTGCTGGTGCGGGGTCCAGTACGACTGATACTGGATCCGCCAGTGCCGATTTTGTGGCAAAGATCGCCGAGGTCGTGGATACAAAGCTACTGCCTTTCGCGTCGGCGAGAGTCGACGTCGGCGCTTCGACGAGCGCAGCGGGAAACAGGAGAGGATGTACGACCGAGACGTACAGTTGAAGACCCAAAAAGCCCCACAGATAGATGGTCTCGAGGCCGTGGATCAAGAGACCAATGTTTCCTTCTACCGGGCGATAGACTCGCTGCTGAAGGGGTCCGAACACAAGAATAGCCCAGACCAGTGAGTATCCTATCTTGATGGGTGTCTCGGCCGCCTCGTACAGCAGCGGAAAGAGCGACACGATACCTGCCGTACTGAGAATGACAAAGGTACGCATGTGGGCATAGTCCTGAGCGGCAAGGAACGTGTATGGCACCAGAACCAGCATGATGGCCTTCTCGTGGACATGCCAGCCGAAGAGGAACGATGCGAATCCGCATAGGCTGATCGACGCCAAGAAGGATCGGTACGTCGGCGTCTGCCAAAGTCGCAGCATGTAGACCAGGCAGCAAGTCAGTGTGAGGACGAAACAGGTAGACGGACGAATGTCGGGGAGTACTCCGAACGAGATGTTTTCCACCAAGCCGCGCGAGGCTGACGCAAAACCTCCTGCCGCAAGTGTGTCGTATCGGATGAGGAACGAGCTAGGCAGGTGATGGCGTAGAATGGGCAGCTTCTGGAGCGCTTTCACCAGCACGCGGTCGCCGAATGTCCACAGTGCCCAGGCGTTGGGCGCCCAGTATGCGTGGATCAGTCCGCGACTGAAGGGGAACAGCCGTGACACCATCTGCGAAAGAACGCCGATTGGGCCGACCTCGTGTCGAAGGCCGTCGAGAGCCAGCGGCACGAGGCTCATACCAAAGGGAACCAGCGTCACTACGCCGACAGTAAGCAGGCGCTCAAATGCGCGTGACAGGTCGATGCCGCTGCTGCCGACGGGGAACACGTACGACCGCAGAAGATACACCAGAAATGGCGGCGCAATGTACACATAAATATGCTTGAGGTTGAGGAGCGACGAGAAGAGAAAGGCACAGAGAAGCGGTCTGTCCTCGCGTGCAGCCCACAGAGACCAGGCAAGTACGCCAAAGAGAAAGCCGTTGTACTGAAAGTGGATGTGGTCGATGATAATGAGGCCCGGATGCATCAGCAGACTTGCCGCGAGGAGTTGAGACGTCGATGGACCCGAGGCACTGTTGCCGAGACCGGGCTTACCGGTGGAGACTCCGTTGGTGCTGCTGTTGTTGCCAAGTCCATGCGTGCTGTTTCCAAGTTCGCGACTGGAAGGTCTGTCGTCGGCATTGTTGTCGTCATGGTAGCCAAGCTTGACCTTGCGCTGATCTCCGAAGCGACTGTGAGCAAGGAGGGCGGCTGCCAAGACGAGCTCGGTGGCCACCACGGTTGCACGCATGTAGGCTTTGCAGGGCCATTCTGCGTACTCGAGGCCTTCGTGGATACTGACGATGAGCGGGTCCACAAAGGCAGCAGGCTGTGCAAGCAACCAGGAGAAGTAGGCGAAGAAGGGCGGGTAATCGAGAGTCCACTGAGAGGTTGCCTCAAAGTACCAGTCCCGGATGGGAAGACTGTAGGTGATTGCGAGCCAGTTGCGATGCACCTCGAAGTCGGTCGAGTGGTAGCAAGGGAACAGCAAGACCTTGACAAGCGTGCTAATCACCAGAGTTGCCCACTCGAAGCTGTATCGCGACGACACCGGCGGAGAGGACGCTTTCGCTGGCCCTGCTCGGAAGCCGCCGGAATGCGGATTCAGTACTTCATCTCTGGGACTTTTCGGGGCGGCGCCGCCGGCTGGTGTCCTCGTCGGCTTCGACAGACTCGTCGAGACAATCGGACCCCGCGCAGACATGGTAGCCACCCAGATATGACCCTAGCAATTGCACCCAGCCCAAGTCTGCTCGCCAGGAGCCTCGCTTGCTTCCAGTCCAGCTCTGCGGATGAGCCGATTATGTCGGAAGGTTGTCACAGTGTCGATATCAAGGACGTAGAAGAAAGGATAAAATTGTGACAAGCTTGGTGGCCTGTGTGCATGTGTCTGTATGTGTTGAACTCTTTTTGTGACCAGGCCGCCGAAACCCCGCACTTGCATAGACGGGCGTACGGCACGCGTCAGAACGATGCTGTGTGCGGTTGTCCGGCTTTCGGCATAATTTATTATTCAGGGTTCTGGATGCTTCCGTCTTGTTTCGCCCTTGCGACGTCCGTGATCCGCGTGACAGGGCGAGTTGGCCATGCAGTGATTGCCTCCACAAATCCACCTTCCTCTTCAATGAACCGATTCTTACCACTTCCACCACCCCATCCATCACATCACATCTCGCCATCTCCTTTTGGCTCACAGAACTCGGACTACTGCCGACAGACGCAGAGACATGTCAAGTGCAGGACCCTCGACCGCGGCTGCGGCTGCAGCTGCAGCTGCCAAGCCGCGTTTTGATTTCTACCAAACAGAAACCGCGGTCAACGTATCGGTCTTTATCAAGGGCGTTCGGCAGGCGGATCTTGCAGTAGATATCTCAGACCATTCCCTCTTCGTCAAGGCGCATTCTGAAGCGACTGGCTCAGAGCACATCTTGCAGCTCGATCCTCTCTTCTCCACAGTGGATCCTTCGAGCTCCTCGTTCAAGGTACTTTCAACCAAGATCGATATCGTGCTGCACAAGGCGCACCCAGGTCAACGCTGGCCCAAGCTCGAGGCGTCCCCCGATTCCGTCACTTCGGCAACCACCCCGAGCTACACTGCAGCTACTTCGCCACAGCAGCCTGTTGCCGCGGCCTCGACAGCCTCTTCAAGTCAACCTTCAACGGCGACCTCGGCGAAGACAGGTCCAACGGCACGCGCCAGATCCAAATGGGACTCTTTCGACCCCGACGAAGACGATGAAGATGGGAGCGGAGCAGCAGGTGGCTCCAACGCCGCAGATGCAGATATCAACAAGTTCTTCCAGCGCATCTATGCAGATGCAGACGAGGACACGCGTCGCGCAATGATGAAGTCCTACACCGAGAGCGGCGGCACCTCGCTCAGCACCGACTGGTCCAAGGTCGGCAAGGCCACCGTCGAGACAAAACCCCCCGAGGGCCTCGAGGCTCGCAAGTGGGAGTCTTAGTGTGCCAAACATACCCCGTAACACCGTCTTGTCCCTGCTGTATAGATCTGGCAGCATTCAATCGCAGTCTCCCTTCACATCTTCTCAATTGCGTGTGGCTGACAAGATTGATTGACTGTGTTAGTACATGCAAAGGATGCGACGATCCATATGTGGAACTGCGGGCTTGCCGAGTGAATGAGTGCAATGGGTGAACAGTATCTGCTGTAGAGAAAAATGTTCACTTTCCGCTAGATTCGGCAGCGGCATTCGTCCTGCTGCCGGCTCGTTGCTGTCCGCCACTGCCACCGTTGCCCGCGCGTCCACCGGCGCTACCGCGACCTCCACCAGACCGAGATCCTCCGCGACCGCTCCCTCGCTGCTGCTGCTGCTGTTGTTGCTTCTGCTGCAGATACTTGCTCCGCTTACTCTCGGCGAGGATGAAGCCGTCTTCGTCCACCTTGGGCTGCGGCTTGACGGGTTCCTGGGCGGACGCTCCTCTGCGGTTGCCACCTTTGCCGCTACCAGAGTTGCCGTTGGCGCCCTTTCCGCGTCGCTCCTTGTTCCCGCCGTTTGCGCCTGCGGATGCGCGTGCATGACTCGCACCACTGGTGCTTGCACCGGGAGCAGGAGTCGCTGCAGGAGCGGGTTTTGCAGGTCCAGAGTCGGCCTCGATGGGCACGGCGGGCGACGATGTCTCGGGCGCTGGAGTGGCGGGAGCGGGAGTGGCAGCAGCGGTCGTTACAGAAGACGAGATCGGCTCGAACACGGGTGTCTCGTCCAGGAATGCGTCATCCTCATCATCCACATCCGCCCAGTTGAGTTTGGGCTCGGCCGCGACTGCTGCGGCGGACGTGACTGCGGGTGTCGTCACCGTGGCGGCCGAAGCTACTTTGCCGCCTGCAGCAGCGGGCTGCTCTGCTGCAGAGATGTCGGTGATTTCGCTGGCCTGAATGAACGAGACGGGAGCAGGCGCTGGAGCTGCAGATCCGGCCTTGGCAGCGATATCAGAGACAGGTACAAAGTCCTTGGGCGGGCCGTCGAGGCCAGTCTCGGGAATCAGAGGCTCTTCGGTCTGCTCGGCAGGTGGTGCGGTCATCTTGAGGATCATGGAGCGAATAGTCTGGAAGGAGACGTCTGGCAACACCTCGTCCGAGGATCCGGATTCGAGTCGCTCGAGAAGCTCGATAGCATCACCGCTTCCACCCTCGAGAGGCCCATTGGCGAGCTGGTCAAACAACTTGCCCAATGCGGCCACCTGCTGGCCCGTCGACATCTGCAGGGCAGCCGGCATGCTCTGGTTCGGAGCGAACGACGGCGGCATGGCAGGGTTGGGGAAGAAGAGATTGAAGAGGTGCAGGAATTGGAGCAGGAGCACCAGACGCGACTTTGCGTCCGAGTCGGCCCCTTTGTGAGCATTCTCGACGGGCGTGTCTGCTTGAGACAGTGCTTGAGAGACCTCCTCGAGTGCAGCCGTGCGAGCCTGAGCGGAGGAAGCGTTCTTCTGTGTCGACTTCTTCTCGATAAGGCCTCGGACAATTTTCAGTGCGGGTCCCATGTTGGTATGTGTGCTCTGATTTGGTTTGGACACTGCGAGATCTTGTGCATGGCTCGTCTTGGCTTCTATCGCGGTATTCGCGTCCGCTTCCTTGGCTTCCAGTGCCTTTGTGACTGCAATAGCGGTCTGCTTCTCGGCTTGCTCTGCCAGGTCCTGAGCCGTAACCTTGAGTTCTGGTGCGACCTGACCAGGGTTACCGGGTGATTTCTCGATCAGCGCCGCCGAAGTGGCGTCGTCGGCTTTGACGGGTGCATTGCCTCCCTTCTTCTTCTTTGCTTTGGTGGCAGACGGTGGAGGAGCGCCGGGCACTACTCTTCGCGCCGGCTTGTCCGACGCTTCGGAAGCGCCGCGATTCGCCATGGTCGGATTGGCTTTGCTGAAGAATGGGTCAAGGCCGACGAAAGTAAGAGTGTAGAGCCCGAGTGGAGGGCAGTTGGGCGATCAAGGTGATTCGACGTAGGTTCCTTCCGTGAAGATGTGCCCGGTCTTTCGAGGTACAGTTGCTTCTTTTTACTTGGCTTGAAACCCGACAAGTATTGTCGTCCTAGATCGTCCGGAATTATCTGTCTTGTTTCCGGAATTGTCTGTCTTGTCAGTCGCCGATCGAGTTCGAGGGATGGATAGGAACGTTGGTGATTCGGAGTAAGGTTTCGATGGTAGTACGATTGTTGATCAAGGCCTCGATGCGAGTGGGGGCGAACAAAGGGTTCGCGTGCGACGGAGAGGGATTCAAGGCCGAGGCTGGAAGAACCGGCAGGGTGATTAATTCGCCCACGGCCGAAGGTGATTCAGATTTCGTGGGTCCTTGGACCCTCGTGACTCCAACGGCGGGGTCCACGGCTGACGCAGCTCTCAACTTGGGTCGGGGAAAAGGACACTAGATCTAACATCAATCATTTTCCGTCTCCACTTGTCGAAGACGAAGGGAGTCCTTGCCAAATGGGTGGCCACAACTATACTACTGTACAGTACTGTACTCGCTGTATATCTGGTCTGTGCGCAATTCTCATCAAGCCCGCCTGCTACAGTACTTCAGTCGTTTGACATGGTCCTGTATGGCATGGCGCCGATCCTGGATGCTACTACAGTAGTGTGGTGACCAGCATAGGCAACCCAAGCACTGACATCGTGCGAGTTTAGCAGATCTGCCATCGGCTCATATTATTGCCAATTTATATTGTCGATCCGTGGGGCAGACAGACCAGAGTATGAGCTCAAGCAAGACTTTCATAAATCTCAAGGATTGGCAAGGTTTGGAGCAAGAGTCTTGACGTGTGTCCTGACAAAGGGGGCTTGCTGCTGTAGCGTATAGTATCGGCATCATGGCAAAGTACGAGTTACAGCTAGACTCTGTGGAGCGACCACCGCTGCCGGGTTGGAGCCGGACACTTGTGTTCCGCTCATGCGTTGCGCCCGTGAGTCTTAATGTTGGCCGGCTACGGCTGTTGAGTCGTGCAGTTTTGCTTGCGTTGCCGACAGACGATTTTGCAAGGTGGTCCGAGCTAACCTGACGGAAGAGTGAACAATGCCCAGATGATGCTGCATTCTGCCGGTGATTTGCTGTGCGACTCCCAACGCGAGCATGGTGACACATGAGCCTGCCTCGTTCCATCTCTCAGGGCCCCGTTGGTCAGCTCGCCAGAGCAAGCCGATAGAGTGCGAGGTGCACTGACCTTGCGCTGACAGCTTGGCAGGTCAAGCAAACCCCACTGCTGACAATGACCACACTCTCTGTACTTTGCTGGTTGTCACGAGTAAAACTCAGTAAAAGGGAGTAATCGAAACTCGACAAACGAATTCAGCTGTCGACTCTGCTTGCTAGTTTAACCCCACATCTCAGCCTAAGGATCGCCTCATAGCAAATGCCGAGCTGCACGATTTGCGGTGTCCAGCGGAAAGATGAAAAGTTGCATGCATTGCTTGTCATGATGAGTGGGTATTGCCCAGAGCGCCACTACGACATGCTATGGGACAGATGTTGTTGGAGAGGATGTCCTTGTGTGCTTGTCTGTGCGTGTGACGGTGTTCAACCAGCTTGGTGGCCAAATCAGGTGCCTCTCCGGATTCCGTGTGGTGGTACCGGTCGTCCGGGCGGACCTATGAGATAGATCCTCATGGCCCGTGTCGGGCTGAGCGGATTCTGCATGGCTGGTGCAGCGTATACGAGTACAGTATTCTGCCGCAGAGCAACAAGTAACAAAGCACTACAGTAGCTGTAGCAATAGCTGGTTTGTGGGCCCACTCGTCATTAGCACACACCCCGTTCCGCGTTCAGTCAGCCCGCCAGTCATCGGCTCATTCCTGAGCGGGTCGCAGCCAAAGATCGCGAGCTACGCCTTGACCATGTTTGCAAGGCCCTCTGCTTCTTTATTGACCAGCCTTTGGATTTGTTGCTGCCAGTCGCTCCACGCCCAATTCTCACGAAATCAGCGTCAGTGAAACGTATGGGCAGGTCGAGCATTATTGGCCGAGTTGGTAGCAATAGCCGACCAAACGTCGGTCAGCTGCCGAAGGGCAGATGGGCAGGCGCGGGGGCAGGGGAAGGCATGGCCAGCGAATAAAAAAAAAATGACCGAAGTATGTGCAATAATATGTGTGGTCAGACGCGGCGGAAGTTGAGCCCGGCAGAAATTGCAGAACGCGCGTGCGAGTAAATGGGCTTGTAGAATACTACCGTCCAGCATACAGTAACCGTAGTGCAGTCAGGCAGACTGCACCGGTAAAGTGCGTTCGTGGTGCGCCGTTCACTTTGGCGGACACAGCCAAGCAGAGTGATTCAAGCCGACGCACCGTACCCTGGCGTGCCATGGCCAGCCTGCGGTGCCTGCCTGACTGTCTGCCTGCCTGCCTGCCTGCCTAACTAACTACGTGCTCGCCTGCGCCCTCCTTGCCACGGCTGCATTGTGGACGGACGGTCCACAGCAAAAATCGCATGCATCCCTTGGCGCCTGCGGACTGACTCACATATGCACCCAGCCTGGATCATCACCACCATTGCCTCTCCTTCACAATCTCTATTCCCTTTCATCGTTCCTGTCTATCACTCTTCACGTCGAGCATCACAGGGCGGCGGGCTTTTTTGCTCCATCAGTCTGCGCAATTTCTTCCGCATCAGCAACATCGCTTCCCACCACGCCAGTCCGTCGCCAAATCTCCAAGACGCCAATTCGTCGCCCTGCATACGACTAGCTTCATCCAAGATTGTCGACTCTCTGGCATCACCACGCACGCGCATTCCCCCCCTGCGCTTGCTCGCAATCACGAGCCAGAACCCAGCGACTGTCTTCGTCGTTCACTGTCCGCCCGCTTGAGCCAGCATTGCTTCGATAGACCCCTGTCACAGCTCCGGTCCTTTCTCACCGCCCTAGACTCTCCTCGACGTCCTCGACGACGCGCACATATATATCCAATCTCAATCCAGAGATGGCTTCCAACATGCTACGTGGCCTCTGGCCTTCGGGGCCAGCGGATCAGGTAAGTTGTCGACCTTGGCTCCACTTCCACTCAAACGTGGCGTCGCCTCCCCAGATCGGCTTCGCGCACGCCATCTCATTAGCCTGCTTTGGCTCATGATTCCTCACAGCTCTTGAGTCGACAAGAGGAGCTACTACGCTCGAGGCTTGTGCCCGGCTCGAAAGGGTGTTCGAACCGGATGCCCCACAAGTGGGCTGCCAGCTGTCTGCTGCCTGCTGCCTTGGCTCAGATCGCAGTCAGCGAGCCCCGTGTCTCTCTAACCGTTTCGACATCAAGGCAGCGTTTCTCCCATGCCGAAGCACTTAAAAAAGCTAATCACTATATCATCCTTGACCCCTCTTACCTCCCACCTCACTCTCTGTTCACTCCCAACTCCATGTCATGCAGACGACACCCAAAGCATCAAGTTCGCACTCAAATGGTCCAGAGCGAAATCCGTTTGACGCGATGCAACCACCGAGCATGACCAAGCAATCTTCACGATCATCCCTCAACTCGAGCATGAGTGGTATGCACCTACCGGGCGATCAAACACCTGGTCTACGCACACCCGGCGGCATCACGTCGCACGCTGCCATTCCTACCACTTCAATCTCGCTCACCGACCCAGACTTTACCATGACGCTACCTCCCGCCAAGAACAAGGGCCAGGCCGTGGCAGATTCTTCGATGCCACCGACAAGTTCCGTACCCTCCGACATGTCGATCTCGTCAGGCTCCGAGGGTACCAGCACCACAACCACCTCAACAGCATCTACAATCTCGAGCTCGAACGCGGGATCATCGCAAGCCTCGGCCCCTAGCACTTCGAACAGCACCAAGACGCGAAACACGGCGGCGCCGCGCGGCCATCTCACCATCAAGATCGTTGCTGGCCGCAACCTCGCGGTGAGCGGGCCCGACGCGAGGCCGTATGCCGTCGTGCAGTTTGACAAGAACGAGTTCATCGGACGTGAACCCATCGACGAATCTGTCGCCGAAGCAAAAGGGTTTGCGCAGCCACGCAACGAGGCGCAAGAGAGCGGCCGCAACCGTGCCAAGACCGTGACGCCGGCGGATGCACTCTCCAGGACCGGCCTCAACCACAACCCTGTCTGGAAGCACGAGGTGACCTTTGACGTGACTCAGGAGTCGCAACCCATCTACATCAGTGTCTACGATCGACAGGCTGAGGACGAGGGCTTCCTGGGCATGCGCGAGATCCGACCTCGTCTGGTGCACAAGATGAGCAGCGACCAGTGGTACCCGCTCTCGACGCGCGAGGACTACGACGGCGCCGAGCACCACCGCGGAGAGGTTCGCGTGCAGATTTCGTACGAAAAGATGCCGCAAAAGAAGCTGACTCCCAACGACTTTGAGTACCTCAAGCTCATCGGGCGAGGCACTTTCGGTCGAGTATTCCAGGTGCGCAAGAAGGACACCAAGCGTATCTACGCCATGAAGGTGCTGTCGAAGCGCGAGATTGCGCTTAAGAAAGAGGTGACGCACACGATGGGGGAGCGCAAGATCCTCGAAAAGTCGCTGGACTGCCCCTTCCTGGTCGGGCTCAAGTTTTCGTTTCAGAGCTCCTCAGAGCTCTACTTTGTGACCGACTACAAGTCTGGCGGCGAGCTTTTCTGGCATCTTCAGCGCGAGGGCCGATTTACCGAAGAGCGCGCGCGTTTCTACATTGCCGAGCTTGTGCTGGCGTTGGAGCACCTGCACAAGTACAACATCGTATACCGCGACCTCAAGCCCGAAAACATCCTTCTTGACGCAACAGGTCACGTAGCACTCTGCGATTTCGGCCTCAGCAAGCCCGATCTGGGTGCAGGCCAGCTGACCAACACGTTTTGCGGTACGACCGAGTACCTCGCCCCCGAGGTGCTGCTGGACGAGTCGGGCTACTCGAAGCTGGTCGACTTTTGGTCGCTCGGCGTGCTGCTCTTCGAGATGTGCTGTGGCTGGTCGCCGTTCTACGCCGAGGACACACAGCAGATGTACCGCAACATTTGCTTTGGCAAGATCAAGTTCCCACGCGGAGCCATCGGCGACGACGGCAAGCAATTTGTCAAGGGCCTTCTCAACCGAAACCCACGCCACCGGCTCGGAGCTCAGCGCGATGCTCAAGACCTCAAGGAGCATCCCTTTTTCAAGGACATCGACTTTGAAGCACTCGCCAAGAAGCAGATCACACCGCCCTTCAAGCCGCTCGTCGAATCGGACGAGAGCACGGCCAACTTTGACCCCGAGTTTACCGAGACCGATCTGAAGGACGTGGCGGTGATCCCCGGCTTTGAGGGTTCGTCGGTGGAAGTCCAAAGCGCGCTTGCCAACGGAGATCTGCTCTCGGAGCAGGACAAGGCGGCCAACGGCAAGGGCGTCGCGATCAACAAGGGTCACCGGGGCGCTGGCGCAGAGGACGATGACCAGCTGCTGACCAAGAGCGTGCAGGACAAGTTCCGTGGATTCAGCTACAGCGGCACGTACGAAGGCAGCGTCGCTGGCAGCTTTGGCGGACGACGCGGCTCGGGCGGCTTTGGCCTCGGTGGGGCCAGCCTAGGCATGAGCCGTATGGAGGTCAATGACGACATGGACGACGACACGGGCATGTACGGTGGCAATGCACGCGACGATGACGATGATGAGCCCATGCGCTGAAGCAGCACAAGCCCCTTACGATGACAGTCGGATCAGTAGAGTCTCTCTGTCGATCTCTCGAAACCCTCAGGACAATCACACTTTTCTTCCCGCTTCTATCTCCCTCTATTTTTCGCCTCCTTACGATTCTTTATGTCGCCTTTCAAAGGGTGGCATGGATGCTGGAAACCTGACTCGTCAATATCTGCTTGGCTGGGTGTTGCAACAGTAACATTGATATTGCCAAGCTAGATCCTATACAGACATGCGTTATACTCTTCTACAGACACACTCTCCCACTCACGCGCGCGCACACACACTCACACACGCACAAGCATTTTAAGCAGTTTATGGTAATGTACACTGATAATTCGGTCGCCGTTTTCTTTCCTGGCTTGGTGTGTGTGGGCGAGACGAGAAGTGTGGCGAGGGGATTAGTCGGTGTGGGTTTGTTCTAGCCATGCGCCGAACTGGTCTTTTCTGCGTTGGGATTCCGAGGTGGGTTGGGAAGAGGGGTTGAGATCGTTGTTGTTGTCGTGGATGTCGGAGTCCAAGTCGTCTTGGTTGTGGTTGTGGGATGTTGTAGATTTTCGGAATCTAGGTTTGCCGGGGAGAAGGAAAGCAGATATGCGACGGGTGGCGAAGAAGCGGCCGTCCATTTTGTGTGTGCATTGCAGGGCGTGGGCTGGGTCCGAGAAGCGAACGGTGATGATGCCTTCTGGTTCCAAGTCCCACAGGGTTACGTTGGTAACCGGCCCGAAGGAGGAGGTGCATTCTTCCCTCACGTCGGATTTCAGATCGAGGAGCAACGTCGGGTCGTCTTCCAGCTCGGCGAGTGTGAACATTTTCGTGAGTACTACTGTCTTGGAGCCTTCCGTGGTCGGGACGGAGGATGGCAGCAGGGATGCATCAGATCGGCCGGCTACGTGGGAGGCTCGACGTGCAGCTTCGTCCTCCGAGTCAGAGTCTCGCCAGTCTGTGAGCTTGTTTTCCATCCGAGCGACCCGTTTTTGGATTTTCTTCCGCTCCTGGTCTGTGAGATTCCTCCGTTGGCCATGGGAGGGCAAAGAAGCGGCGCTGTTATTGACACCGTCAGAGCTTGAACTCTGACGAGGCTGGAGGGACGAATTTGAATCCAAACCCTTGCTGTTCTGAGCGGTGGCGGTATGTGTCCCATTGTCGCGGCTGGGATTCGTCGAGTTGGGAAACTCGGCTCTCTGCACGCGCATGGTAGGGCCGCTGGCGGAGACCTGACCGATAGCCGCACGCAGACTGGTCTGATCGAGCATGTTGATGGCGAGATCGACACTCTCTGGTTTAAAGTATACGACGAGCGCCTCGCCGCGAAACAAGCCGGTCTTGTCGTCGTGGTACATTTTGATGCGCGGGTTGCCGGCGTCGTCTTCCAGCAGCAGACCGTAGCGGGAGAACGCGGCGGCTATCTCGTCCGATGTACAGTCGAGTGGGAGGCCGGAGACGTAGAGTGAGGTGATGGGTTTGGGTCGTTTGCTCGGGGGTAGTTTTGCGGGTTTGGGGCCGGGTTTGGATGCTCCGCCTGACGCAGCTTTTGTTGAAGATGACGCAGCGCCAGGGCCACTAGAGGGGTTTGAGGAGTAGGAATCCAGATCTTGATCCGACTTCCTCTTTTTGGAGCGCCGCAGCACCGAGTCGGCGGGTAGCGACTCGTCAACGCCCTGGACCGAGTAGGCCTGCTGCTGTGCACGCACCAGATCATCGTCGAGAACTTTGACCCAATGGCCTCTCGGTCGTGTGGCGGAGGAATGCCGACTCGCTGACCCCAGAGACGAAGATGTATCGTCGTCGTCATCCTGCTCGCCTTGGTCAATGGCGGGCCGTGAACGCGTGACAAAGTCTTGCCACTCCCATTCGTCGCCCTCTTCGTCTTCGTATCGCCATCGTCCCGATAGCTTGTCCAGATAGACGCGTGGATCCGAAGAGCCCGATGCGGTTGGCGCCGCGGGGTGAGGCACCCTTGGAAGACCGTATGATACTGAAAGTGAGGCCATTGCCTATCAAATCGATGCAAAGGCCGAGAGACGGTTGTTGTCGCTGTCACGATGAATGTCGGGTGCGCCGTGAAGGAAGATGTTTAATGTTTAATTAATGTTTGTGGTGTTGCACTCCACATTGAGTTGCCAATTTGCGAAGGGAAAATGGAACAAGAATATATCCGAAATCCGAGGCAATGAAATTGGCCCACTAATTTCAACAAAATACACTAGTAGTACTAGTATTGCATCAATAAACACACCCAATTAATGTACGCATGCACCGACAGACGTGGAAGCCCATTCGCTCGCCCCACGCACACCAATGCGATCCAACATTCACATCAATTCATCATTCACATTGAGCACTGCGCTATGCACCGACGGGCGGCTGTGTGTGTGTATGTGCATGTGGATGTGGATGTGGATGTGTGTAAATGTGTGGTCACCACCTTGCACTCCCACATGCATGTCCGCTTCTTAGGAACCAGTTTCATCATCACCTCTCTTCCCTCTCGCAGCTCAGTCTCGGGCAATCGCACTACACCGCACGGCTCGGGCCATCAAAGCTTGGACCTTTCCCCTGTCCCTCTCGAATCCGAATCCGAGCACACTGGTTGACTTCCCGCGAGCTCCACGACAATGTCGTATACGCCGACATCATATTATGGCCACTCGGTCAAGGACCGCACCTCTGAATTCCAGGGCCTTGTCGAATCGATAGCTTCCAGATCTACAGCACCACCGACCAAACAAAAACTGCTCAATGGAGGAGCTGCTTCCTCCCCCAAGGGAGAGTTTGCTCGACGCGCTCAGGCAATCGGTAAAGACATTGCTAGCACTACCGGAAAGCTTCAGCGTCTCGCACAGCGTAGGTTTCCCTTCAATCCGCCTCTTTGGCCTTGTTATCAATTGGTCTCCATGCTCGTCCCTACCCGTGCTACCTTGCTGACTCTACACTCGCTGCACTTCTTTGATACTCTGTTCTGCGTGTGCAATTCGACTCGGTCCGACAATAGTGGCGAGACGAAAGACGCTATTCGACGACCGACCGGTAGAGATCTCAGAGCTGACGTATATCATCAAACATGACATTGCGGCGATCAACAAGCAGCTTGCGGATCTGCAGGCGTTCAACAAGGCGCAGAAATCGGGCAAGAGTGCAGACCGGGCGGAAGAACACCGTGGAAACGTCGTCACTCTTCTCCAGAGCAAACTTGCCGGCGCGACAACGTCGTTCCAGGACATCCTCGAGGTCAGAACGCAAAACATGAAGGCGAGCAAGGACAGGACGGAGCAGTTTATGTTTTCCAATTCGGCTTCGGGCATTCCTCCACCTGGCGAGAACTCTGGTATGTATCCCCCGAATCCAACCCAAAGATCTGAGAGAGCATGGTTCGCTCGATTTTGTTTTGCCTTGAGCCGAACGATGACGACGCCGACCACGACAAGGAAAGATGGAAAAATGGCAGAAAAGGCTGATCACAAGACACTGACTTCGAACAATCAGTTCTTCGTTCCCGCAACATCAAACCGGCTGGCGATGGTACAGACTCGCCGCTTTACAACCCTTCGCGGACCGGATCGGCGATGGCGCATCGATCTGCACCCGGGCCATCGCCGCTGGGACCGGGCGGTGTGCAATCACAGGCCAACGATGGATACGATCCCAAGGGCAAGTCGAAGGCGTCTGCGTCGGATGGGGATTTCCTTGCGCTCGACATGGGGTCGGGAGGTATGGGAGCCGGAGGCGCAGCTGCCGGCGGTGACCAGTTTATGCAGATGCAGCTCATGGAACACCGCCAGGACAGTTACATGCAACAGCGAAGCACGGCAATCGAAAGCATCGAGAGCACAATCTCGGAACTAGGCCAGATCTTTAGCCAGCTTGCTCACATGGTGGCCGAGCAACGCGAGACGGTACAACGCATCGACGACAACGTGATGGAAGTCGTCGACAACGTGGGCGGTGCGCAGAGAGAGCTGCTCAAATACTATGCTAGTGTGTCCTCCAATCGCTGGCTCATGCTCAAGATCTTTGGTGTCTTGATAGTCTTTTTCCTGCGTAAGTCTTGCTTTCCCCACCGAACCGACCGACATTGGGCAGAGGTTCGTCGGTCAACACTCACCACGTCGCATTTCCATGCTGATTGTTTCGTCTCTCCTACTTTTCTTCTCAACACAGTCTTTATCCTGGTATCCTAGTCGCATTCCACCCTTTCGACATGCTGATATACAATACATATAGCAACACCATCCCTTTCCCGTTGGCTTTCGACGGTCTCAAGCGTCGCAGTTGCGAAGCTCGGGCGGCATCCATTCGAGCTCGAGCAGCTCAAAGATGGATCTCTCGGTGGGCGTGTCGACCACGCACTCTTCTGCCAAGTTTGTCAGCCCGTCGAACGAGAACTGTTCAGCCGCGGGACACCAAAGAGAGAGAAAGAAAGCGAGAGAGAGAGAGAGAGGAGAGATGTAGGTCGTAGTCGATCAGCATCGCACGCAAATACGGGACTGTAGAAAGGAGAAAGGAGAAAGGACTTCCCGAGTCCGGGGAAAGTGGACTCACGTTATATCCCTTGGACTTTGCCCAGAGTCTGAGATCGCGTTCAAAGGTCATGCTGCCCGTCCAGCCGAGGACAGTAGCGCCGTAGACTCGGAGAGGGGCAAAGACGAGATCGACACGACGGTGGACTGGGGTTGCATTCGTCCTGGTGATGGGAGGCAGCACTACGATGTTTGCTATGTCGACGTGGATTGGACGGTTGCCTGTGTCATTGGGGACATTGGGTCCGGCGGCGGCGGTGGCGGTGGCGGTGGCAGTGGCAGTGGCGGCTGGGGTTGGAAGCACGTCGTCGAGTTCAGCGGAAGCCGGGGTGCTGATGTTGACAATGTGGGTTACAAGGCCTTTTTTCTTCATCTCGTCCAATAGTTGCTGGTGGAGAGCCCGGGACGCCCGTTCTCCATGCCCGATAATGACGTCCAGATCATACGTGAGCTGTTTTCCGCGGCGATATCCTCCACATATTTCATACTCGAGCCTAGCGCCTTTTGGCAAAACATCGCGCAAAAGCCTGATCATCAGCTCTGTAATCTCCCGACATTCTTGACGAGGGATTGGCTTGCGAAGATCCGGTAGGATGCGCAACGACTCCCTAGCCGTCAGATGGGTGGCTAGGGACTTGCCACGCGACAAGACATCGGTAAACGATCGAGCCCCGCTATTGTAGGCCTCTCTTGCGCCGATTGGTCCGATCCCGTAGAGCTCGGTGAACGCATTCATCACAAACACTGCTCTGTCTCTTCGTATGACTTTGGCTTCGATGATGTGTGGCGCCGCGTCTGCTTTCGTCGGGGGAGTGCAAAACTGCCTGATCAGGCTAAACACTTTTTTGCCGATGCCTTTTAGCTTTTCCACCTCGGATAGTCGGGTGCTGAGCATATCTGGGTCAAAATCTGCATCGCCAGGCAGGGGAATACGGTAGGGAAACGCCTTGAGTGCAGATATCGCCCGCATGTACGCCATCTCGGAGTACACATCGCCCGTGAGACGGCGCTCGTTTCGGATCACCTCCAGCTCGTCGACGAGTGCCTGGTTGACGCATTTGAGCGGAGACGGTCGCTTGCACGCGTACCGACTGTTTTGCCATCTCGGCACCGACACATCGCCGGCTTTGTCTTTGCTGTTCCCATCGTCCGACGGCCGGTCTCCATGTGAGGTTGCAGAGCTTCTGCTTTTGACACCGGCGGAACCGGGGTCGTCCGAGGCTGCCACTCGCTTTACCTTCAAACTCGCCTCTGGCGTAGGACTTTCAGAGTCACGCTTTCGCTTTTGTGCCGTGGCACGATCGCTATCAAATGAAGAAGCAGTGGCTGGCGGCACTGCGGTGGGTGTCGCGAGGAACTCGTCGGGATCGACCAGCGTCCCCTGTGCCTGCACGGCATGCAACCAAGCAGGAGTCACGACAAACTTGGCCCACTTTTCGCCCTTTCCGAGCTCCATTCCGAGCTCCATTCCCACGTCTTGAGTATTCTCTCTTGATGCTTTACCCGCTGTGTCGTTTCGTTGCTCTGAGGTATTGGATGTCGAAGTAATGACGTGCTCATCTCCGACGTGTTTGGCGATGCGTTTAGGCGCTTTGAGAGCAGTCACGATAATATTGGCTGGTTGGGGATTGGAGGTGAGCTGAGCGCCTAGCGAGGAAGCCAATCTCTCGAGATCCTCGGCCTGCTGTTCTTCCAGCTTGTCTCTCAAGATGTGTACCCGAGTTGACTGCGACAGTACTCGGTTGATGGTCTTGTCACTGCGGGCCGGCGAGCCTATCGTGTCCTGGTAGACCACGCCTCGTGTAGGCCTTGCTGTCATAATGGATTCCTGCCCACCAGGCCCTTTCAGGATCCATGTCTTGTCGTCCTCCTCAGTACAGTGCCTGGCCTGATTCTAGCATTCTGTCGGCATGCCTTACAGTCTGATTGTTGGAAGTGGTGTAGCTCTGGTAAGGCACCATCGATGCAGGTGGTAAAAAAAGGTTACCCCAGACCCTTGCAGATGATTGCCGAGTGTGGAGGTTTTGTCACTTGCAAAGTCTCCGGGTTCCGCGTCTGTAACCAGGCGCGAAGTTGCCTTTTCTCTCCGCGGCCAGCACATAAATGGACAGCAAACAGGGCAAACAAGGCACCGCAAGACGATTAATTATTGAGTTTGGACCCCTGTTGGTGCATCTCGACAGCCTTCATCTCGTACCTGCGTTGTTGACGCCTCTCTAGAACGAAGAAAATTCACGTTATCTGTAGCTACTAATTGATATTGTCCAGAAGGCGGAACGCTGTTGTACAAAGAAAAGGAAACTCTATGGGGAACAAATAGTGGCGATACAGTGTCCATAGTGGCGTCGACGTGCCGAAAGGAGATAGGGGACTAGCACGGGTGGCTAGCAGCTCAAGCCAACTGCCAACGTGATCAACGTCACTTGAATCATGGCGACCAAATAGACCACGAGAGACGAAGGCGCGCTGGCGAATGTGGTTGCTGACGAGGTGCTCTTGGACTGAGACCAGGCGACGCCGCTGTTGTCGTCGTTGCCCACTGCGGTTGGCGACTCAGTGCCGTTGAGATTGATGTAAAAGAGACGCTCTAGTCCAGCTTTGCTCTGGAACATGCCGAGACCGTCATGAGTGACGTTGGGTACAAAGTTCACGGTGTGGGCCTCCGGAAAGCCGCCGTCCATCTGTTGGAGGTGCTTGACAAAGTTCCGGCCGCGACCAAGGTGAGTTAGGCCTTGTGCTCGTGCCTCGCACCTCGTGTCTCCCCTGCCGTGGTCTGCTAGCCCGAAGAGATACGAAACGATTCGGCGACGATACCGCGTGATCACACTCTCGATGTCGTTGGACGTGTCGAGTGAGTCGGCAATAAAGTCGGAGAGGTAGGACTGTGAGTAGCCCTCGAGGCCGTACTTCCAGTTGTTGAAAGTGGAGCTACAGTTGTCGTAGCTACGCGGTCGCCAATTGCTGAGGTAGGCAAAGGATCCGGGGTTAGCCACGACGAAGTGCACGGGCACAGTGCCGGAAGGGACTCTACCAATCAGAGCATATCTTTGCACCATCTGAGCGCCTAGACTGTGACCGGCAATGATGATCGTGTTCATGTTAGGAAAGCGAGTCTTGTTGGAGAAGAAGCCGACGACCGTGTCGAGTGCCTCGAACGAGGATACACCTGGTGGGTTGAAAGCGACTCCATTGGTGTCGTAAATTGTGTTTGGATAAATAGAGTCGGCGCCCTGAGCCCAGTCGGCTGCGTTCCAGACAAGCGTGTTGGAGCTCGGGTTACCGGCACTATCGACGGGATAGCTTCCTGGGTCCTGCTGATTCAGGAATATGGGAGCCATGATGACCACTTCGTCTGCATTGAGACGTGCTCTGCGTGTTATCGTCGACCTACGCGAAGTAGCATTTAGCAGAGCCTGGTGAGTCTGGTCGAAATACGACCACGCGTCTCGGCCCAGACCGTGGAGCATGACCACCGCGCGCTCTACCTTGGTGGCATTGTAGCCATTGGTGATGTAGTTGTAGAGGTAGAAGTCTGTGGTGTTGAGCGCGGCCCTTTGGGCGTCTGAGAGCGAGGTGTTGCTGCTGGAAGATGGTGGTGATGCTTTAATGACAAAGTCTGTGCTGAGTGTTCGATTGGCGTCGGTCGCGGGCAACCAGTCCCAAGCCAGCACGGCTTGCGCCGTCGCGACTATCAATACAGCTACGAGCACGATCAGCGAGCGCATCGCTTATGGAATGATGATGATGATGGCGGTGATTAGATACCCTCCTCGCAAGTCAACGGCAATGGCGGTTGGGATGGTCATGAGCAACGACTTTAAAGGGTCGGATTTTTTCTGATCGTACTCGATTGGGCGGTTAGGATTTCGCTCAGCTGAGCTTAGACTCGGACGTGATGGAATCGAGAGCCATCAGGTCGAAAGAGTGATGTTGTCAAAGAGACGGTAGCAGACTTGGTGATGAAAAGTAAAGATAGTGATGACGCCGTGACAACGTGACAACGTGTTACCAGCGAAGCAGGCCAAGGGTGGTGACCTGAGAAAGCGGACCATCTTCTCCGGCGAGTATGGACATGCCGATAGGCGTGCTGCGTTGCGTAAAGAGTCATGCAGCTTGAAAGCAGCCGGATGCAAGGCGAATCTTGGGGCCAAGCGCCAAGACAAGCAGCCCCTTCTTTGTCACCTTTGTTCACATCCTCGCGAGAAGTGAGCGATGTGCTCGAAGGTTTTCTTGGACTGCATGCACTCGTGCAGTAGCTAAGTACAAGCAGCCGGACACTCGAAGGGGCCTGCTACTGCATCGTGCAGATCCAGCAGCGAGGACCGAGTCTTGGCTGATTGCTCGGATGCTGTCGTGGCCACACGACAAGTTTTGGCAAGGGAGCTGTCAAAAGAAGCCGAACCAACTCCGCTTCCAACGCGGCGAAATTCGTTCATGCAGCATGCCACCACTGTACACATGCAGATCAACCAGCTTATCGCCGAAAGGTAAGGTTGATGCTCTTCTCCTTCTTGGGGCTTCATCCGATCAACCTACAAACACGAGCATCGAGCTGACAAACAAAGTGACGAGCTCGTTTCGACAACTCGATGATAAGCCCTATCCAAGGTCGTCACAGAGAGGCAAAGAGGATCGACAGGGCTTGACTGGAAAAGAGGGTTCGAGCATGTGCCTTGCAAAGCTCGTGTGTCTTGGCATCGGCAGCTGCTCGCGTCTGCAGCCCTGCCGACCGAAGCCAAGGATTTGCGAAGCCGAACGCGAGGTGAGACAAGGCAGGCACATACGCACATACGTACTATCGACCGTAGCTCTGTGCCTGCTGTCCACAACCCTAAAACAAACACGGCGAAATTCCTTCCCTCTCACTCTCTAGCTCTCTCGCTCTTTCTCGAAACGCGAAGCTTGGGCAGTCTTGTTATCGCACATGTTTGTCGCCGAACTCACATGCTCGATCGGCGCCCGAGCGTATTCTCGAAACAAGTGTCAAGCAAATCCTCAACATGAGCCGATCCCTTCCTTGTTTTCTCAGAATAGGATAAACAGTTGCGGCGGCCACCGTCGTTCACGGGGAAGGAGGAGAAATAATAGTATCGCCATGCTGTCGCTCGGTAATCTCCCATTGTCCCAACGCCCCCACAAAATGATCTGCATTCAGGTTGCGTGCTTTGGAACGCACTCCATAATCCTTACACTCTGAAGCTCAGCTGAGGCCCAACGCCAGTCAGGCTTGTGCGTCCAGCGACATCTAATCGTTCTCGAATCGAGGAATGCATGCCCGATTATGTTCGCAGACCCGGTGATTGGGTACTCGAAGAGGTTTCTGGGTGCGTGACGGCGATACTCGCATGGCCGTTGAAGCGGAGTAGCCTTCGTGCGTGGTTCCCCATTGTCTGCAAGTGATGTCCGAGCGGTAGCATGCTCGGAAAGCGCCGAAAGCGAACGGCATAAACAAGAAATAGTTCTGTTCATCCTCAGAGCAGCTTGCGCTTTTACCAAGCACAACCCAGCGAACAGGGTGTTGGCAGACATCACGGTGTCCACGGCCCTGGGCCCGGCGGGGCTGAATCGGAATCAGACCTTCCTCCGCTAAGCGACTCCGACGTCCGCTTGCCGATGTCAGATCAACAAACTAGAACGCTACTGTCAGATCATTCATGGGCTTGAGTGGTGACTAACACCGCGCAACGTCGACACTGACGACCTCGACGGTTACGATGCATGTTCTGGCCGGCTATCTTTGGTGGCCGCAGACTGCAGACGCGTACTGTACTGTCCTTCTCCACTTAGCTTCATTGTCGACTCACAAAGGCCGGCTGGGGCCGCTCCATGACATCTTGCGGTGCCCGCATTACGCCAGACTTGACGCTCTGTGCTGTACTGCACTATTCCGTACAAGACTACCAACTTTATGAGTCGACCAAGCCCTGCAGCCGGAAGTCGGACCACACGATCCCTTCTCTTTCGGACCTTCTTACAGATTCATTCTTGGCCCCCCTACTCGAGTCCACTGTCTGTCTTTCAAACCCTTCCCCGCAGCTTTCGTATCTCTCTCCATCGCCTAAAGAAGCCCAACGCAAGCCTGTCCTCGTAGTCGAGTCTCAAGAGGGGCATCATGAGGCTTGCGCTTGCCGCTCGCTCTCACGCTGCTCATGCAGTATCGAGAGTTGACACCACATTCCGACAACAGTCACTGCGCCATATCTCATCCTTATCATCCACATCTGCGGCATTGTTCCAGCGAAGATCTGTCAAGCGATCTCAAAATTGCCTATGCTCGGTTAGTGATGTCTTGAAAGCATCAAGGTCGCGTACGGCTTGTCTGGACAGTCTTCCCACATCCTTTGCCCAGGTTCGTTTTTATCGTGACATGGCTTCGGACAGCAGTGGAGACACTTCACAGACCGGCAAGGGCACAATAGCAGCATCCTCGGCATCTTCAGCATCATCATCAGCCGGTCCAGCTTCCGCACCAGCAACAGCATCTGCTGCATCGACCTCGACCTCGATCGCCCCCAGCACCACCGCCGCAGCACAGCCACCCACGCCAAAGTCCTCTCAAGCCCCAGCCAAAAAGGGCCAGCAGCAACCCGACGGTGACGACCCGCTAGCGCTCAACGCTGCACCCAAATCTGCCAAGCAGCAGCGCATGGTCGACTGGAACATTATCAAAAAGCTCATCCACCATGTCTGGCCCAAGGGTGACTTTGGCACCAAGCAGCGCGTTGTGCTCGCCCTTGCGCTTCTCGTCGGTGGAAAGCTGCTCAATGTGCAGGTACCCTTCTTTTTCAAAAGTATCGTTGATCATCTCAACGAATTCGTACAAGCGCCTCTCGATATGACAAACCCCAACACCGCCTGGGTCATCGCAGGCAGCGCCGTCCTCGGCTACGGCCTCGCAAGAATTGGCAGCGCCGCCTTCTCGGAGCTCCGAAATGCTGTCTTTGCCAACGTCGCCCAACGCTCCATTCGCCGAGTAGCCAAGTCGGTGTTCACCCATCTCTTGGCTCTAGACCTAGGCTGGCATCTCACACGGCAGACCGGTGGTCTGACTCGTGCCATCGATCGAGGAACCAAGGGTATCTCGTTCCTGCTTACCTCTATCGTATTTCACATCGTACCGACGGCGCTCGAAATTTCGATGGTGTGCGGTATTCTCTCGTACAAGTGCGGTCCCAGTTTTGCAGCCGTGACCGCCGTGACGATGGCCGCCTATGCCTGGTTCACAATTCGAACCACCTCTTGGCGAACACGCTTCCGCAAGGAGGCCAACGCGGCCGACAACCGCGCCGCAACCACCTCGGTCGACAGTCTGCTCAACTACGAGGCGGTCAAGTACTTTAACAACGAGAAGCACGAAATCGCCAAGTACGATGCTGCGTTGCAGGACTACGAAAAGTCGTCGGTCAAGGTAGCAACGTCGCTGGCCGCACTCAACTCGGGCCAGAATGCCATCTTCTCCACCAGTCTCACTGTCATGATGTTCTTGGCTGCGCAGGGCGTCGTCAATGGTACCATGACCGTCGGTGATCTTGTCATGGTCAACCAGCTCGTCTTCCAGCTCTCCCTCCCACTCAACTTCCTCGGAACTGTCTACAGAGAGTTGCGTCAGAGTCTCATCGACATGGAGACCATGTTTAACCTCGAAAATGTCGACGTGGCTGTCAAGAATGACCCCAACCTGCCGCCATTGAAAGTGACGGGCGGCGAGATTCGCTTCGAGAACGTCACCTTTGGCTATCATCCGGATCGACCCATTTTCAAGAACATCAGCTTCACCGTTCCAGCAGGCCAGAAGGTGGCGTTTGTGGGCCCGTCGGGCTGTGGTAAGAGCACCATCTTCCGTCTGCTCTTCCGATTCTACGAGCCGCAGTCGGGCAAGATCTACATCGACGGACAGGACGTTACCAAGGTCTCGCTCGAGTCGCTGCGACGACACATTGGAGTCGTGCCCCAGGACACGCCGCTGTTCAACGACGACATTCGCCACAACATCCGCTACGGTCGCTTGGACGCCTCGGACGAAGACGTTGAACGTGCGGCCAAGGCTGCCAAAGTTGACCAGATCGTAAAGAATCTGCCCGACGGCTACAATACCAAGGTCGGTGAGCGCGGTCTCATGATTTCGGGCGGCGAGAAGCAGCGACTGGCTGTTGCGCGTCTGTTGCTCAAGAACCCGAGTATCCTCTTCTTTGACGAGGCGACCTCGGCCCTCGACAGCTACACCGAGACCGAGCTGATGCGAAACATCAATGCTACGCTGCTGGCCGAGAAGCGAACGGCCATCTTTGTGGCACATCGGCTGCGCACGATTTCCGACTCGGACTTTATCATTGTTCTCCAGGGCGGTGGTGTCGCGGAGCAGGGGGACCATGATCAGCTCATGCAGAAGCAGGGTCTCTACTGGGATCTCTGGCAGTCTCAGTCGACTGTTGGCATGGGTCACGGTGCGGGTGCCAACGAGAACCTCACTGATCTCGAACGACATGCCCAGCGAACTCAGTCCGATCCCTCGACTTCCTCGCAGTCCCGATCTTGATCACGACAGCAAATCGCAATAAATCTTCACCGTGACAAAAGACTTTGAGCTGAGCCTGTGCAAGTATCGGCACACACGACGTTTATGGCTTCCAATCCGGAGTCGCTTGTGTGAATATTGAGTAATGGTCATGCTTTGTAAGTGTGTGTGATGATCTAAAAGTACATGCATGCAAAACTATCGGGAACGATGTGTGCTTTTTGGGTTGAGTGGTGTAGGCATGTGTGATCACAAGACCGTGGAGTCGTATCGTTCGATGAGAGAAGAAATGTGACCGACCGAAGAAGGCCAGCTGGGTGGGGCGGTACTGGACCATGTGAGTTTGAGCGATTCGATAATTGCTCCTGTGATGGGGTCCTGCGAGATCTGGCGCACGAGTCTGGGTGTGTTTGGCTTCGGCTGTTCCGCCGGCGATTCCGTGGGAGTTTGTTTCTCGGCTTCAGTCTCGTCTTGGGCTTCGACTTCGGCTTCAGCCTCACCTTCGGATGCGACCGACAGAGGACTCTGCTCGGCTTGCACTGTTGCAGGCGCAGCCATCTCAGGGCTCGACTCCTCTGGAATCACAGACTCGGAAACACCGGCCTCGTCTTGCGCTGGATCGGAAGACGTCTGCGTGGTTTCCGCCTCGGTGTTTGCGAAGAAATCGTCAGAGCGCTGGTGATAGGTATAGATGAGACGCTTCTCTGCTTTCTCCAGCGTTAGAGGGCCGACAGCTTCACACTCGATCCGCGAAGGAGGCAGTGTAAGTCTGCGAGAAGCCTTCTGCGATGCACCAGCCGTCACCGTGGATGCGGTGACGCCGTCTTCCGCACCGTTGATGTCTTGCGTTGCCGGGAGGTCGTGCTCCAGGTAGCCTTGAAGGGCCGTCTGCACCTGCAACAGGAGGTCGGAGTCTGCCTCGCTGAAGAACTGCGAGCTGAGACGCAGGTCGATGGTGTGTTCAGGCACCATCATGTCACTCTGAACAGTCGAGGTCCAACGGACATGCTGTATGCTCCATGAAGCACTGCTGTCATCAGAGACGGGGTTAACCTCTAGAACGACCTCGAGTTTAGGGCCCATACTGGCTGAAACTGAAGGATTTTGATAGGTCAGTACGACCTGCTCCCGGCCTGCAGCCGCTTTTGCCGTCCATCCGTGCTTGTCGAGCCACAGGACCAGCGAAAGATCCTTTTGAGCGCGGAAGAAGGTGGCAGGTACGAAGCGTGATGCCTCACGACCCCATTGTTTTCGGAATTCGCGAGCCCATTGCGCCACATGTTCCACCGGCCAGATGCCAGGTCTGGGTGCTGCCAGCGGATCCTGCATCTTCTCTGCAAGTTGTTCGTCGGTGAGCTGGTCATCGGCAAGGGTCAATGCGTTGCTGCTGAACAAGACGTGACCCAGTTCAGCGCTGTATTCGGCAGTCGACGCGGTGGACGACTTGGGAAGGAGGGAATGTAGCTGTTCGAATGGCTCCGACATGCCGAGTTCGCCGTGCTTGTGCCAGCCCAGAATTGCCATATCTGGTAGTGCGGTGGGCGACGAAGGCATGAAAGCGCCCTGATCAGGCACCTGAGCAACTCGGAAGGTAAGCTCCGGGTTTGCGCCGGTGAGCATGTCTTCGGCTTGACGCAGCCAGCTTGACGGCTCGTTGGGCACAAAGGGAAGCATCGAGTACTGACGCAAAACATCGAGATTGTCGGCATGAGCAGCCGCACCAGCCCTATCGCCAGACTGTGCAACCTCGGCGAGGAACCGACGCAGCATCAGCATGGCCTTGTCGGCCTCCTGCGTGTCCAGGTAGACCAGCGACAGCTGCAGCCGTCCTTGCTCGATCGTTTGGACCTCGACAAAGCATCTCGACAGGCGCGAAACAAACTGGCTGAGCTGTGTCGGCACAAAGTACCTTGGCTCGGTGCTGGCAGGATTGATAGCAGAGTCGCTAGATGGATCAAACAAGGAGATCTCGTCCTGCCTCCTCTGCACTCGCTGCTTGAACTCTGAGGCCCAGTTTCGCATCTTGGCGATGCC
Source organism: Testicularia cyperi (assembly GCA_003144125.1). NCBI lineage: Eukaryota > Fungi > Basidiomycota > Ustilaginomycetes > Ustilaginales > Anthracoideaceae > Testicularia > Testicularia cyperi. The sequence goes on from KZ819190.1 coordinate 394,259, forward strand.
GTCCTCCTTTCCGCGAATCCAGAATCCGAGCCCCGAGGTCTTCGTAGCAGAGTCTGCGTCGGGCGCATTGGGAAGGATTGCGACTGCGGCTTTGCCTGCCTCGTCGCGAAGCTTGCCCGTGCCCCTGGACAGCAGAAGGAAGAGCTCGGCAGGCTCGAACTGGACATACTCGTTGGCCTTTTCCCTTTCTTCCTTACGGAGTCTTTCCTGTCTCTCTTGCGCGTCTTCCATGCGGAATCTATGAATCATGATTCTGCGTATCAATTCCTCCTTCTTGACCTTCTTGCTGTAGCTGCCCGGCAGCTTGGCTTCTCGTCCCAGGCTAGCCAGCTGATCGCGCGTGAATGCGACATTGATCAAGTCCCTCGTCCGCTTCCAGTCCTTATCCTCTGCACTTTCCGGTGCTTTGGCCTTGCCGAAGGGCGACACGAGTGTGCGCTTATTTTGACGTTCATTGCGCTTGCGCCGAGGCTTGGGCTTGAGCGTATCGAGATACTCTAGCGTCGGAGCAGCATCAGCCACATCGTCGGCAAAGAACGTGATTTGCTTCAAGACATCGGCAGCCTTGTCTCCGGTTCCTGTCTCGGGGGACACTTGTTTCGCAACTTTGATCTCGGTCTCAGCAGCGGCATCGTCCTTGGCTTTCGTCGAGGCGGTGACTGAGAAAGCTCGTCGAGCTACTGTGACGCGTGCAGAATCATAGCGAGGCTGGCTGGACTTTGACAATGATACGGTCGAGGCTGACCGACCTGTCAAGCTAGACGAAGTAAGGCTGCATCGGCATTTTAGGGCCGTAGAAGTTCGCGATGGACCAGCTACTGCTTCTGTGCCGATGTAGGGTGTCGCAAGACATTGAAGATGGAGGCGGCGAGCACCTGCTCGAGTACCGCCAACGACGCCCGCCATCCAAGCCGCTTCTTTGCGCAGTGCCGCTCCTGTCGTTCAATTTCCGAGAAGCGCACTACTCTCGGCGTGTTTGGTTCAGGTATGCTGTAGAGTTAGAGTGTGGTAGGACAGAAGAAGCCTCTGACACAGCGGCTGCAACGATGGAAAGTATACCGTATACCGTCACTTTGCTGTTCAACCAAGAAGATCTCCTTGCCCTTGTCGGAACAAAAAAAAAAGTCGTGAAACTAATTCCACATCGGTCCAGGTCGCTAATCGCTCTAACATCCCAGACAACTGTCAGATCAGAGTTCGCTTCCGTGTTTGCACGAGCGTGCCGGCCTAATTGCCTGCCTTATGCTAGCGCCTTATACAGAGTGGAAAAAAGCCGGTCCGTGAGCGACGATGCGCCGAAAGTGGAAGCTGAAAGGTCAGAAAATCTAGGTGCACCGGTGCTGACTCGCCGGTCCGCCAGCCGTGCAATCACTCAATAATCAATCAATCAATCACTTGCTGAATGGAAAAGGCCCGAAGTCTGACTCTAACTGACGAAGACGTATGCGCCTGCGGTGTGACTCTTCGCCTGCAGACCCACGAGTGAAAGAGATCCCCGCAAAAAAAAACCGCGGCGACGAAGCTCCACGCAGCAGCCCTCTCGGAGCATTGGCACCGTGCCAGCCCCTCTGCTGATCGGCATTCTTCCGGCTGAAAACGACTACTGTTCTGTTGCACCGCAATGCTGTCGGCTGCTTCTGCCTCTGTCAATACAGGGATTCCTTCGAGTATGGCCCACCGCTCTCCAGCAACATCACTCGGGATTCTTCTGGCTCGTGCTTCCTTTCAGACTTCCTCACATCTTCTCTTCCATCCTCTTCCCATCCCTTCTGTATTCATATCGACTGTCACTCGTGACTGAATACTGTCCGTCACAATGCTCGCTCCCGCCGTGATCCGAACCGCCGCTCGCGCCTCTGTCGCCCCACGGGCTGGCTTGAATGTTCTGCCTGCTGCCAAGCAGTTCAAGAGCACCTGGGCACACGTCAAGGCCGGCCCTCCCGACGCTATTCTCGGCGTCACAGAGGCCTTCAAGCGTGACCAGGACCCTCGCAAGATCAACCTTGGCGTCGGTGCCTACCGAGATGAGAACGGAAAGCCCTACGTGCTGCCCTCGGTCCGCGAGGCCGAGAGCCTCGTGATCAACGCCAAGGGTGACAAGGAGTACCTGCCCATCACCGGTCTTGCCGACTTCACCAAGAACGCCGCCGTTCTTGCCTACGGCAAGGATAGCGCGCCCATCAAGGAGAACCGCATCGCCATCACCCAGTCCATCTCGGGAACCGGCGCGCTCCGCATCGGCGGTGCCTTCCTCCAGCGACACTATCCCGAGGCCAAGACCATCTACCTTCCCACCCCCTCGTGGGGCAACCACACCCCCATCTTCCGTGACAGCGGCCTCGAAGTCAAGCAGTACCGCTACTACGACAAGAAGACTGTGGGCCTCGACTTCCAGGGCATGATTGACGACCTCAAGTCTGCTCCTGCCGGCTCCATTGTGCTCCTGCACGCTTGTGCCCACAACCCCACCGGTGTCGACCCCACCACCGAACAGTGGAAGCAGATCAGCGACGTGGTCAATGAGAAGGGCCACTTCCCCTTCTTCGACATGGCCTACCAGGGCTTCGCTTCCGGTGACACCGACCGCGACGCCTTCGCCGTGCGCTACTTTGTCGAGCAGGGCCACCAGATCGCCCTCTCGCAGTCGTTTGCCAAGAACATGGGTCTCTACGGTGAGCGTGTCGGTGCCTTCTCCGTCGTCTGCGCCGACCCTGACGAGAAGGCGCGCGTCGACAGCCAGATCAAGATCATTGTGCGACCGCTCTACTCGAACCCCCCCATGCACGGCGCCAAGATTGCCGGTACCATCCTGGCTGACCCTACGCTGTACCAGCAGTGGCTCGGCGAGGTCAAGGGTATGGCTGACCGCATCAACGGCATGCGATCCACGCTCAAGGACCTGCTCGTTCAGGATCTCAACTCGAAGCTGAACTGGGACCACATCACCAACCAGATCGGCATGTTTGCCTTCCTCGGCATCTCGCCCGAGCAGGTTGCCAAGCTCGTCAACGAGCACCATGTCTACCTGACCGGCGACGGCCGTATCTCGGTGGCTGGTATCACCAACGTGAGTATCTAAGCAGACTCCATTTTCCCTACGATTGAAAGGCTTCCATGCGCCGTTTTCCGTTTACTGACCCTTCTGAACAAACAACATTCCGGTCGACCTCTCGGGTCACTCCCACTGCCACCTTCTGCCTTACTCTGTCCGTACTGCAGCACAACGTCAAGCACCTGGGTAAGTACATGACTCGTCATCTGAAATCCTGTTTCGTCATCATCAGAATGCTGACAGAGGTTTGCGCTCTCCGTCATTTGACTGCCTGTCCACAGCCGAGTCCCTTCACAAGGTCACCAGCTAGGTCAAAACCATCTCGACAACCGCTGCAAATGTTCCCGCATAGACGAATTGATCCTTGGCAATAGCCCTTATCGCACCATGCTTCGACTAAGAGACGGCCAAGGACTTCATTGTGTCGCCGGCCTGCGCACCGGAGTCAGCTTGTTATCCTGAATGATCTGCTCGTGAGGCGACCGGCTGTAGCCTGGCCCGAATACCCAGTCGCAGCATGGTCAGTGTTCCACATATGACAGCGCGCTCGGCGTTGCTACATGGTCGTCAGAGAGCGAGGAAGCAAAGCTTGAGACGGCGACCGGTGATGAGGTTGGTGGTGATAGATACACTGGAAGTTAGGGAGATTAGACTGGCAGCTACGTAGTGTTGGAGTGGTCGTCAACGAAACCGGACAGCGTGCAAACACGTCGACAAAGAAAGAGGCTGCCAGCAGCCGGGTTTGCTTCGATGAATGTGGTGGAGCGGAGTCAAGATGGACAGAAAGGTGGATCGAATGCCAAGGAAAGCCAGGCCAAAGTTGGCGATGTAAGCAGAAGGGCGAGTGCCCACCATGACACATGGAATCTCGGAACTATCCGAGACAGAGCAGCGACCCCAGGACAGCTCACATTTCAGACAGGCCACCTTCATGTCTGGCCTCGTTTGGTTTGGGTCAGCTTTGCGACAGCAAGACCATCGCATAGCACTTCACACTGCAGAAGCCCCAAGTTCAGAAGCTAAGCGACCACATGCAAGACTTGAAGCCAGTACAGTATCAAGCGTCGTGTGTTGCAAGGTCAAGGATCGACATGCAGGAGAAAGGTGATAAGCAAGTGGAGGCAAGCCACTCTAAACGGAAGACGGGGAAGACCACTTGCGACCTGGCCAAACAAGCCGTTGCCCACGTCCATGGCCTGCTCTGCTGCGACTGGATTTCCCACCGGGCATCGACTGCCCGTCCGCGTCGCCTGTGGCTGGCTAGGTGTCTGTCTCGCTCGATCGAGTCGGGCGGAAATGTTGGGAATGGCCCAGACGGGTCGGTGCATGGCACAGAGTGTCGTCGGATGGCAGGCGGACACAAAAAAGGCTGGTTCCGACCTGCGAGGGTCGTGGGCGCATGGCCCGGGGCGGCAGACCACACAAGCAGCAGAGTACAGTATGCCTTGCAGCACGGTATGTTGTGTTCTCCGACTTCTGCTTAGTGTGGGAGGCGATTGGGTCAGACGAGGACTGAAGGAAGGATCCGAAAATTGACCTTGGGCAACGGCCAATTTCGGCCTGGCCTTCGCTTGGCCCTGCAACTGGCCCAACCCAGCTGACCGACCTAGACGAAAGCGACCAAGGAAGGCACGACGCGTCTCTGCCCGGCTTATCGATGCTAAAATCGAAGTCAAATCGGGGGCGAGCAGAGTCAGGGTGGGAAGGCTACACACCTAGTACTCTATGCAAACTCCCAGCCAGTCACAGGCTGGACCCTGACCTCGGCTTGCAGCCCTGCCTTGAAGTGCCCGAATTTTTGGGCCACAACTAAAGGCGACCGACCACCTCCGTGCTCGGGCAACTCTCTTCTGTTGTTGTAGCGCTTGCGCCTTCCTTGCCTTTGTGGCTTTTGGGCAACTTCGGTGGGACTCGTGCGTAGGCTTCTCAAGGTGTTCGCATCTGCACGTTGAACAGTATCACCCACTGCTTAGGTTGCAGCATCAGGTTCAACGGTGAGACTTCAAACACGGCAAATGAGCATTGATCGTTCTCAAACAGGTGGCACAGACAACGGAGCCGATACAGATTGTCACAGAACCAGCTCAACTTGCCTGGCAGATAGAATCGCGAGCATGCGAGCCCGAAAATCATCTATTATTGTAGACATTATCGACGTTGCTTATATGGTAGCTATGTTGGATCTGGTGGGTCGGAATGGGCGTGGTCAGCACAGAGCCAAGTGGAAAGATCGCATCAGGATCCAGCAGTGTGACCATGCTGCAGGGCCGCGGTAGGGTGGCAGGTGCGCGCTGCTTGATCGATTTTTTTGGTCCTTTCCCTGTGGTGTATTGAGGATGTTGCTGGGATTTCTTTTCTGTTGTGCGGGCTGCAGCGTTACAGTATTTGTCAATTTTTCCAAGTCGTCGACGCCGGCCAGCCAGCCAGCCAGGCACAGGCCAGGTCAGGCGAGTCTCGGAATCCTTCCTAACGGAAAGGCAGGCAGACAGGCGAAAGAAGGCGGGCGCACTAGCGCAGCGATGCAGGGCAGCAATACAGTGCTGCAGTGGTGGAGTGAGTGAGGCGGCCGGGCTGGAAAGATCCCAACGTCTCTCCCGCTGTGTCTCTCTGTTGCTCGACAAGCGAGCGTGAGATTTTCGGATTCTCAACTCGACCCGCCGACGGATCGTGGATTGTCGTGGTTGCTGCAGTCGCTGGTCCTCGCCGTCGTTGTCGTCGTCGCAGCTTCGTCGACTCCCCCTCCTCTTGATCTCGCCCTCGTCTCCTGATCGTCAACCTCTACCTACGTGCTCTACCCTCTCACTCCATCACTCCACAGTCCGGACCTTGGTTTTGGCTTTGTCGGCGACGCATCCTAGAGCGTAGCGTTTCCTCCTCGTCTCCATCTTTCGTATCACGCTCTCATCTTCTTTCTGTCGGCTCAAGGTTACTTTCAAGATGCAGGTCCTCCGAGCTCTTCAGCGATCTGGCCTCCAGAAGGCCGTTGCGGCCACCTCGTCCACGACGCTGGCGCAGCGATCCTTCCACTCCTCGCGACGCGCGCTCGCCTTCTCCAAGTTCGACATGCCAGCAATGTCGCCCACCATGACCGAGGGTGGTATCGCCGCTTGGAAGAAGAAGCCCGGTGAGAGCTTCTCGGCTGGTGATGTTCTCCTCGAAATCGAGACCGACAAGGCTACCATGGATGTCGAGGCCCAGGATGACGGCGTTCTGGCCAAGATCCTCGTTGGTGATGGTTCCAAGGCTGTACCCGTCAACTCGCTCATTGCTATTATGGCTGAGGAGGGTGACGATCTTTCGGGTGCCGACGCATTTGCCGCTGAGGCCTCGTCCGAGTCCGGCAGCTCCAAATCTGCTTCGTCCGAGCAGCCCAAGGAAGAATCCAAGCCCGCTGAGCAGCCCAAGGAGGAGTCTTCGTCCAGCTCTCCCGCCGCATCCAGCTCGTCCTCCTCCTCGTCCTCGGCATTCGGCTCTTCCGGTGCCTCGTCTGGCGACCGCATCTTTGCTACGCCCGTTGCCCGAAAGATCGCCCAGGAGAAGGGTATCGCGCTGAACAAGATCAAGGGCACTGGACCCGACGGCCGCATCATCAAGGCCGACGTGGAGAACTACAAGCCCGAGCCCGAGGCTGCCGCCTCCAAGCCTGCTGCCGCGTCCGCCTCGTCGGGTGCCTCCAAGTCGGCTCCGGCTCCCGCTGCGCCTGCCTCTGGCTCGTCGGCCGACTACACCGACGTTCCCGTCTCCAACATGCGACGCACCATTGCCAACCGTCTGGCCGAGTCCAAGTCGACTATCCCGCACTACTACGTCAGCATCGACGTCGAGATGGACAAGGTGCTCAAGCTGCGTGAGGTGTTCAACAAGGCCGCTGCCGAGAAGGCCGGCAAGGATGTCGAGAAGGCCAAGGCTGCCAAGCTTAGTGTGGGCGACTTTATCACCAAGGCTGCCGGTGTTGCGCTCAAGGAGGTTCCCGAAGTCAACTCGGCCTGGTACGGCGACTTTATCCGCCAGCACAACAAGGCCGACATCTCGATCGCCGTCTCGACACCCACGGGTCTCATCACCCCGATCGTCAAGGACGTCGGTGGCTCGGGTCTCGCTACTATCTCGGCTGCCACCAAGCAGCTTGCCTCCAAGGCCCGTGCGGGCAAGCTCTCGCCCCAGGAGTACCAGGGCGGCTCGTTCACCATCTCCAACATGGGCATGTTTGGCATTACCCACTTCACTGCCATCATCAACCCGCCCCAGAGCTGTATTCTCGCCATCGGTGGCACCGAGGCACGTCTTGTGCCCGACGCCGAGAGCGAGCAGGGCTTCCGCAAGGCAATGGTGATGCAGGCCACCATCTCGGCCGACCACCGTACCGTCGACGGCGCAACCGCTGCCAAGTGGATGAAGGCCTTCAAGGACGCCCTCGAGAACCCGCTCAGCTTCATGCTCTAAACATGCCCGGCACACTCCAGCTTGCCAAAAGCACGGAAGGCCTGAGAACAGCCCCCCGGACAGCTTTGCGCCCACGGCGACCCGCAACTGCCTTCGGTCGAGGCAGTGGCTGTGGCGCTCTACACCCCTTCTCTAGCGGCTTCTGCCCCTAAAATTTGCCATACATAAGCACAGGAAAGCGTCACACTTTCGCTATCCACTCTTGCACCCCGCCTTTGTACAAAATCTTTGTTTCTGCCTTTCTCGCTTTCCTTTCAATCTTTGAATATGCTGTGATGTCCGGATTGTGACTTGGTGTTCCTCGAGCTTTGCGGCTTGAATAGACTCGGGGCTCTCGTCAGAGAAGCTACCTCCGTTCCATACCCTGAAAGTGGTTCAGATACTGTCGTTGGGGCCTATTTTGCTATACTATAGGACACCATCTGCCGGACCTGCGGTCTTTTGACGGTTCGAAAGTCTAACAATCTTGCTTAATGCCTTTACCGGATCGGCATCGGTCTGCCCGATGTTCAAAAGGACATCTTAAGCATTGTTAGAGTTTGAATTCGATGGCATTTGCATTCCTTGTGACTGACTACCTCGGCTACGGGCGAAAGCTGACAGGCGGACACAGCAAGTGCCTGTGCGGCCACGATGACGTTTTGGACAGCCGAATACAGCCCGTAGTGCAGCAGCCTCGTCATCAGTCTGGTTTGCAGTGAACCTTCAGCCGTCGTGAAAGAGTGATGGCATTGACTGGTGCAGTACTTGGCCGCTCAACTACGCCCATGAGCGAGAGCTTCCATAAGTTGATTGCAATTCTTAGCTGGGATCCGTTCCGGATGGAGTCAGGCTTGTATGCGTCCAATGCCTTGCATAAGACGGGGAGAGAGAGAGAATTGGGAGATCCGGACACCGACGCTCCGTGTAGGTCGCTCTGGCCACGAGTCTGTACATGATGAATCAGACTCCACACGTATGTGCACATGACTACACAATGCTCTTGACACGACAAGACCACTCTGCCCCACGCCTTCACGTCTGCACGCGAAGATCCGTGTTTGTGTTGCTGTCCGGTCCGCTGTCGAGCTATAGTGTAGATCCGAGGCCAGTTCTGCCCTCTTGGCTTTGAGCACCCTTGCTCCACTCGTGTTCTCCAAAGCCAGAAGTTCAAAGACTGTGCTGGACGAGCATCCTTGGTGTTTGAGTGGAGTGGGGATGACAGCGTGAATTATTTCCGGCGTCATGCGTCTTATCTAAACCCTTCTTCCTGAACAAGAAGATCTCGTCTCCGGTTGCGTTACATTCCAACCCCTTTTTCCGCACACCGGTGCTGTGGATCGTGGACGTCATGTCTGGCGCCGCGCCAGCCTAGCAGTTGGTACCCGCAAAACGTCTGCATGGGAGGCACACGGAACCAGTTCAGGGTCTGTGTCCGAACTTATGAGTCGCAGCTTAAAATGAATGCCTCGACGGCGTGGACCCTGCCGTTGTCCGACATATATGTACTCGGAGGATGCAGATTTTCAGATTCGTTTCCCTCTCCTCTGTCAGAAAGCTACTACGTATACCGAACCTCCCCTTCTATCTGCGCCTTCTCACGCAACAACTCAGCTCGCCAGTCTCGATCCGCCTTGATCCACGCAGCAGACATGCCGTCCTCCGACAAGTACACCGATCCCAAGGTGAGTAGATCAAGACCGCACGATCTCCTTCGGATGCCAGGAAAGCGCACTTGCTGACCCCTTTCTTACTTTCTGCCTCGCATTGTGTCTGTTGTCGTGCCTCGTACCCTATCAGCTTCGGGACAAGATCAAGGAGGAGATTCACAACTCCGACAAGGGTGGCGCTCCAGGACAATGGTCTGCCCGTAAGGCGCAGATGATGGCGTCCGAATACAAGAAGCAAGGTGGAGGATACACTGACGATGGCAACAAAGACGAGTCGCAGAAGAACCTCAGCAAGTGGGGCGAGGAGGAGTGGCAGACCAAGGACGGATCGGCCAACGCCAAGCAAGAGGACGGAAGTCGCGAGCGCTACCTGCCCAAGGAGGCGTGGGAGAACATGTCGGAAGAGGAGAAGAAAAAGACCGACGATCAGAAGCAGAAGCATAGCAAGCAGGGCAAGCAATTCGTAGCGAACACTGACGAGGCCAAGCAGCAGCGCAAGAACGTGTCTAACGGTAACAAGAAGTCCAACAAAGAAGAAGAGGAAGAAGAAGAAGAGGAGGAGGAGGATGAGGATGAGGAGGAAGACGACGACGACAAAGAGGAGAAAGAGAAGGACAGTAGCGGCAAACAGAAGCAGTCAAATTCCAAAACTAATGGCAACGGCAAGCAGGCAAATGGCAAACAGGCCAACGGCAAGGGTCAGGCAAAGACCAAGAGCAATGGCAGCAAGAAGGACGGCGGTGCCGATGAAGACGAAGAGGAGGAGGATGAGGATGACGAAGAGTATCAAGAGGGAGACGAGGAGCACGAGGACGACGACGACGATGACGACGAGGTCGCTGCCGAAGAGGAGGGCGAGCAGGAACAGGAGGAACAGACTGGCGACAAACGCGCCAACGGTCAACAGGCCAAGGGTCAGCAGAAGAAGCAGAAGACCAATTAGGTATCCTTCGTTCGACCGTACTGCTCCCATTCACAGTTTCAGCCAGCTTTAATATCGTTCATTAAACTCACCAGGAAGCTCCCGTGCCGACAATACTGGCTCTGCTACCAGCGTCCCGGTCAATGTAGCATATACACGTTGTACTCTAGCCACAGATCCATCCAAGCTCTTTACGCCTTGCCAATTCTCGTGGCTCAGCACACTGATGGGGCAGCGTGAGCGGCTTCCTACGATATCTGTCCAACATCGGGTCTCGTTTGCTTGTCGTTTGTCCGTCGCAAGGAAGTAGCAGCTGGGGCTGAAAGCATGCTCGCGAGTGATGCGGAGGGTGTTCCGAGTTCATGTGTGTCAGATCAATCGTTGGACACACGACACTGCGTCTTCCGCGACGAGCCTTTCAGCAGTAAAAACCGCCTGTTTCCCTCGACGTAAGCTAGCTCGGCTTACGATCCTTTCAGTTGAGCACGTGAGTTGAATGCTGTCACTTTGTTCGATGGACGCATGCCTCATCGTGAGCACGACATTGTTCACGACGTTGCTGAGCTGGCGCAGCCTTGTGATCAACAAGAGAATACGCTTGCTTGCCAGCATCACAAGATGGGCGTCTGGATCTGATGCTACAGTACTGTAGTCTGTTCTGTTCGTCTTGCCCTACGCTCGCGAGGGCACGTCTGCCTTGCTCGGCCCGCCCGTCCGAAAGAAATTCCGCTATACAGTGCACTGTCAAACTGCTAATTTTCCCCACCGCCTGAATCTGCGTACTGTAACAGCTATTTTTTACTGAAGCGATACAGAAATGTTACTGTAACCTGCTATTTGCGTCTGCTCGCCGCGTCGAGGCTGCTCGATCGCCTTGTGCTCCGGATTCTGCGTCCGACTATAATAATACTACAGTACTGTACTTTGATATTTTTGTTGCCTGCGGTGGTGCTGCAGTCGCAACCTCCGTTGTCCCCTCAATCTCCGTCGCTCAGCCCGCCTGCAAGCCATCCAGCCATTTTTGCGCTGCTGGCTTTCGACTTGGTCTGTCTCGATTGCTCGCGTCTCTTCTCTTGCTCGCCCTTGGCCTCCCCCTCCCACTCACACACCTCCCTCACATCGTCACGCTGCGCACTTGCGGTGACCCTTGCCCTCTTTGCCTCTCTCTCTGGCAGCACGGTGGTCACTATAGTATCACACATCCACCTTTGCGCGCAGCAGTCACGCTTTCCTGGTCTCTCCTTTTTTCCATCCACTGGCTGCTCAGTGCTCCTCAGCTCATCTCATCGTCGCCTGCCCTTCGATAACAACGGTTCGCTCGCTGCGATACCACGCTCCGCCTTTGTCTCAGCAACAGCCTCGTTGCCTCCGCTGCGATCTCGGATGGCCCTCATCTGGCCTCCCAACTCGACCTCTGTGCGCCGCTACTGCTCTCTGAAGCGACCAACTGCAACGCCCGTCCGTCTCTGACACCATCACCGTTCATTCACTTGTTCTCCTGTCGGGTCCGCTTGTGACTTTGCGACCCAGCCTCAGCACACCACTTCATTTCGACACCTTGACATCCGCGAGTATAGTCTCATTTGCCAAGCAGCAGCACCTCTCCGTTGCGTGACCCACGCCGTTGCATTGCACCGCACCGACCACAACTCGCTACGGTACACTGCTCGCACAACACAGCATCCATCCATCCACCCGAACCGCACTCGAAGGCTTGGTCGCGCTGCTCTCTCCTATTGGTGACGACCATCCCCAGTACGGTCCACCTGTTCGTCCATCCACCCGCACCTGAGACTTTCGGGTCGATCATCATAACAGTCTGCACGACTGGGTCTCGATGCGGCCTTTGGATTGTTTCGTCTCTCTAGATTGAGAATAAGACAAAGAAAAGGGAGGAGGCAGCTGTCTGATTGGATTACCACATCGTCACTAGGTCCGTAGCAGAGCCAGTCACGCCGCCGATTCAGCCAGCCTCAGCCTCGTATTTCTGCTCGCTCGGCGCTGGTGCGACTTGATTCCAGCCTTCTGTCAGCCTTTTAGTGCTGTACACTTCGCCGACATCGACGCCGGCAACACCATCACCAAACGTCTGCCGGGTCCCGAGTGCGTCATCTGCCGCAGAGTCGGGCCCAGGCTCTTAGTGTGTGGCCCTTCATCATGGCCCCACTATGTACATCTGCAGAGGTCAACTTGTTGATCTACCACTATCTTAAGGAGTCAGGCTTCCTCCATGCCTCCTTCTCCCTCCGTCACGAATCCCGACTTGATGACTCGCCGCTGTCAAAGGAGGCCATTGTAGAGCCGGGCCAGCTCGTTCGCTATTTGGAGAAGGGCCTCGCTTATGCATCGGCCGAGGCGCACATTGACGATGACGGGACAGAAAAGGCATGCTCGGCGCCTTTCCGACTCATAGGCCCGCCGCACGTCTGTGACGGCAAGTCCAGGCCAACACCGCCGAAAGCCGCTCCATCCCGCTTGACGCCAGAGCCAGATCCATTCGCCAAGCTGAAACCCACGCCAGGGACCCGCGAAGCTGCCGTCCAGACACCAGCGGTAGTCAACACCGTCGCCTCGAAGTCTACAAAGACAAGTAACGGCACGCACGCCAGTGCCACAACCTCGGTTAGCACTTCGCGGCGCGTCTCCAGCGAAGCGGATCGATCCTCTGCAGTCGCGTCGTCGTCCAAGACAAAGTTGGATGATGGTGATGCATCGCAACGTGGCACCGCTTCGAGATCGTCGGCGCCGTTAACATCACATGTTACGACTGATAAAAGCTTGATAGCGTCCAACAAGACGAAGGAAGCCAAGCGCAAGGCATCCACGTCCGTGGCCACGGACAAGGAGCGCGAGGACAAGCGTATCAGGAGAAGTGACGAGGCACAATCAGGTGCAACAGAGGCCGCAAGAATCAATGGAGGAAGCAGAGAAGCGGCGTCTCGGTCTGCTTCGCCCAGCGTGGATCGCAAGCTTGTCGGCTCGGAAGCGTCACGGAATGGCGACAAGGAGTCGAGCAGTGGCAATGGCGAAAGCAAGAAGAAGAAGAAGGGAGGGGCGAAGTCGAGCACGTCGGAAAATGGAGAAAACGGCAAAAAGCGGGATAAGGATTCTGGTGCGCGAGGCAAGGACGCAAAAGCTCCGCTGCCACAGCCGAAGGGAGACAATCACATCGAAGACGGTCAGATCACCGCGCTGTCGGGGCACACGGGCGAGGTCTTCATCTCGGCATGGAACCCGACTGTACCCAACATGTTGGCTTCGGGCGGCGGAGATGCAACGGTGCGAATCTGGGAGGTGCCTGAGCGCGCTGGTGAGGCCATTGACGCACCGCCCACTATCTGTAAGCATCTGCCGGCGGCGCAGAGCAAAGACATCTCTACGCTCGACTGGAATCCGGACGGCACTCTGTTGGCGTCGGGCTCGTACGATGGCATCGTGCGGCTGTGGACTCCCCAGGGCGATTTGCACCTCGTCATGTCGATGCATCAGGGTCCAGTCATCAGCGTTCGCTGGAACCGCAAGGGCAATATGTTGCTGACCGGTAGCGCGGACGGCACCATTATAGTGTGGGACCTCAATAGCGGCAAGCCGCGACACACCTATCCGCTCCATAGCGACAGTGTACTGGACGTCGAGTGGCTCTCCACCGCCGATGGATCGCTGCGAGGCAAGTCGTCGTCGGACACGCCACCGCCGATGCCGCATGGCCTCAGCTGGTCTGTTGCGGACCAGTACTTCGCCTCGTGCTCGGCTGATAACAGCATCAATCTGTGCAAGCTCGGCGAACCCAAGCCCGTCAAGTCTTTCAAGGGTCACTCGGACGAGGTCAACGCAATCCGCTTTGATCCCTCGCAGACGCTACTTGCCTCAGTTTCGGACGACAACACAGCCAAGATTTGGGCACTAGAGATTGGAAACAGCAGTGCGGCAGCACAGTCGGGGCCAGGCGGCCAGGCGGACGGGTCTCGCAAGCGCGCCTCGCAGCGACGCGGAGGCAGCGCGCACTTGGATGGTATGGACATCGATGAGGACCCCACGTCTCGCAGCACCGAGGATGGCGCCGCTGAGCGCGACCGTGACCGTGCCACCCCGAGCGCCGCCTCCGGCACCGGCACCACCGCACAGAGTGGCGGTGCGGCTAACTCGGCTAAGGATGCCGGTTCGACTTCTTCAGGTGTCAACGGCGTGAGCGAGACGTCGTCAACCACCGTGTCAAACGCTGCAGCTAGTGGCGGAGCCGTTGTCACGACCACTGCCAAGGGTCCCAACAAGGGGCTGCGGCTGACCCTTGCAGGTCATACGAAGGAACTTTATGCGCTGGCGTGGTGTCCAACGGGCCCGGGCTCGGCGCAGCCAGATCAGCCGCGCATGCTGGCCACGAGCTCTTTTGACTGGACCGCCCGACTCTGGAACGCCGACACGGGCGAATGCTTGCGCGTGATCGATGGTCATGCCGACAATGTGTACACGCTGCGCTTCAGTCCCTGTGCACGTTACCTGGCTACAGGCGGTATCGACAAACGTGTGATCATCTCGCGCGTCGACAACGGCGCACTCGTCAAGCAGTACCTTGGTGGTGGAGCCATCTTTGATCTTTCGTGGAAAGACCTCGCTGGAAGCGCTGTAGCAACCAAGGAGGAGGAAGATGCCGAGAAGGATGCGGCTGCATCTCAATGTGTAGATGGCCTGCCGCGACGACACCAACTGGCTGTGTCGCAAGCGGATCGCAAGCTTATTGTGCTCAACCTCGAGGATCTGGCCTCGACTCCGTCCACCCGTACTTTCAAGACGCCGGCTTCCACTGCAGCCATAGTTACAGATCTGACCGAGTCTGTCGGTGTTGAAAGGGCTGTGCGCAAAAAGGAAAGGCCATAGAGATACCCCACGGCTTTGAGCCTTCCTGCTCTCCTCTGTAGCCTTTCGCGTCCTCTCCTGCACCGGCTCATCCATCTGCCAGCCTGTCGCCAACCTCAAGCTACGGCGCGCATCATGAGATTGGAGCCGTTGATTACGATGGATGGCGCAGTTCGTGGCTTTCAAGATAGAGCATTCATCATCGCAATGGACAAAAAATCGACAGTCGTCACCCGCCAGCTTTGCCGATAGCGTCACCCAGCCCCTTCCCATCAGTTCTGTGGATCAGTCTTGCCGGAAAGGAAACAATGTACTTGTAAAGTCTTCCTTATGCGCAGAGCTAGAGCGTCTCGGCCAGGTTCTATAACATGGCGCCGCGCAAAGATGTGCCGCGGCCCTCTGCTGCTGGCCATGACGCCAAGGCTCTAGATGCTCGTGTGTATTAGTAGCGCCACTCATAAATTCGGATGAAAGCCAAGCGGCAGAAGTCTAAATCCGGCTGGGCTCGCCCACCGATGTTATGGCTTAGTCTGATGGTGGTCTGATCTCTGCTTTCTAATTTTTGGGGGACGGTGGAGATAAGCGTGAACAGTCCGACTAACAGCGCTGGACAGGACATCAGATGCAGGAGCACGAAGCCGTGATGTGACTTGAAACAAACGGAAAATCCATGCGAGTCCTACCTCAGCATGACAGGAGCGCACGTTGGCCGAAGCTCTGCAAGCTGCGTGCAGCATGGGAAAAGAGTAAGCATGTGGGCCTACTGTGACCGATGACATGACAAAAGACCGGCACCGAGCTGCAGGTCCGAGATGACGTCTGCAGCCTCGCCAGATGTTGCAGATCGGCGACTTTCACAGGCAGTGAATGGGCAACGGCGAAACGGAAGCGTGACAATGCAGGGTTCTGAGCCTATCTAAGAGATGTGAGGCATGGATGTGTATCGTGGGGGCAGCGGAAAGTTGAAAGATATCGTTACGCGGAATATAGTCACAGTTGTCAGATCACGTATTGCACCTTGGCGATATCTCGTCCGAAATGATCGAATCGTGAAAGTTACGTTAATTATTTCTGTTAGATCAGTAAACGAGACAGGACGCTTGCTTCAGAGCTCGGCCGAGGTCCCGCATCACGTTCACGTGATGTAATACGAATATAGCTGAAAGCACTACAAGACGCGATACACCTCTGTAAATTGTGGTTTCAATGATAGACAGGCCGTGAAGCGGTATGGCAGGGCACAAGCCCACTCACACTTCACTTGACACGCCCAGCGCGAAGCCACCGAGACGGTGACCTGCAGGCGATGCGAGTAAAGGTCTGACAGTGGAGTAAGATGCGGAAGCTCGTTCGAAGCAGGCCTGGTCGTTGTGCTAGAGAGAGTGAGGCACAGCGCGGACGTGAGGTCTGCGTGCCTGCCAGAGCCCCGCCCTCGCCCTTGTAGCTGCCGGCCGGTCCACTTGTCGCTCAGCCAAGCCAAGCCAGGCCAGATGCAATAGCCAGCCCGTTGCACTTCGAGATCGCGCTTGGCCTTCGAGATTCGAGATAGCGACCGCATCGCCTTTCACCAACCACCTCCTCATCAAGACACCCTCTCCCGGCACCTTTGTTCCGTTTTCGCGAACAAATCTCCATACACACATATTCATCATGGCTCCCAAGGCTGGTATTCCCAGTGAGTCTCCAACAATTCCGACATCAGAATGACTCTCGACAGATGGTGGACCGACGTGACAGACTCTTCCTATGGCTCGACGACATGCTTCAGGTACTAGCGAGGAACATGATTTTCATACGACGTGGATTGCAAGCGCTGTACCACCCGTCAGTGATACCTGGAAGGCGTCAGAGTTGGGAAGATGGACACAGTTTATGTCGGATTGACAGGCAATGTTGGGGTGGATATGAACACCGGAAGATACCACGACCACACGTACCGAAGAGCCAAGGAAGATATAGCGTTCCCGCCGTCGCACCATCTGTCGAGTCGAATCTTGTCTCCATCAGCGAAATACAGCAGCATACTGACCACAACTGAATCTCTTTTTGAACCTGTTCAAATCACGACCGACACTTCTGTTGCGACCGTCATCTCGTCCCTACACCTGTCCCGATCGACTTTTTACGCATGGCTTCCGTTTTAATTCGCACCGTTCTTGTAGAGGACGTCGCTGCCGTCGCCGCTCCCCAGGTCGGCTCGGTTCGCCTCTTCGGCAAGTGGGAGTAAGTATCTTACCATCGACACTGCTGGCAATCTCGACGTGAAACGCGACAATGACAATGGCACCATCGGCTCGAAGCAAGCATATGGCTGGGACCAAGCTGGAATCCTGCACAGTCTGCATCCAACAAACCGGCTCGAAAGGCGATAGACACACGGACCAAAGGAGGATGGGTTAGAAATACGCACTACGAAAGTGGAGTCGATGATTGAAGGCGTATAAACGTTTCGACAGCGGCGATGCCGAATCACCTCTCATACGTCGAATCACTCGAGACCCAGCAGTGTTTCTTGTCCATAATGTCGCCGAGCAAGTGCAGATCAGATGACTGACTTTAGCCGTTTCATTGCGTCTCTTTACCTATTACACCCAACAGCGCTCAGGAGGTTGAGGTCAAGGACATCTCCCTGACCGACTACATTTCGCTCCGAAATGCCGTCTACACCCCCCACACCGCCGGCCGATTCGCCAACAAGGCTTTCCGCAAGGCCCAGATGCCCATCGTCGAGCGCCTTGTCAACTCGCTCATGATGCACGGCCGAAACAACGGCAAGAAGCTCATGGCCGTCCGAATCGTCGCCCACGCCTTCGAGATCATCAACCTGCTCACCGACGCCAACCCCATCCAGATCCTTGTTGACGCCATCATCAACACTGGTCCCCGTGAGGACTCGACCCGAATTGGCTCGGCCGGTACCGTCCGACGACAGGCCGTCGATGTCTCGCCCCTGCGACGAGTCAACACTGCCATCACTCTGCTCACCACCGGTACCCGCGAGTCGGCCTTCCGCAACGTCAAGTCGATCGCCGAGTGCCTCGCCGACGAGCTGATGAACGCCGCCAAGGGCTCTTCCAACTCGTACGCCATCAAGAAGCGAGACGAGATGGAGCGTGTTGCCCGATCCAACCGTTAAACGGTGTATCGTGGATATCACTCCGCTCCTCACTTGGATTTTCCATTTCGGCTTCCCTCTTTTTTTCCAGAAGAAAGCATGGGATGGAATCCTTGTTTTCTATCTTGTTTCGGCACTTTTTCCTCTTGGTCCATAGCAGCGGTGGGCAAGAGGAATTCTCGAGGCAGCGCAGAAGCTTGGCACTGTAGTCACATTCTTTCGGGATCCTTTGTGTACTTTTGTTTTCTTCTCATGTGATGCGTCGCTCAGGCCTGCAACGAGGCTGTCTCACTGACGGCGCGGCCTTTCTCAGTCGTTCTCCGTCGACCGTTGGTATTTGTAGTTCGAAGCGAAGAAGTCGTATAGATTCTGGATACGTGGAATCTTGCGAAACCATCTTCGGCCAACGGCATTCTTCCGCACACTTCTCTCCTCTCCATTCTTCACCATTCTCACGATCAAAAAGGCGTCTGCACGTACATGTGGCAGATGTCAAGAAGGGCGTAATCTTACGGCCCTTTTGACTTTCTCGGCGATATTCCCCCCATCTCTTCTGTACCTTGCAAACCATTCTCTTCGGGGCCTCGTGGGCTCTCGCATCTCCCCCTTCTGTCGCCTAAAAGATCCCACCATACACATACAACCCATCGCAGCATATGAAAACTCGCAAAGAGTTGCAGCAATAACACTGATGTCTCTCCAACAACACATTGCGTGCTCGAATCTGACTTCCGTTCAAGATGAAAGCGACAAGTGGCAGCATCGTTGGCGAGGCTTACGTAGTAGCTGTTAGACTGCGATGAAATGAAGTTGTGAGATCGTTAATTGAGCCAAGGCGCGTCGCGAGAAGCGACTGCAAAATGCTATGCGGACCTCACGTCCCAAGCCTAAAGCGGCAGGTAGAGTGCCGTGAGACTGACGCAGAGTGTTGCACTTTTGTGCGCGCTGCTCAAGGGTTCTCGAGTTAGCAACACTCTCATCCACCGGATTCCGAAACTCGCGCATGACCATACTGAATGCGCAGCATGTCTGAACCTGCCTTGACACGGACACATCCATCAGACCAAAGCCTACTCCCGGCCATCTCTAAAGGCCGAGCATTACACATCACAGCAAAGATGGCGTGAAAGCAATCGATCAGGCGCTGGATAGAAACGTCGCCGATTCAGCCTGCAGAAAGGCCACCAACCGACAATGTCGAGACCTCGCAACGTCGACAAGGCCTTCGACGAAGCCTTTGAACGTCTGTTGTCCACATCAAGCTCATCGCGAGCTGCTCAGACAAGCTCTTCAGCAAACTCTCTGTCCAACAACAGCCGAACACCTCCGAAAGGCATCCTCAAACGTAGCGCTCCGATTGACGAGAGAGATCGTTTCGACGAGGCTGGCCTTCGCAAGCCAATCAAACTCGATGCGGAAAACCGGCTTTTGCAGAAACAGGCTGCTCAACTAGCTCCTCAGAGCGCACCTCGGTCTCAATACGGCGATGCGAAGCATGGGAGCGCCTCGCGTCCTTTGAGTCAAGCTTCCCATAATGCTTCTGGCAACAAGATCACGACCCACTATGTTCGTCCGTCATCAGAGGTCCCTGTGCGCAACATAGAACCTAAATCCAGATTGGCACACCCGGCCCTTGATGCTCTGTCTCGAAGAGCTCAGTCTCAATCGCGCAAGGGCAAGGAGAGAGCCCGCCAAGAGGTCTACAGCGACCACGACGACAATGACGAGGGTCAGACGAGCTCTGGAAACCGCTCAATGCCTATTGCCCCAAAGCATTTCTATGCGAGTACTGCCAAGGCCACCTCGAGAAAATCGTCAAGTCATTACTACGAGCCAGAGGCTGATTCAGCCGGATCGTTCATGTCGACACCAGTGGACTGGTCGCAGCAGCAAGTGTACGCAGCTCCACAAATGGCTGGCGCATCGATGCCGGCCTTCACTACGACGACAGCTTTTGCCCCTCAAACTTATATTCAACAGCAAGGCATGCCAATCTTTGCAAACAACAGCATGCAGCCAACATCTTCATCTCTGTTGTGGATACCCGGACAGGGCGCCATGCACCCTTTCTACCAGCCGAGCCCACTCCCTGCAACTGCCTATCAATCCTTTGCGACGCCGCAAATGTTCCCAAACTTGGGTCAGTGGTCGGGATCTGGTTCCTACAGTCACGGCACCATGCAGCAACCCGGCTATGCCAGTTCGCCGGACCGTGCATTCAAGACGCCACGCTTTGTCGAGGAGGTCGACGAGGACGTTGAGGATTTCGAGGATCCACCAGCCATGAAGCAAAGGCCCGACGCCTCTTCAAAGGACCAGAAAAGGTCGTCAGGTTCACCTCAGTGGCTCGCGGCATTGAGCAGCGTACGAAAATTACCTTCTTCTAGCAGGTTCATGGCATCTGGCCACCTTGGGCATGCCTCGTCGACGCTGCAGCACGCACAGCTGAAGCCGAAGCCAAAGCGAAAGCCATCCAAGCCTTTGCTAGACGAGTTTGGGAACATAGTAAAGCGAAGGCCAGGTCGGCCCCGCACACGGCCATTGCCGCCAGAGAAGGATGGTGCGGACAAATACATGCTTGTCAAGGCCCAGAGGGGGGACGCATCGACATCTGCACCGCTCACCAGTAAAGGTGAGGCTTCTCGACAATTGGACATCTGCAGACCGCTGTACATCGAATCGAAGCCGCCTGGGCGTTTCGAGACGCACACTCTTTTCGTTCTTCATGCAGCGAGACTCGCTGCATTGGCACGCTCTGTTGAGCAGAACATGCAACAGAACGCGGGTCCGCAGGCGCAACTGACGGAGGCCAGAGCCGTGCGAACTTGGCCGCCGTGGAGCAGTTGGGCCAGATGGACCTGGCGGGTTGACGTGCCACGCCAGGAATCCGAGCCAGACACAGGCCCCGCTAAAGATGGTGTCGCGCCTGGGCCGACTGCTGCCGACGCGTGTAGTATCGACGATTTGTTCCCGTTGGAGAGACTCAGAGCGTATCAAGCGTCGCAAGAAGCCGACTTTGCCAACCGCAGGACGCCCAAGCCACGAGTGAGCCTGGCTAGGCTTGCTACGTATCTGTACAAGCATGCGTCTGACGCGCGCGGTGAGGACAATACCAGTGCTCCCCGGCATCGCCTGAAGAAGCTCATTCGAAAGGCCGTGATTCGTCGACGTGCTGCAGATCTCGATGTGCGGCGATTGTGGAGTTTCTGGGCGAAAAAGGCCCACGAGGCGCGCTTTGAAGCCGCCCGTAACCGCACACGTGGCCCATTGACGCGGACCGTCTCGTTTGGCGACCCGCCCGACCTTGCTGATGCAGCGGCAGGAGAGGGTGGTGCGTCTTCACCGACTCTCCGATTTCAGGTCAAGGCCGAGCCGGAGAGCCCGAGCAAGGGACTTCGGTCACCTGTCAGGCAACAAACAGTCGCCTCGACGACACTCACAGACGTGGACTCAGAGCAACTTGAACCCGTGCGGCATCAGCCACCCTCTCGAAAACATCACAATCTACCATACCTTCGTCGGAATTTACGGATCTACTCGCAGCTTGGGATCGAGCTGCCCAAGTGATCTGTTGTGCTGTCTTTACATGCCGCCTCCTTGGTCCCCAAATCTGCCTTATTTTGTATTTGTACGAGTCATTGCTTTGGTCAAAATACACTACTGGAAGCTTCTTCAGAGATGGTGGAATAAGGTAATGTAATTGATTACTAGGATGTTGTCGTGGGTCTGAATAAGGCGGAACTAGATGTTGGCCTTGACCTTTCCGGCGTTCTTGAGTTCACGAAGCGCATGCATGACGTCAGTGGGAGAGTCGAGGTTCTGGCCAAAGAGCTGTTGAGCCTTGTCCTTGACGATGGGGTCATTGCAGCGCATGAAGGGGTTGTGCGACTTTTCCTGGGCGATAGAGTAGACGCCTGTGGTTCTGCCGTTGTTTCGTTTGTGCTTGAGGTCGTCTACGAGCTGGGAGATGGGTTTTTCGTCGGATGGGAGGATGGCGGCGGAGAAGGCGACGTTGGAGGCAGTGTACTCGTGTCCGCAGTAGACGATGGTCTCTTCGGGCAGTTTGGAGAGCTTTGTGAGGGCAGTGAGCATCTCTTCGGCTGTGCCTTCAAAGAATCGGCCACAGCCCGAGATGAAGAGCGTGTCGCCGGTAAACACGCCCTTTGAAGGGCTCTCGGTGTCTTCCACAAGATAGCAGATGTGATCCTGGGTGTGGCAGGGAGTGGAGACACAGGTGATATTGACACCCTCGAGAGCGTCATTGAGCTGGTCTCCGTCCTTGACCTGTTTGGTGAGGGCAGGAATTTTGGAGCTTCCGCCATAGACGGGACGACCGGGGAATTGGGATGCAAAAGTCTCGTTGCCTCCCGAATGATCGGCGTGGTGGTGTGTGGTCAAGAGGCCGACGACCTGGTCGTCCTTGATTCCGAGTGACTCGGCGGCCTTTCGGACAGTGGGCACATCGAAGGGGTCAACGAAGAGTGCATGTCCAGTTGTCGATGACTGGAGAATGTAGGCGTAGTTGTCATCACGCACGGGCACGGGATGGATCTTCATGTCGAAGCGATGGGCCGTGGAGGCAAAAGAACGAGAAAGTCGCGTGCAGCGGGTGATCCGGACAGACGGCGCAGTGAGGCTAGACGCTCGAAGAGGCAGTGTTCGCGCAGCAGAGAGCATCAGAAGCTGGATAAAGGTTCAACCAGAAGCTCGAGAACGTGGATGGAGAAGAAAAAGAACACTCAATAGTCACAACTCGAGCAAGGTACTGACTGTACAGATGACAGAGGGCAGACGACATCCCACAGCCAGCTTGTTTGAGCAGGCCGAGAAGGGAGGGATGCTCGGACCAAGTATTGTACAGGCTTGGGGATTCGGCACTTTGGTTTCTGTGGAGGTTCGGCTCGGCTATAAAGCCCGATTAGAAATGCACGCATCGGCGGCGTTAAGGGTGCATGCACAAACTGAAAGCACGTCAATGCAGCCTCTCCTCTGCAGTACAGTACTACTGTATTACAGAGCATCGGCATCGGATGCACCCCGCAAAGGACAGAGACACGACAACAGCACAGTAAGTACAGTACAGTGTAGTGCAGTGTACAGTTGACGGACCGTGGGACGGGGTCATGCGAAACGTGCATTTCCCCTTCCCAAGGCTCGAGTTACTGCGCGCGCTTTCGGATATTGCAAAGGCTGAGCACACTGCAGCAGCGTTCTCTGCATCCAGGAATTGAGCTCAGGGTCCACACTAATGTACAGTACCCTACCACAGCACCTATAAAGTTCACCAGCTGTTGGGTATCGTGGTGACAATATAAGGAAGTAGTTGCATCCTGACATCTTCGGAGGTGACCCGCAGAAACGGAACCCTGTCCACCGCCCTCTTGTTTCGGCAGCAGCTCTTCTCAGGATGACCAACCACGAATGGCATGCAGGCGAGCTCTATGTCCAGTCACGGCTTGGATTCAAGGACGCCGTTGCTGGAGCGCATAGCATATTCCGTCCGCAGCTGACGTCGCAGCACCAGTCCTTCCATACCTCGCTCGACGTACTGCCTGTCTGCACTTTGGATGCGCATGGTCGACCATGGGGCTCTTTCCTGGCATCCAAGGATGGACAGTCTCGGTTCATCCAGTCTTCTTCCTTCAACAATCTCGTGGCTACCAATCTCGGACTGCATCCGTCACATCCACTCACAGACTCGCTGGCGCGTGGTGTCAAAGTCGGCATGAACGGCATGGTCCTCGACAAGGACAGCGACTCGCATCAGGGGCCTGCTCTCAGACTGATTGCGGGAGTGGGGGTCATGTTTGACAATCGAAGGAGGAACAAGTTTGCCGGATTCATCAACGATCGTGCTGGCATCAAAGACGGCCTGGTTATGGAGGT
This sequence comes from Testicularia cyperi, assembly GCA_003144125.1. Taxonomy (NCBI): domain Eukaryota; kingdom Fungi; phylum Basidiomycota; class Ustilaginomycetes; order Ustilaginales; family Anthracoideaceae; genus Testicularia; species Testicularia cyperi. The sequence continues at coordinate 418,180 of KZ819190.1, forward strand.
CATGGAGAGCCTTGGCAACTGTCCCAAGTACATCAATACCCGACATCTTGTTCCGCGTCCCGATCATACGCCCAGCGTCATCTTTGATCGTCATACGCTCCCCCCTGATGAACAGCTGCCGCAAAGGGCAGTCGAGCACATCGCACAGGCCGACGCCGTCTTTCTCAGCACCCGCTACATCGCACCCGAACACACCATCTTCAAGTCGCATCTCGGCATCAACATTCGCGGCGGAAAACCCGGCTTCGTTCGACATTCGACCGATCCGGCGTCTGGGCGACCAGTGCTGTGTTTCCCCGACTACAGCGGCAACCGGTTCATGAGTTCGCTCGGCAACATCCACTCGGATAAGGTGGCAGGACTCACCATCCCTCGTCTCCGCAAAGGCCTGCCCATCGACGTGCTCTACCTCACCGGAGATGCTCAGGTGCTTCTCGACGACGATGCTGCTGTTCTATTCCCCGGAGTCAAGGCAGCTGTTCGCATCGTTGTTACCGGCTGCATCTTTGTAGAAGACGCCCTGCCACTCGTCCCCGCCGAGTTTGAAGAGGACGACTTTGAGCCCAAGGACAACGGAATCGGCTGGAGTCCCTACAACCCTCCTGTGCGTCGGCTGCGATCCGAAATTGTCGGCAAAGCCGGTGACGACAGCACCGCCTCCCAGCCCATGTCTTCCACAACTGCCGAATTGGTCAAGCTGGATAGGCACACCGACGAACTAGCCACATTGACGTTCAAGACATCCGCTCCCATCCGATACCACGCCGGTCAGCACGTGATTCTCGACTGCAGCTCCATTGTCGATCCGCACTTACTCGAGTACCAGCACATGGCAGAAAAGATGGGCGGTGAGCGAGAAATCAACGACACCGGCATTCGGACCTGGACCATATCCAGTAGTCCGTCCGACAGCAACAACGGTTTCAAGACGGATGTCTTTTCCATCACCATGCGCAAGGTTTTTGATGGCAACGTAACGCCCAGACTCTTTGCTATCCCGAGCCATCGCGATCCGAGCACTATCAAGCTGCCAATCTTGGGAATCGGTGGCGATTTCTTGGTCGCTGAGCCAGACCAATCGCCATCCACCCACCAGCTCTGGTTCGCACAGGGCATTGGTATCACTCCTTTCCTCTCCTTCCTCCGAAGCTTCGCACACAGCACATCGCCCACAAAGCCAATCAAGATCGACTTCTTGCTATCCTGTCGCCCATCAGAAGTCGAGACCATGCTCTCCCTGATCCAAGCTGCACTTCAGGTCGATGGGCGTGACATCAAGGATGCCCTCGACAACATTTCCCTGAGTCTCCACGTCTTTGCTCGATCTCAAGATCAAGCCGCATCACCCGAATCCCCTTTCCCTGCCATCTCGGTAGTGCGATACAATACCCGACTGCAGCCTGATTCCGTGCAGTCCTTGCTATTCAATCCGACCACTCAGGCCTGGATCTGCGGAACCCCGGCCTACGAACAACTCGTCTTCCAGGCCTTCCTGCCAAATCTCGCTCAGGACAAGATTCATCGCGAGTCGTTCAACTACTGACGTCACTACCCGTAATACCACATGCCCAGAAATGATCGACACGATAGCAGATTCCTGCAAATGCGTGACGTGGGAACAACAGTTGCATTCACAAGTCGTCATGAAAACAAGCTACAAAGTGAGGGCAACCAGCAAGATGCAAAAATGCGACAGAGAAGCTCGGCTGCGTTGAAACGGGGAGATGAACGCGACTAGAACGGTGGCCAAATTGAGAGACGAGAAGCACTCGAAAGATTGCGGTGCGGCGATGCGAGACAAAGAAAAAACACATTGAGGTCGTCGTTCTCGTTGCGGTCATTTGGGCGAGAGAGATCGAATGCAGACGAGATGCAAAAATTGCTGCAACGGTTCGGAAAGGCAAAGAGAGATATGTGCGGAGAAAAGAAGAGCCTACATGACTGTGCATCCACGTGCGTCTTCATCGTCGGTATCGTCGTAGTCTGCACGGTTGCTGGAGGGGGCTACAATGCGAGGCCAGCGCATGCTGGCTCGCAGACTGCCCAGATTCATATCGGCGACCGAGACTTCTGCTCCACCGGCCGAGTGTGAGGAAGTTGCGTGGACAGAGCCACCGCCACCGTTACTACCGCCTCCAAATTCGAGACCGCCGGGGAATCCAAGAGCCATTGCAACCACGCTACCAACACGGCTCTTGGGCGTGCGTCTTGCAGCCCTCTGCTCCATCTTGCGCTTCTGCTTGGCCCTTGCATCGACCAACTGCCAGGCCCAGAAGCTCTTGAGCACCACTTTGGCGGGGTTGCACTCGTCGTTGCCCTTGTCGATATAAGCAGTGGCACACACTGGTCTATTCGTCGCTGTGCTGGCGGTGTTGGCCTCCTCTGGTGCCGAGCCCAGAGTAGCTGACACACGAGTGACAGCTTGATGGCCTGCGCTGGACGAAGGACCTGATAGGCTGGCAATTGGCCTCTCGACCGGCACAGAGAGAGGCACTTCAGTGTCATCGTAGCCAAAAGCGCGGAAGGCGTAGCCACGCTGGCCGCAGCGAGGGCGCGTGCCACCCTCGGATCCCTCGATGTGGAGCAGCTGAGAGTGGGTCTCCCTAGTGTAAGTCCGGCAGTCGGCGAGACTGAGGTAAGCGTTTTGTACCTTGCGGTACCGCGCGAGCTGGACAAACTGCGTTGCGACCGCGTTGCCCGCATGCGTGTCGTCCAACTCGAGGTGGTAGAGGAAAGGACACCGGTTAATGAGCAGCAGCATGGCTTCAGCCGAGAGATGATTGGCGGACGAAAGGATCAAATGTGTAAGCTCGGTGCCCGTAGCCGGAATCAGCGCCGAGACTGCCTCTTCATCGTAGCCAGGAGGAGGGGCCTCAGCCTCGGCCAGAGATCGGCGTCGGATGTCGCTGCCCATGCTGGTAGCCTGTCTGCGTCTGCTGGCAGAGCGACTAGAACGGCTGAGGATCGAGGCACCTGCGCGGTGACTAGACATGAGCACAGCTTCTTCAGGCACGGCTCGGCCGTAGGCTTCAGCGTGCGACTCTGGAGGCGTCAGGGCCGACAGAACTGCATCAGTTATGTGTGTTGCTCTTTCGAGATCCAGACGCCTTAGCCGCGGCACGGTGGCCAGTAGCTTGATGAGGCCGTCGTCTTTGATGCCTCCACCGATGTTGGCAAGTTCAAGGACCTCGAGGTTCGGCAGCGCATACGCCAATTCGATGCAGGCTCGATCCGTGAGGGCACGGCAGGACGAGAGTTTAAGCTTGCGCAACTCTGGGAATGTGCGACGAGTCACCTCGTCGTCGCCATGCGACCCAGCCTGTCGGGGACTCAATGTGACAAAATTTCCCTTCTCCGAGACCACGTCGTCCTCGCTGCTGGTCAGAGCGGCGATGGCAGCGTTATTGATGTCGCCACAGTAGCTGACATCAAGAACCTGCAAATTGGGCCACTGCCTGCCGATCTGCGTCATTGTCGCAGCATCCATCCCTGTGATTCCAGAGGCGTACAGCTCGCAGAAGGCGGAGGACATGTTGCGTTCCTTGCAAACGGCAGCGGTCTGGCAAGCAGGCTCCTGGATGGCAAAGTAGGACCGAAGGCCCTCGCCAGAGACATTGCTGCAGCGGCTGACGTTGAGCACTTCGAGTTTCGGGGCGACTTGGGCCAGGATGCAAAGCGTAGTGTTGGTGACGCAGGCCAGACTGCTCAAGTTGCAACGCTTGAGGTTTGGGGCGTTGGACAACACTGCATGAAGGGCCTCAGTGGAGATCGAGTGGCAGCCGTGCAGATCTAGTTCCTGCAGCTGGTTGGTTGCTTCAAGTGACGCTCCCGACGCGTGCACTTGGCTCCACTGCGCTTCGAAGAGGGCCACCAGCACCTCTGACCGCAGGTTAGCCATGCCATGCAAGTCCAGCTGGCGCACAAACGGACCCGCCGAACGTGCAATGCGCATCATTGCCTTCTCGGCAATGTCGGGAAATTGTGCGAAGTTGATCGCCTGCCACAGCTGGCCATCAAGGGTGTAACTCTGCCACGCTCGGGAGACTCTGCTAATGCGAGCCAGCTCACGCACGGCAGCTTCCAGTCCCGTCCATCGTGTCTCACTTGCTCGCTTGCCTGTCCAAAGTCCCTTCCGCTTGAGCGTGTCGTGTTCGGTGATGTGCAGATCAACCAGGCTCTTGAAGCAGCGCAGAATCAGTTCTCGCGGTAGCTTTTCGAGGTAATTGATCCGAGGCGCGCGCAAAGGTGACACCAGCACAGAGTTCGAGGTTGATGCTGCGGTGATGCCGGCCTGGGGCGAGGTGTGCGCTGGGTACATCAAGCTCGGACGTATGGCAGCGGCCGCAGAGGCAGTAACCCGAGCAGAAATGAGCGTCTCATCTGCCACCGGAGAGACCGTTTCGCGTAGGGCATGGCCAGAAGCGATACCCGCGTCGGGTCGATGCGGCGAAGAAGAGGATGAGGAAGCAGCATTGGTTGAAGAGCCTGCGCGCTGCATGGAGATACTGGACTCGCCGTCATCCTGGTCATCATCGTGGTTGCGGTCGCGGTCCCGATGCAGGAACAAGTCGCCGAGATTACGGAGGCTGAGGTTGCGAGAACGACTCTTCTTGCTCTGACTCGAGAGGCTGGGCGTAGCAGTGCCGCTCCGGCTCGCCGAGTATCCGCAGGTAAAAAGGCCGCCGTTTGGTCGACTGGCCATCGCAGCACGGCTGCTGGGTCTCGAGTCTCGGCTGTTGCGTCGAGACGACGGCGCAGTCGAAGTGACGCGTACGTGCAAGGACGTATCATGTGGTGCAGCACCTGGCACACCGGTGCTCGTACCTGGACGAGATCGCAGGCTCGGTCGGATACGGATGTGAACCGTGTCCGGGGTCGAAGGACGGGTAGACGGGCGTGAAGAGGGAGCTCCTTGGTGGTTACGAGGTGCTGGACCCATGCGTGCGCCGTCCATATAGGCTGTGGCCGCATATGTGTGCATCTCGACTCTTCTGTTCTCGCCGTTGTGTCGCTGACGAGGTAGTTCGGGGGCGCTATCGCTGCGATTAAATGGACGCCGTGCGTGACCGAAAGGCTCATTTGCATGATACAGAGAGAATTCGTGGCTAGTCACCGATGCCGTGGGTGTCTGTGTGCCTTGGATGCGACTGCGCAGCGTTGGCGGCAGGTTAAGTTTCTTGGCCATGCGGCTGTTGAGAAAGCGATTGGCGGCGGCGACTCGGAAGGCGCTTGTGCGAGAGCGAGAACCGCTAGCTTCCGGCTGCGATAGTGGCGGAGTGTAGGCTGGTGCTTCCTCGTATGATGGCAACAGCTCTTCGGGATACACCGGAGGATCCGCGCTCGGTACTGGCGCAGGAAGATCAATGCTGTCAATCTGACGTGTTTCGGCCGATTCGCATTCCTGTGGCACAACAGGAGCTCCGTCTACAGCGGAGTTCCGAGTGGTTGGAAGCTCTTCTGCGGGCGGGGTGTCGGCGAAAGTCATTTGAGCGACTTCGGGGGCCGTATCAGCGGCCGGAGGTGAAGTGTCGCTCGCGGAGTGGATCTCGAGCTGCTGTGAAATCGAGTTCGCTCTCGGCTTGCTGTTCACCTTTGGGCTGCTCTGTGGCGAAGCAAAGTGCAAGCTCGTAGCGGCAGTACAGTCAGATGCGAGAGAGCTGGGACCGAAGAAATCATAGACGTTGGAGGAGCCGCGAGACGACATGGCCCGGTGAGAGGGTCTGCGGGAGTCGTTGGCATGGCCACCATCACTCGAAGGTGACCCCGGGATGTAGGAAAAGTAGGTGTCTTCGCGAGCGTTATGTGTCATGGCCGTTTGCGGAATGTTCATGGGAGAGCGGATCGTGCTGCCGCTCGAAGCGGGGAATGTGAAGGAGCCGTCTCCACCAAACTTGGCCTGCTGCTGGTGCTGCGATGCTTGTGCGCCAGAGAATCTTGTAGCCTCGTAGCTGCTCGAATGTATCTGTTCTTCGAAGTCGGAGTCGGACATTGCAACCTTTGTGTGCGAAAGGCGGTCTGCATGGTCATTCTGATAAGTTTCGTCTCCGTCTCCCATCAGGTTATCGGCGCGGTCCGGAGAAGCGTCGCGGGCCTTTCCTTTGCCCTTGTCCCTGTTCGTAGGGATCGAGACTGATGATGCAGATGGGATGTTCGGGCCTCGAGCCGAGGTCGATGCTGAAGAGGCAGACATTTTGGTGAGCGAGCCTGAACAGATTCGTGAGTGAGAGGGAAGGGGCCAAGACGAGTATACGTTGATTGAATACGGTGGGCTTCAGTGCTCCGACGTGGACGGGTTCATTCTGCTGTCACTCCAGAAAGGAGGTCGAGGAGCTCGTGAGAAGGAGACGGAAGCGCGGCTTGAAATATCGCTTCTCGACAGTGTGATTGGTAGTCGTGGCAAAGAGGACAGTGACACGAAGAGAGCCTTGCTGGTGGACATCAACTGACAGCCGAGACCTCAGTGAGGAGCAATATGGGCAGAGAGTCTCGAGGACAGTGAAAAGAAACGTCGAGGTTCTATGGTCTAAGAAGAGCAGCGGGTGAGGGAGGGGAGGAGGCAACGGGACCAGAGGCTGGGCAGAGGAGCAGAATTGAGGCCAGGGCAAGCGAGCATGAAAGTGTCACAAGAGAGTGGACCTGTACCGCACAGAGGCACGGCTGCCGCAAAGAAGCCTGGCCAGTATTCATGTCACTTGTCCTCGCTGCCTCTGCCGCTTCGGCTGCTCCCGCTGGGGGCCCTTTCTTGGACTTTGGCTTTAGCTCACACTATTCAACAGTTCTGGCCCTATCATGCAGACTGGTCCGGAGGTCTCCTGAGTATCGTAGCGCTACCAGCTCTCACAGTTGACAAAGCACAGTCTGATGGTTCGGTAGTAAACCGTAGAGTGCCGGGCCTGTCTCAGAGTGCTTTGAGCTTCAACGACGAATCGTCCCGACATGGGCAGAGACATTACTGTCCTCCAGTCGTGCGATGTCGGCGCAGGCTCGGATTTGCCAAAGGCCATAGTAGTATGCGAGAATCTCGAACAAATGGTGCTCAATCTCGTCTGGTTGGAGAATGCTGTTGCAGCTCGAGTTGCAACAGCTGCACTGGCAAGGGAAGGGCCAGTCCCACGAGGCCAAGACAGAGAGAGTCTTCGGCTCAACCGCTTATCTCGCACCCATTTAGGCTTATCCGCTCCGCACCTTCTCACGCGGCGCCTGCAGCCCTTGGCCCAAAGTCCGATGCTGTGCCAAGCCCTCAGACCCTTGCTGTCTCTTGCCCTCTCAAAGACCGTGCCATCGGCTTTGAGCAATTTTGTTCCGGAACCGCAGCTCGTGTATTCGCCTCTTCACCTTGACGACAGTGCACTACCGAGTTCCCGGCCCGATCTCGCACGCTGATCTAGGCCATGCTGTTCGGCAGATATCTCCTGAGGACAAGGTGGAGGGTCAGCGGCCAAAGGGGCGAGTTCAGGCAAGGCCCGAGGAAATTGCAGTACACCTGAAGCACTGCATTTTGGCGGTAAGGCTGACAACGACAGCCGTTGTCCGGCAGCGTTGATGCACAGACGCATGGGACCTCTGGTTTATGTGTGGCCTAGCAGCTTTAGCAGCGGGAGGAGGCTCACGGCCAGTCGAACGCGCGTTTGTTCGGATACAACTGTGTAAAAGCTGCAATGGCAGTATATGAGTCTAGTGATACCCTTCGTGAGGGGCACACTCAATTAATGGGCGGACACCTGCCCAGAAACCAACACACAGCATGTAGCACTGAGGAACCACAAAAAAATGCACGTCTGCCTTGCTGTTGAACCCTGAATATGCACCTCGCTAGAGGGTACGGCGGCCAACCATGCCTCACTCGCCTGGTTGGCTGTTTGAGGGTTTCCCGTTATTTTTCAGAGTCCGAGGAGCCAAGACTTTTTTGAATACAGTGCTGTAGCAGTACGACAGCACTTGTACTGTACCTCTTCCCGACGACCCGTGTTCCCCGTTGCAGGCTGCGGAAGGTATCTCACCGCGCGAATACCTGTTGCGTCCCCTCCCCTGATTGCCATTCTTCTCCTCAGGCTCATGCGCTGCAGGCAATTGTCCAGTTCCAGGTCCGCTCGCCTGTTCGCCGCCTTAACCCCACATTTTCTTCTCAATCAGACCCATTATTGATCTCGTCTCGGCGGTTGCCGGTCCGAAGGGCTTGACGAGTGGTGCGGAGAGATGCCAAGGCCAAATTGGGGGAAGAGAAGGAAGAGACTTATCACCGATTCCTTTGCAGAGCGACGCAGTCGAACCGGAAGAACTGCTCTGGGCAAACCGCCTTATCGCCTGGCGAGGCAGACTTGGCCAAAATGTCTGACAGAATTGGTCCGGGCCGTGTGACGAAGACTCGTGAGGCCGCGCACCGACAGCATCCTATCACAGTTCCCACCTGCGGCTGTCGGCTGCTCCTCGGTCTAGCCGGTCGTGGGGTCATCGCCCCTTGGTGTGACTGCTGAAGCCATTCGTAACAGCCGTGAGAGATCTGTCGTTGCAGGACACTAGGATTCAGCAAACCGCAATACACGGTACATTCATTACAGTAGTATGTGATTCGCACGACGTAACCTTTGGCGTGCACTTTGCGCAGGATCGCGAGCTGACCCAGCGACTCCGAATCACCTTGGGCAGCGAGAGGGTGCGTCGCTAGCGTGGCCGAGATTGGCGCGCGATTTCGGTATTGCCTCTCGTGACCCTGTCGGGATCGGGAGTTGCCGCGGTCCATACACACGTACTACAGTAGTACTGTTAGTACTAGCTGTAACCCTCGAGCCTCGCATCTTCCACATGAGCTCCTCTGATGTTGCTCTCAGCTCATCTGTAGCGAAACTTGCGAGCGCAAGGCTTGCCCACCTGTGCCAGCAGCAGTTCTATGGTAGCGAAATTTTCGAAAGTCGCTCTATTTTTTTTAATATAATTAATATATCATTTGTCGAGCAAATATTGAAATTTGCAGGTGCGCCCCGATACAGAACTGTATGCACGTCACAAGCAGGGTCGTGCACGCCCAAAGCACACTTAAGCTCAGCGTGCTTCGACGGGCGCGCGAGCAGTCCATCACTGCCTTTTCCTACCCCAGCTTGTTTTTCGGTTTAACAACGACCCATAATAAGGTAATGGCCGCGCTCCGGAGCGCTACTCTCTTATGAAAGTCGAGCAGCAAGAAGTGCAGTTCGCACTGGTAGGCGCTTGGTTGTTTCCAAACTACGAACTGCATCACTTCAAGTCAGCTCTCTACACTGGCCGTGACAGACACAAACGCAGAAAGGCGAACTGAGATAGCGGATAGGCGAAGGATGAAAGCGACGGAGGAAACGGTCATGGTTCCATCGGGCTTGCTGTTCGCCCTTTCTCCGCCCTAGTCTGCAACTCGGATCGGAACAGGATGGGGACCATCGAAGTCTGAGGTCCAGCTAGGACGATTTCGTCTTGTTCCTGAGCCGCCCGGATCCGTTCCTGCTACATGACAGTACGTCATTGCAGCATGCAAACGTTGCAGAGGCATGCATCTGTCGACGGCATGTCTGCCTGCCGCAAACCAATCTGGAAGCGTCGATCAGAACGAGGATGAGAAAATTTTCCGAGACGTTTTTTTTCGCCCGATGCGCGTCAAACCACCATGCAAACCCGTCCAAAACTGGCCCGATCGGCTCGCGTGGCTGTACCTTTGCTTCGCGTGATGGTCTCGACGTCAGCACACGTCTTGGTGACATGTCAGTCCTTCCTCGTGGCGATCTCATCCGGCACATGCTGATGGCAAATCTCATGAGCACCCCGGATTTTGCATCACAAAAATAGCTACGGCAACGTCCGCGGTGTTAAAACCGCCCAGAATGCCTCACGCCGTTGGTTTCGTACCAACCTACCAGTGGGGACCAATCTTTGCAATTGTCTGCGGCCTGTTCGCTTGTGGCGTCGTGCATCGGAGTCTTCTGCCATGTGCCTGCCACAGTTGATGCTCATGGCGTCGTCGGAACGTCTTGTATACCAAGTGGACAGGAAAGAATATTTGAATTCGGTTCTATCAGGTCGACCAGTCAACCGGAGTCAAGTCATCCAAGGGCTGTGCCCCGTGACCGCGAGTGAGGAGGTCAGATCTACTGGCAGATGTAGCCCTGGGCAGCAAAATAGTCGGCTTGGCTTTTAGCTTGGCAGGATCTGTGAAGTCGACAAGCACAAAAGACCGTTTTCGAGACATGTTCAAGTTGGTGAAATCTTGTTCAGCCGATGTTTCTGGATCAGAGAAGCAAAGTCGTGCATTGTCACGAGAGGACCAACTTACCCATTGGCAGGCTTGCCATTCTTGGCAATCTCGTCGCGAACCTTGACCTTGATACAGCAAAGCATTTTGTCATCAGAGCATGTGGCATTGGGATCGGGTCCCACAAGGATTCCGGACTTTACGTAGCGGCAGATAGTCGGCTTGGTGTCAACATTACCGGCCATTGCTCCAACGGCAGAGCAGACGATGACGAGGAAGATGGCTACATGCATTGTGAAATAGATATTCAGATGAACGGTTGCTGTCGCAATGGATGATATGGAGGAATTGAAGTTGGAGCAAGTGAACGAGGCTGGGGCGGAAAAGACCAACACGGGCTCCAAGGGAGCAGCTACTTATACTGTGTCAAAGGGGTCAGAGTATGGTGATTACTACAATGTTGCATTTGCCACCCCCCACCACGTTCCCAGGCTGTCCCACCCGAAAGTCTGTTGAAGGTAGCTAAAGATGAAACACGTTCCCAGCCTGTCCCACCGAAAGCGCTTAGACGATACGCACTCGCACCTTGTAAATGGATACTAGCCTGCATGCGTCTACACGAATAGCGGGCGAAAGCACATCAACACAATATGAATAAGAAGTCAGTCCCGTCAAGCACTCTCCAATGCAGAGTGTGGTTGAAGAAGATTTATGTGGTGAGTAGAGACAAGACGGCGGGAGGGGAAGCGAGGGAAAGCAAGTCCGAGCAGATCCGATCCGTAAGTGTGCGATGCAGCTGTTGGATGGCGTGGCAGAGTGTTTGACATCTGGTCTGTGATGGCACATCCGTCCCATTACTGAGGCGGCGTGGATGCCAAAGGCATGCTCTACTGGCAATGGTAGTTGCTGCTGCGAGTAATGTCATCCTTGGGATCGTGGCAAGTGCTGGGTGAAGAAACGTATTACAAGACGCGGAGGGATAGTCAGTAGGCGTCGATCTCTGTGAACTCGGATCAATCCTTCTTTATGGCAACAAGAGAAAGGCAGCAGATACCTTGCCCACGAGCACATACCCAGTGACCGAGGTCGCAGCTCCTTGGGTGAATTTACCCCAATCGGCCTGACTGACGCAGCAGACTTTGCTGTTTTTGCAGTTGGATGAAGCATTCGCGTTTCCGCTATTGGGACGGCCGCTTGACTGGCCATTGGCACTTCCACTAGGCTGTCCGCTCTGCAAGCCTCCAGAGATGGCGCAGGGCGAGCTGTCGGCTCGGACTGCATCACTGCCCATCGTGACCAGTACAAAGGCGCAAGCAACGATTTTGAAGAAGTTGGTGGCCTGCATGCTTGTTGTTATTCTTGGGAAAGTCTTGAATTTGAGCAATGAACAAGTGAGAGCGTGTGTTTGAAAGGCGAGGGCATTGGGCAAACACCAGTGCGCTTCTTATAGATGTCTACCGCCAGCTACTTGTACGGTGTCTCTCTTGAAGGCATCGGTCCAAACGTGCCTATCGAACGTAGCGACGTGGCCAACATTTCTGATGAGGCATCTATGACAATCGCGCTACGGCTGCTCCAAGCGATGATTTTACCACAGCTTGGTCACACTCCTCCATGCTATCGTCTGCCGAGATCATGCATGCTAAAACCATGTCACATGGCAATGGTTTTGTCATGAGAGTCTTCCACAACGACAATCCTTGACGATTTTCTGCACAGCATTGCTCGGACATGCATCTTGCTCGCTTTGCGGTCCTCCCCCCAAAGATGCCGTGTGCGGTGCCCGACCTGGATGGTGGCAATGCAACGACAACGTGATGATCGGCTCTTAGGGCGCCAATCCTCTGCAAGAAAACCCTGAAAGAAAGGGTCCGCACGCATACGCTTGCCACTCTCCAACGAGATTCAGTACGCAACAGAGCCCGCGCACAGACACACACCTGATGCTACACGTGTGGCATGTGAGCATTGCACTCTACTCTTCACTCAGACACAAAGCTTCTGGAGTGTCTGTGTCATGCGCACCAATAGGCAGTAAATTGTATTGCCACAGCTATGTGCAAGGCGTTGAGATTCACTTCTGAGTGCACAATGGCTCTTGCGAGCCAGCAAGGACGAAAAGCTGCTGTTTCTGGCATATGGTGTAGCCATTGACATACTTGTGTGACTGCCGTGAAGACTCATAGCAACGATTCCAGCCAGAACGTGCGACAGCGATTATGGCATTGCTGAGACGATCGATCCTTTGCTATCACATGCACACCCAGCCCTTGGCTGAGATGAAGCGACTGTCCGATTTGTATTGACAGGCTCTGGTCTCGTCAAAGGGTTGTAGACCATGTTGACCAAAACAAGGACGCGCAGACAGGTCAGTAGTTGATTCCTCTCTCGTTCTGACGCAATACAAATCCAGGAACTTACCCCCTAGCAATGTTGTTGCCCGTAGTAGACATGGCATCGAACTCCTTTCGTCTAACACAGCAGTGTAGCTTCTTGTCGGCCGAGCAGCCAGCATCGCGGTCGACGCCAACGCCATACATATTGCCAGACGTAGCAAATCCTTTCAGCTGACACTTGTCATACTGACCGCCTTTGCCAGCTCGAGCAAGACCCGTGAGTGTGGCTACGACTGCGCAGAACAACAGCTGAGTGACTCGCATGATTGCAAGTGTGCTGAAGAGGGGTAGATCACTCGAATGTCAAGATGACTGAGTCTGTGATCGAGGAAAAAAGGAAACGGACGCATGGTACGCTTCTAATACCCATCTCTGCTCTTCCGACAATGCTCTACCAACTCGAGGGACATTTTCCAAGCCCAATGAGGCTGTGCCGTGCCGATATGGATCCAAAGAATCTCGACCGTTGGTATTGCACACACACACACACACACACACACACCCCTCTTCATCACCCCACATCAAATGACCGCGGTCCCTGTCTCGTACACTTGCGCCCCAGGACCTACCTCTTGTCTTGGTCAGCCATCTTATGAGTTTGACGCGGCCCGTTCGTCTTGACTTTGTCCTTTTGATGAAACGAGACCGGATGTTGCTCGCAGTAAAGGGTGGCTATAAAAGCGCAGCCGAACACAACTCATTGTGACATTATCACGCAGGGTAGTTCTCGCCACAATGTAGCGCACGGCAAGGGTGTCGCGACAGGCGATCCCCAAGGACATTGCAGTAAGCCTTCGAGTTTTTCGAAGGTCGAGACAAACCATCATAGTGACCGTGAAAGACGTAGCTCGAATGACACAGAAACGTAGCTCTTGTCAGTAGAGATAAGAAAGGCTGCAGACTGAGACAAAGCCGGTCTTTGTCCGCAGTGGGCTGGGAGTCCGAGATGAACTGACAAGATCGGATCACGGTCAGGTCGATTGAGCGAGCGAAGAAATCCAACAACGGTGTGCTCACATATTCAGTACGGCCCCATCAGCATCATCGCAGAGGCGAACGAGAGACGTGCCCTCACAGCCGCGGCGCTAGCGTCAAAGTCTCACGCAAGGTCCAGCCTGAAAGCGCACTGACCAGCCATCTGTGGGTCGAAACTGCATCGTGCGAGACTCTGTGGTGCCGACTGACGCGATAGGAGATGAAGAGTGTAATCATGAATAACATGGAAGCGTAGCATGTGTGATAGTGTACAGCTCAGAATGCCTTTTTGAATGGGTCCGAAACGCGGTAGAGCGAAAGCGTGTTGAGAATGGGGATGGGTTCGGTCCGGGTGGAAAAGTGCATGGCGAATCAACGTCGTGGGACACGGCCGCGGAGCGCCTTCTGCATGGTGCCGGGAGGAGCTTTGGGGCCTGGTTGGGCCTTTTCGCTCTGCTGGTTGCGGATGGTCTCGTCGACGCTGAGGATGAGGCAGGCGGCTTCTGATGCCGACTGCAGCGCGTTGATGCGGACAAGGCTTGGCTCCCAGACAAACTTCTCCATGAGGTCGGCGGTGTCTTCGGCGTCGATGTCGATGCCCTCCCACTGTGCGCCCTGTGCGTGCTTCATGCGGAGGCGATTGAGCAAGTCTGTTGCGTCGAAGCCCGCGTTATCGGCGAGCTGGCGCGGGATGCATTCGAGCGCCTTTGCAAACGAAGCAATGATGAGCTGCTGCTTGCCCTGAATGGTGCGCGAGTAGTCGCGAAGGTACTTGGAGAGCTCCATCTCGGTAGCACCGCCTCCAGCCACAACGTGGTTGTTCTTGATGGCACGCTTGACAATCATGATGGCGTCGTGCAGGGATCGCTCGACCTCAGCGATGAACTGCTCGGCTCCTCCACGCAGCACCAGCGTACATGTCTTTGCCTGCGGGCACTCCTCAAAGATGTTGAAGCGCTCGCCGCCGATCTGTCGCTCCTCGAAGCGTCCACAGGTGCCGAGGTGCTTCTCGGGGTTGATGTCGGAACAGGTGCTCTGCACCGAACCACCGACTGCCTGAACCACGCGCTTCATGTCGTCAGCGGGCACGCGACCGGCACAGAAGATGTCACGGTCGGCAAAGTACTGGGTGGCCAGATCACCGATCGGCAGCTTGGAGAGCACCACCTTGGCGCCGGTCTTAACAATCGCCTCGAGCTTGTTGTAGATAATCTGCCACTCGGCATCAACGACGGCCTGGTACTCGGACACCTCGTTGATGCGAACCTCGGCGTTGTCCTTCTCAGCCTTGAGCTCGAGCTCGACGTTGAGACAGAGTACCTTGGGGTTGACAAACGACTTGGGCTGCTGCTCAAAGCCGGCGTAGGCAAACGTCTTCTTGAATGCGACACCCTGGACCAGTAGCGAGTCCTGCATGCCTCCTCCGGGCACCTTCTTGATGCCGATGAGGCTCTCGTCGAGGTCGTCCTGATCCAACGAGGTAACGGCATCGACGACCATCTTGGAGAAGAAGGGCTTTTGGGAGACAATGAGCTTGGACGACATGCTGGTGCCGGCACATTTGATGAGGAGATCGCGGAAGGCCTCCTTGTCCGACTTGTCGATAGAAACGGCCATGTCGCGGATCTTTTCGACAGCGAGCTGGGCGGCTTTGCGGTAGCCCTTGATGATGATGTGGGGTGCGACGCCTTCCTCGATGAAGGGCTTGGCCTCCTTGAGCATCTCGCCGGCGAGGAGAACGACGGAGGTGGTGCCATCGCCGACCTCAGCATCCTGTGCGCGTGCAATATCGACCAGGGTCTTGGCGGCGGGGTGAACGATGTCGAGAAGCTTGAGAATGGTGGCGCCGTCATTGGAGATAGTGGCTTGGCCGCGGTCGTTGACAATGAGCTTGTCCATACCGCGGGGGCCCAATGTGGATGCGACGCATGACACGATGGAAGTGCAAGCGCCGATGTTGTGGAGGAGCTGTGAGGTGCCCTGCGAGATGTCGGTGTCTTCGCGCAGGAGGATGATGGGTGCGTTGGGCATCATGCCCCCGAGTCGTCCCGCCATTGTTGCTGCTGTGAGTCGAGCGTGTCAAAGGAGATGGAGTGGGTGGGGTGAGCGATGCTGGTAACCGAAGGTTCCTTCGAGGTTCCTGGAGCCGACTTTGCGATCTGGACCAGAAGGTCGGAACTTCCGCGGACGCTGAGTCGATAGTTGTTCAGGAGGTCGAACAACACGGTACCGGTCACTGTATGGGCACTAGCTGTAGTAGCACTTCCTCTTCTTCTTCTGGAGCGTTGCTGTGCTGGTGAGTCCCCTGTTGATGCTGCAGAATGGGTCTGAGGGGCAGAAGGTTGGTGGTGATGATCAACAGCAGGGTGGACGATAAGAATCCACTTTGAGTTGCAAGCTCGAGCGTGGGTGTTGGTCTGTGTCTGTCTGCACAGGGATGGGAAAGGCGTGCGTGCGCAACCTTGAGCATTCTTCCAAAAGGCTGCAACGACGTCAAGCAGAATACGGTACTGTACTGTACTCTACTGTACTCTACTGTACTCTACTGGCTGGCCCAGAACTCAGCAGACTAGGCGCAGCGGCTGTGTATTCGCGCGCTCTCTCTCTCAGTCTCGTGCGAAGAGCTGTCTCTCTGCGTGACACGCGAAGAAGCCTTCTTCTGAGCGGCGGTAATTTCTTCGTCCTCCTTCGACGGCAAAGGCCTCGCTAGCTCCAGGCTGCGCAAAGCGCGTCAGGGTCCTGCGGTTTAAATCCTTGTTAGACTTTCACCTGTGCCGGTGATATGAGTGTTACATTCAGCTGCGGGTAAGTTTGGGATTAGCCTGCCCGATCAGCCCGATTCGTTCATCCGATCCAGTTCACCCATTCGGTGAGGTCCATAGCATCCTTACAAACATTGGCATAAAGTAATGCTGCTGGTCTGGTCTGCTGTTGTGCGGCTCGCTTGGAACGCAGTACGCTCGGATGTTCCAGCCGATAGAGGTCGAGCTGGTCAAACCTCAATGAAGCGGAATATGATTTTTCAGCATCATAGGGATTCAATAATTGCACAAGAAATCGCGGCACGTAATTCGTACTGTAAATCATACAACATCTCCAAGCCAATGCCAACACTATTGCAACCCAATATCTCGACAAGACATGTAGCCCGTTATGAGATACAGCGAGCCTTGGCGTACCGTTGAGCACCATTGCAAATGCTCTCTGGCCTCCGAGCTCCTCTATCGACCGAGTGAAGTAGCTTGCGGAGCAAATCAACACACAAGTCTAACATTGAGCATCCCGGACGCAGCGCGGCGCGGATGCGGGAATTCAGGGTCCAAGCACAGCACGCGTTGCAAGGGTGAGTGACGGAGCGAGCTTCGAGTCCAAAAAAAAGTGTGCCGCATGCCGCCTCTGCAACGGCACATGCAGCTCGCCCCTGCAACGACAGCGCTTCGGCCGCGGTGCGGTCTGACCATGCAACCTTACTCCATCTTGGGACGTGTAACTTTCCTGCTGGAATACCCCCCCCCAAGCATCACCGCCTCGTGGGTCTTTCTCGCTGTCGACGATCAATCAGACTCACTCGCTCGGACTGTGAAGAGATCCTCCTGCGCAATCAACCAACGCACCACGTTCCCAAGTCATCGTATACAACTCGCTTCTTGCTGTGCTCGAGCTTCTCCCAGAACACCGAGCAAACCTGGGGCTCATCCGATAAGCTGCCTGTTTCTGCCTCTTGGTAGCAGACGTCACCCTTCTCTCCCCGACACTGGTCCGGCATTAGTGCAACAGGGGCTCGACATAGCTGCAGTCACACAACAGCATACTTTGCCTGCGACATCAGGGCCGCCAGGGTAGCGAAGACGACGGCGCAGGAGACGACTCTATCAACAGCGATGCCGATCCTCACATCATCAGCGTGACGTTAGGGAGAGCGCATACATTGCTCCAGTCGCCCACAGCACTACTGGCAAAGCTCAGCACAACTCTCGCCCATACGCCATGGCCTCGGTCGCATCGGCCAACCGCCACTCTTCCGGCTCCAGTGCGTCATTCTCCTCAAGTACGCAGAACTCGAATTTCGCCGACAGTCACTACAACAGCCGCGTGTCAGGCGCCGCCACTACGGCTGCGGCTGGGGAGGGGCTCACTTCGTTTGGATTCCTCAACGATACACAGGACCAGCAGGAGACCAGCTTCGCGCTAGGCTCACTCTTCAGCCGTGTCAAGTCAGCGCTCGCAGGCACTGCGTCGTACGAAGCATCCAGTGCAGCTGTTCATCCCGTTTCGACCGCACCAGGACAAGCGTTAGCACATCCGTCCGGCCGGATATCCGCTCCTCAACATGTCGCAGAGATCCAAGCGGGACCTTCTGCGTCCCATTACACAGAGGCAGCGGCTGGCCCTTCGTCAATCCGTGCACCCATACCCACCCGAGATCGCAAAGTGTCCCTGGCCAGGCCGTCGCGCGGACTGAGCAACATCGAGGAGCACCCCGAACGTTCAACAACACTGAACGTCTCGCCGCCGTCTCGAACCGGCACCGCCGACTTCGTAGCGCAACAGAGAAACTCGACAAGCCCGAATCGTTCCCGCGCAACTAACGAGCACAGCGAGCCAATTGCGACACCCGTCGGCGGTCCAAACACGAGGACTAGTGGTGCGAATCCCGCAGCCGCGCTCCTTGCCAACAGGAACGCTCTTCGAGCATCCACAAGCGCCACATCTGTATCGACCAGTCGATCTCACGCGGGCTCCAATGGACCAGCGGGTCGCAGCTCCGCCGTAACAGGCTTGCGGGGCCTTCCGCTCATGCTTCGCACCGCTGCGCCCGCACCGGCCGTCACTTTTACATCTCCAGCTACCGCCATACATGCGCGTACGCCGCTGGCGGAAGCTGCGGGCAGCTACACTGACGATCGTGAATCCGTGGTCGCTGACGATGGCGACGCCGAGTTCGACACTTCGAGAGATACCTTCTCACTCCTTCGTGGCGGTGCGGGTGGCGGTGCTATCGATCGCTCCCATCTCGCCAAGCACGGGTGGTCGGTCATCCCCGGCTTTCCACTTTCCAAAGACATTCTGGCCGATGACACGCGTTCCCTCCGCAGCAGCTCGACCAGAGTCCTTCGCATCAACGACCTCGGTGGCGCCGAGGATACCCCCAGCCGATCCGCGGCACAGGTGGGTCTACAGACCAGTGCTGATGCCATCGTACGGCGGCTCCGCGGCGAGGGCCTCAGTCGCAAATTCTGGATGGCCGACGAGAACGCGAAAGAGTGTCGTGAGTGTCTCTCTGTCTTCACACCCTTCCGTCGCAAGCACCATTGCCGAATCTGTGGTCAGATCTTTTGCGGCCGGTGCGCCGCTCACATCATCAAGGGCAAGCGATTCGACTTTGAAGGCATGATCCGCGTTTGCAACTTTTGCAAGCGCATGCTGGAAGAGTACGAGCGCCACGAGCTCGAGAGCAGCCATCACCAGAAGCTCGGGCTGCTAACTCAGCGCGCCAGCAAGAACCCCAACCGCGTCCAGCCTGACAAGGACATGATCTCAGCACCACTCGAAGCTCAGATCAAGAGT
This sequence comes from Testicularia cyperi, assembly GCA_003144125.1. Taxonomy (NCBI): domain Eukaryota; kingdom Fungi; phylum Basidiomycota; class Ustilaginomycetes; order Ustilaginales; family Anthracoideaceae; genus Testicularia; species Testicularia cyperi. The sequence continues at coordinate 437,335 of KZ819190.1, forward strand.
CCCCAGGCTCAGTTCGCCGCTAACCATCTCTTTGCGAGTGCAAATACGGGACCAAGTGCGTTTCAAATGGGACTTCCACACATTGCCTCGTTCGCTTCGGCCTTGACCCAGGCTGGCAGCGACGATGAGCTGGACGGGCCCGACATCAGTCTTCATGAAGCTGGTCGTGCTACCACTGTCACCAATGCCAACGCCTCAAGCAACAGCAAGAACACCAAGAAGAAGGCCGATGCTGGCTCGGCGGCGCCGTTCCGCAAAGGCATGGACGACGACGATGATTTAGCTGCCGGACCGGATCCAGAGGTGGAGGAAGCGGCAGCGCGCTTCGCTGCCTCGGCCTCTGACATTAACCCATCTGCCCGGCAGACGCCGGTCCATGGCTCGCCGCTTCACTCTACCGCCAGTATTCGCATGGGCCGCAGCAAGGTCTCCGCCACCGGCACCACAGTCACTGCTCCCTCGGCGGGACGAGATGGAGGAGGCTCGCCCAAGGTTGCCTTTCCTATAACGGCAGTCGCATCGGATGATCCTGCCACCAATCCGGCCGCGATCCAGTCCACCTCTGACTACCCGCGATTGCGACTCGTCAGCGAAACATCGCGCTTTCCGGTTCAGCGCTCTCGTCTGCGGTCGTTGCGAACCGTTGCCGCGCTAGACCCTGCTCAGGCAAGTGCCCTAATCCGACAGCGCTTTGAAGGTGCCACGTCGCGCACCGAGACCCCCGTGCCGCCACTAGGTGGAGCTGACGACGAGGGTAGCACCGGTGGAAAGCAGTTGGGCACGGATCGCAGCGAGACACCCGAGTTCTACCGCGAGTTGCGCATCTGTCCCGAGGGCATCACTCCGGCGCTCTTGGAGGCGTCTATCACACATCACGCACTCGAACATCTGCGAAAGATGATGGGCCAGACGCTGGACCGATCCGGTATTACTCACGTGCAAAAGTGGCTCGACGTGCTGCTGCCCTTTGTACTGACCACCGTGTCCCGAGTCAAACCCGACGCCCGCGAAGACCAGAGCCGCGACATTCGCGAGTTTGTCAAGATCAAGCGCATTCCGGGAGGCAAGCCCGACGACTCCGAGTACGTCGACGGCTATGTGTGCACCAAGCACGTTGCTACCAAGAAGATGGCGGCGCTCATGCCGCTGACCAATGCACGCATCATGGTCATTCGCTTCCCGCTCGACTACCACCGTGGGCCCAACCAGTTCATGTCGCTCGAGCCGCTCATCGCCCAAGAGCGCGAGTTCATACGCATTCTGGTTGCGCGCATCATTGCTCTGCGCCCCCAGATCGTTGTGGTCGAGCGAACCGTCTCTCGCACGGCACTCGAGTTGCTCGAGAAGGAGGGCATCGTGGTGGTGTGGAGCGTAAAGCCGGACGCGATCCGCGCCATCAGCCGATGTACCCAGGCCGACGTGATCAATTCAATCGACCGACTGGCCTTGGACCCACGCATCGGACGCTGCCGCTTCTTCAACGTCGAAACCTTCCAGCACGCGTCGTTCCCGGGCTGGAAGAAGAGCTTCATGCGCTTCGAGGGCACGCCGAAGCAGCTCGGCTGCACGATTGTGCTGCGCGGCGCCGACGGACCAAAGTTGAGCCAGGTCAAACGCATTCTGCGGCTCATGATCTTTGTCGCCTACAACCTTAGGCTTGAGGAGCACGTAATGGCAGACGAGGGGGCCGCCATGGAGACCATCTACTCGGACTACAGCGATCATCGCTTGAACGGCGATGGCAGAAGCAGCCGCGACGGATGCATGCCTGGCCGACTGACTGAGGGATTGCCCGCCTCGTCTGGTCCATGGTCACTGCCGCTGACGCTGTCCCGTCGCAAGACTCCTGCGCTCGACGAGGTTGAGAAGCAGCTCTTGCAGATCAGCGATGGCGACGGGCGCGGGAACGATGGAAAATCACATATCCTGAGAGCCAGAGCTCGAATTCTGCGGGTTCTAGCCATCTACGAGTCTGCACTCATCACCTCGTCGGCATGCATCAGCATTCCTGCGCCATATCCAATCCTCCGTCTAAAGGAGCAGAGTGATAGACTGATGCAGCTCATAGATCAGCGCGAGACCGAAGAGCTTCAGCGCATTCTCAAGGACGAGGGAAAGCTATTGCAGCCCGCTGCATCCATAACTGAGCTACCGGCGTCTTCTGGCACGGCAACGACGGGGTCGACCTCGATGCCGCTCGGCTCGTCTCCCACGTCGACTTCGGAAGAGATAACACCGATCGCTGAGCGAGCCAACGTGCTGGATGAGCCTCAGCCTTCGCCAAGTTCACCGATCTCGCCGGATGACACGACGCCAAAGTACGAGCTTCCAAAGCCCAGGACCTATGACACAATCCCTGAAGAGTCCGAGGAGGTGGCATCTCAGAGCTCTGCGGGATCCGCGGCCTCGTCTCCTCAGCGCACAAAAGCCGGGGTCACCGTAAAGCTGAACACTGCCATCGCACCGGAACAATCGCCAGCACGGTTGCAAAGCAGCAAGACTACGGTCCCTATAGAGCAAGCTGATGCTCAACTCAGCGGCGCCAACACAACCACGCCGACGCCAAGGCCGTCCTCACCTGAGGATGGAGGCCAGGTCTCGACCGCCAACATCAGCACATCTGCTGTTGCCGGGCCAGCAAGTGATGCCGCTTCGATCAAGGTCAGCTCCGCACCCGCCTCGGAGGCTCCGACTCGCATGGCCTCGCCGGGTCCCCCCTCTTCGATATCTACGGCCAGTCAGCAGACAGCGAATACGGCCTCCACGATCACCGTCTCACAAGCTCAAACACTGACTTCGACACTGACTCGGGCCGCCGTTGCACCGCCAGCGCCCGCCTTCGACCTGTTCTCGCTGCTCAAAACGCCATCCGAAGTGGCCAAGGAGGCCGAATACGCCATCGTGCTCGATCATCACCGCGCAGCCATGCAGGAGTGGGACCGCTACCTCGACATTAAGCCCGAGGCGGTCTCTCCCTTCAACCACACGCGGCTGCAGATCATTGTTACGCGCCATTGCACATTGGTTGCAAAGCCCTGCGATGGTCCCAACCTTGAAGCCATCGAGTTCTACGGCGACCGTGATGAGACGCTGGGTGGCCATTTGGAGCGACTGGCCGCCAACAGCGCAAAGAACTGCCCGGCCAAGGGCTGTGGCAAGAACAACGTGCTGCACTACAACACCTACGTCCACAACCAGATCCGAATCCAAGTGGTGCTGGAGCGCTTCGTCTGTCCGCTGCCCAACGAGGAGAATCGTCTGCTGAGCTGGAGCTACTGCAAGGTTTGCGAGAATGCCACGCCGGTCGCCTTCGTCACTGCCGAGACTTGGAGCTTCAGCTTTGCCAAGTATCTCGAGCTCTACTTCTACCGCCACGATCACTGCAAGACGAAACTCTGCGAGCACGATTTCTATCGCGATCAGGTGCGCTACTTTGCCTACCAAAACATGGCGGTGCGCTTCCATTCCGAGGAGGTGGATCTCTACGAGGTCAGCATGCCCCGACCGCGTCTCTTCATTGATCCATCCATCCAGTGCAACATCAAGAACGAGGAAACGGCCACATTTGCGCGCAAGAGCCAGGCCTACTGGGACAGCGTTATGACTCGCATCCGTGCTCTGGGTAACGAAGCCTGCTCGGACGCTGCGGGCATCAATCGCGACAAGAACCGCGGCGTGGTCTCTGACATGATCCGTCGATGTGAGGCAGACCGCCGTGAGATCGATGCGCTAATCGGAGAGCTGTACGAGTACAGCCCTGCCACCGACGTGCTCTGTCTCAATCAGGCGCGACGAGTGCTGCAGGAAAAGGTCGTGCGCTGGGACGTCGAGTTCATCGAGTTCGAAAAGAATTGCATACCCTCCGAAAAGGATCTGCGCAGGATCACCACCACGCACCTAAAGCGACTGTTTTCGGAAAAGGATACTTCGGTCGATGCTCGCTCAGAGACAGCTTCCAACATCCTGACTCCGGCCGCTGAGATCGACGAGGCACTGGCGAACGTCTCAGAGGGCACAGGAAACCGTGTTCCGAAAGATGACGGAGGCGGTGGCGAGGAGAGTTCTACCTCGGCGGGCGGCGGAACTGCAAGGCGTGGCATTGCTGTCAAGGCAGCCGAGGCTCTCGGCTTGCTTGGTGCAGATCTTGCCACGTTGCCACTGTTGCCGGATCTTCTCTCGAACCCAGCCGACTCTGTGCCCCAGTCCCTAGCAGAACCGGTAGAGTTGAGAACTGGGTCCAATAGCGCTGGCCAGACCGAAACCACGGGGGCTGAGTCCGGACAGACGGGTGCGAAAGGAGCAGGCGTGGCAGTACCCTCTCGCACCCGGACAGTTCCCTCTGCCATCAACAAGCTGGGCCGCACCGAGCCAAAACCATTCCGCGACGGCAACTTTGACGACGAGACCGATGCTGCGGACCTGTCACCCGTCGAAACGCGGCCCATGTTCAGCCGGAGATCCATGTCGAACCCCGTCACCGCGCCCTCCTCGCCCACCTTCTCATTCAGCAAGACACGCAGCATCTTTGAGTCGCCCAGCTTCCCGCGTGCAGACGAGAGCTCGTGCACCGAGAGCGAGCTCGTTGGCTCGGTCAGTGGCATGCTGCGACGGTATGATAGCCCGAAGCGGCAGGCCGCCACCCTTCCGCCGACTGCGCTCAACGATCCGACAGTGTCCGCAGGCCCGGGCTCTCGACAGCAGGCAGGCCCAGGATCACTGAGGAGACCAAGCTTGCGTCGCGGCAAGACCGAGGAGGTGGTATCGGTGCAGGGCAAGTCTAGCTCGACAAGACGCAAAGGTGGCCTGTTGGACCATGACGACAGCGAGTCAGCACCAGTGTCACCAATGTCGCTCACGGGCACCATGTCGCGCAATAGCCGATTGCCGAGGGCCAAGCGCAACGACAGCGGGGGCTCAGTGGCCACGCTGGGTCGTCGCAGCGGCACAGCCACACCTACGTCACGCGAGCCCCCACCTCCACCGCCCTCCAGCTACCGACCGCCCAAGGGTGAGGGCCTCAAGGCTGGCCCACGTCCTATCCTTGGTCGGACCGGTGGGCTGTCGGCGTCGGCATACTCCGCGGTCGGACCGCGTGGCGGGGGACAAAGTTCCGCAGTCGACGGTGGGAGCAACCCTGGTGGAAGCACTATCACCAGGCAGGTCAGCGGCGGCGCTGGCGGGGTGGCCACCTCGTCTTCGACCTCTGGTATCTACGGTAGCCGCGTGCCCGTGGCCCGGCGAAGCGAACATGGGCCAGGCACACGAAGCCGCGTCTCTACCATCGCCAAACACTTTGACCGCATCAGCAAGGAGGCTGAGCGCGAGCGCGAGCGACAGCATCGCTTGCTGCTCGCGCAGCGCGCCCGACGCGCCCGACCTGTTGCCATGACCAGAGCCCGCGTCGAGGTGTTCAGCAGCGTACGAGAAGCGGTCCGAGACGACGAGAGCGAGGCTGACTCGGCAGCAGAGAGCAGCGGCGACGACAGTGCCTCGGCTGCCGACAACGAGGACGAGGACGATGACTCCGACTCCGACGATGAAGAGCTGGCGCAACCAGGTCCGCAAAAGTCCAAGGCGGGTGGCCAAGCCCTACGACCATCCGTCACTGGGCGACGGCTGGATGGGATGCCCAAGGCCAAGGGCACAGCGCACCAGCAGCTGACAGGAGGGCTCAAGACAACGAAGTCGAAGGCCGCCAACGGCAATGCTGATGACGATGGTGACGGTGGTGGTGGTGATACAATCAAGGCACGGAAGGGGACTAAGCCGGCTGGTGATGCCACTGCTACGTCTAGTGCCGACCACACGCTCAAGGCCAAGCAGCGAGGAGATGCAGCCAGTGTCTCAGGCATCGTGGCCACAATCGACGATGCAAGCACAATTGCCAGCCAGGACACTGGCCGGGCTGGCCGACCTTCTCCACCGGCGGCCAGCGAGCTGGAGTCAGATGCACAGTCGGTTGCGGCGTCGTCCGTCACGACGTCCAACATGCCCCTGACATTGCCATCGTACCTGCGCAGCGGCTTCGCTTCGGACTCGGACTCGATGCCCAGCCTGGAGCGTAGCTTCCTCAAAACCCTCTCTGGCTTCTGGGCTTTCCGCACGGGCGAGATTCTTCCGCTTGAATATCCGATGCTGAACTCGGAGCACGTCTTTGCCGATTCGGACGTCATCTTTCGGGAGGACGAGCCGACGTCAATCATTGCATTTACGCTCAGCTCGACGCAGTACAAAGATCGGCTCAAGGGCATGCAGAGCGAGATGCCGCGGGTCCGTGAAAAAGAGGAGCCATTCATGCCGGGAGCCGCCGTCGAGAGCAAAGGTGGCGCACCTGCGTCCTCGGTCGCCAGCAACCAGCCAGGCCATGATAGCGCGGGCGTCAATGGAGACAGTGAAAGCCTCTCTGAGGGATGGGGTCTCGTCGACGTTTCGAGCAACGCGCTCGAGGGCGTGCTCAAGAAGGAGGGCCGCCACTTTCGCTGCGAGTTCGAGTCTGGATCGACACGGCTGTGGTGCAAGATCCTGTTTGCCGAGCAGTTTGACGCGCTTCGTCGTACGTGCGACTGTGACGTGTCGGTGATCGAGTCGCTCTCGCGCTGCTTCAAGTGGGACTCGTCGGGCGGCAAGTCTGGACTGGCCTTTCTCAAGTCGCGCGACCATCGGTTTGTGGTCAAGCAGCTGTCTCGGTTCGAGATGGACGCATTCAGCAAGTTTGCGCCGCAGTACTTTAACTACATGTCGCAGTGCCTGTCGAGGGGACGCAAGACGACACTGGCCAAGATCTTTGGATGCTTCCGCATTGGGTTCCGCAACCCGCAGACGGGCAAGAGCCTGAAGCTGGACTGCTTTGTGATGGAGAACCTGTTCTACGGCCTGGAAAACATCCGTTCGTACGATCTCAAGGGTAGCACGCGTAACCGCTACGTGCAAGAGACGGGACGGGAGAACGAGGTACTACTGGACGAGAATCTGATCGAGTCGAGCCACCTGTCGCCCATCTTTATCCGGGAGCACTCGAAGAAGCTACTACGTGCAAGTCTGTACAACGACTCGCTTTTCTTGGCGGACATGAACGTGATGGACTACTCGCTGATGGTGGGGATCGACAAGCGCAACAAGCAGCTTGTGGTGGGCATCATTGACTTTGTGCGTACCTATACGTGGGACAAGCGGGTGGAGAGCTTTGTCAAGGAGACGGCACTGCTGGGTGGCGCGGGCAAGGGAGAGCCTACCATCATCACTCCGCCCGACTATCGCACACGATTCCTGACGTTTATCGACCGTGGGCTGCTGCTGATGCCCGACCACTGGATCGAAGAGTGGGCACTCTGATGCTGCATCGCTCTTGGAAGCTTGACAGATCGGGCCACACATCATCCGATCGTAATCGGGCAGGGCTCGCTCAGACTCACTTGCATGCTTCTTTCTCCCTTACCGCTCCCACATCATGTAGCACGACTCTGTAATATTTTCACCTCTTTCACGCACGCATTGGATTCAGTAGAGTAGTGCATTGGGAACGTCGTGTGCGTCCACCAGCTTGGTGGGACAATCTTCTTTGCTGACGAGCACGGGCAGAGATTGTGGAGCGAGTGGTTTACCCAATTCAACTGAGAGATTGAGAGAGAGCAGAAATTGACCGATGCCAGGGCCAGAACAGTACAGTCCTTACTGCACGCGACAGGGAAGTGAGCTGAAAAGGATGTGTGTGTGTGTGAGAGAGAGAGAGAGAGTGAGAGAGACGAGGATGATGCGATGCGGTGTAGTGCAATGTTATGCCATGCTATGCACGAATCTGGTACGGAGAAGAGAAGGAGGTGTGTGGGAAGACACGGTCAACAGAGAGAGGACTAAGGTTGGTACCAGTACACTTACGGTACAGACGGAAGCGCGTTAGCCGATCGATGTTCGATATCGGATGCAGAATGCATGTGACCACTATACACTATTGAACCATCTTTACTGTCAGAGTACCGTAGCTCTCGATGGTCATGCTCCGTGCAATACGGATGTGTACTCGTGCTCTGCTCTGGAGCGTACCCGCCACACACGGTACGGCTGAGAAGAGAGTTCCACGCACACGCACACGCACACGCACACGCAGAAGGAGCTTATGTTTGCATGGCTGGCGCAAGCGAGAATGGCCGACAAGAAGGATTGCAGCACACTTGCAGCTCCGGAGGCGAGAGAAAAAGAAGAACAGAGGTCGAAAAATGTGAGGTACTCTCTCCAACGGTTTCTGTTCGATTCGCTTCGATGGGGGCGGTAAGTGTACAGGTCCAGAGGCTCGTTGGCGGGGCATGACGAGCAACCGGCTTCCAACACAGACTGCACAGTCTGACTTGACAAGAATCGGGCCGGATCACGACAAGCTCTGAAAGCGATCGACACTGATCGTGCGAGGACAACAACACACTGGAAAAAAAACCTCCCCGGAGAGAAAGAACATAGGGCAGCTTGGACGGAGCGTGAATGTTGTAGACAGGTTAGTATACAGGATTCAGCGTCGCTGGATCGGGGGAGAACTTTGTTTTTTCTTTCAAAAAGCGTCTTGTCTTGAAGGGCGTCCCGATCCGAGGATGCGAGTCGATGGTAATAGAGTACTGGGAGAGAGGGCATCCGATGGACGAGGTCATCAGTTGTAGATCGGGGCGCTGAGCGATCTTTGTGATCTTAGGCTACAATACAGTACAGTACAGTACAGTGTAAGGGTGGCTTTGCTGTGCGTTGTCGTGGCAAAGTGCTACAGGGTGTGGTTGGGGGCCAGGTTGGATTTCTGGATTTGGGGGGTTGGTGGGATACGATTACTGTAATTGTGTGATGTGAAGATCTGCAAGACGTGCAGATGCCGTGCATGAAAAAGAGACGCAGAAGAAGGGGAAAAAAGAAGCTTTTGGCTTTTGGCTTGGGGGGGCAAATGGAATTTCGGAAATTACACCTAGCTAGTTAGTCCATCCTTGCACACTCTTCCGTGATGGACTGGATCAGCGCCTTGTCGTCGATCGGATCTGACGATTCTCCATGGTTTCTATTGTGATCCGGTTCTGTTCAAAGCTCAAGCTCAAGCTGTTGCTGATGTGGTTGATACCGTGCCAAGCCATGCCGCGTTGGGCCACGGGGAGGCGTGTGTTGGTTCTGTGCAGTAGCCGTGCGGTCCCGTTGGTACAGTGCCGAGATGGTAAGCCAGTACAGGACGATACAGTACAGTACAGTACAACACCTGGGCTCCATTGTACTCGATTGCTATCGATGCAGTCTCTCAGTGCAGCCGAGCTCGAGATTCGCTGCCATCGACTACAGTAAGTACATCAAATGTTTCACTTGTTTGCTACGCTGGCAGTCTCGCCTCGCGCGAATAAATTTCAATCCCATGCGAGAATCAACCCGCAAAATTCACCCAGACTAGAAGACAGTACTGTAGTACCACGAGGCGAGGGACTGTACAGTACTTTACTGTAGGGGGGAACAAGTTTGACAGCGCCGCGTCACGTCGTCGGAAACAGCACAAGCAGACTCGGCTGTCAATTAAAAACACACAAGCGAAGACAGGCAAATAATACATTTATTGATTATTATTAATTAGGAGGCGACTAACGGTATCGTAGAGCCACGAGCGTCGGCTCCTGTGCGGTGTGCAGTTGTGGTAAATACTGGGTACTACTACTAGCTGTATTGATGTGCGCTACTGTTTCTCACACTGGCAATTCAGCATCAGCTTCAAACAGAGACCATTCGAGATGCACCATTCCATTGTACTGGATGATGACGACGATGATGGATGAGACTTGGTCGTGTGACATCGATCCGCTCGGCACCTTGATGTTTCAAGAGACGTCATTGTGTCGGGAACGCAGACATGGGCAAAGAAAAGGAGGAAAGAAAGAAAGAAAGAAAGAAAGAGCAAAACAGATACTACCGCATTGCCACTCGAGAGTCTCGGAATCGGTAGCAGAGCAGACAGGAGGAAGAAAAGAGTACTGTAGTCCAATGGGCGAGAGAGAGAGAGACACGGAGAGGGAGAAAAGGGAATTGGTGGATGGGTTGATGTTGATTTTGCTCTTTCCTGCACGCGCGTCAACAGGGGCCGCCAAAAAAAAAAACAAAAAAAATAAAAATGAAAATTTCCAACTTCGCTGCCGTCAAAGCCTTGGCTACAACACTCGAAACAAACTCCGCCAGACGTATACTGTACTGCGAGGAGGAAGAAAAGAGTACAGTACATAGTCTGTAGATGGTCCAGGACGGACGCCTGCACTGCTTTGTTCGACGGGGTCTGAAAGTTGGTTCCATATTCCACACACACTCAGCGAAACCAACACACACAACACGAGTGCAGCACTGTGCTCCTCGGGCCTTTTTATTGTTATTATTTCCCTTTCTTTGATGGACAGACGGAGTAGTGAAAGAGACAAGCAATTTACTACTACAGTAGCTGTATGAGCAGTGAGAAGGAACTACTGTAGTACGTGTGTGCCCACAGGCTCCTGCCTCTAGTACTGTAATCGGTAATCGCGTGCTCCGACATGGTTTGTTGGACCAAGTGCCGGTCTCAGTCGAACAATGTCGCTCTGAAATTGACACCACCACCTCCACGCCTTTGATCTCATTCTCCGTGCTTTTGAACCAGCATTCTTTGCAACCCAACCCCCCCCGCGCAAAGACTCAACGAACGACACAAGAATTGGATGCAAATGTGGTGTGTCTGTACACGCATCACAATGATACTGTGCTGCTGCCATTGCTGTAGTACTACTGTAGGCAGAGAGTATATACACAAGACGAAAAGCAACAACAACAATAAAGGATAGATAGATGTTGAGAGTACAGTATGATGCAGAGCCACGTCGTGAATGGCGACCGCAGAGCGCAAAACCCTCGTCGAAAGCCGCGTCCAGCCTCGGCTATTCATGCATGGTTGGGTTGTCTTGCTTTTTCTGTTTCTGTTTCGGTTTCTGTTTCTTTTCCTTTCTTCCTGACCTCCGGGCCAAGCAACGTCGATCGTACTACAGTACTGTACTATTGCAGGGTGTTTAGCGTTGGACCGCGCTACGCAGACCCTTGCAAATCCTCGCCTTGTCGAGTGTCGATCATGATCTTCAGTCCCCTTTCATGCTACTCTTCTGTCCTCTTGCTATACAGTTACAGTAACCTCTTCTGCAGTGCCGCTGCCTACTTACTCGCCCTGCATCGCCCCCCCCCCCCTTTCTCCCCTTTTCTCTCGCCGCTGTGCCGAAGCCCAGCTGCCTATCCGCCCTCTTACTCCTCTTACCCTTCTTTCCCCCTCAACCCCCTCTCCGTTTGCCTCCGTAATTCTCCTTTGTTGTTTCGCTGGTTGATTTTTTCAGGTCCGCTACTCCCCTTAGCGCCCAGCACAGCACATTTGCCTGCCCACCCCTTTTGCACTCTCTTTTCACATCCTCTTCTGCCATGCCACCAAGTACTGTACAGAGTAGTGTTGCTCTTTCAACCATGTACCCTGTGCGTCTATGCAGTTGCATCCTTCTTGCTTGTAGGTGTGTGTGCGCGCGCGTGACATCGGATGCCCGTCCGTTCTCGTTGCACTTCTCCATGCTCGAGATCGATCGAGCAACCTCCCCTCCTACTATTGTACTACTGTGGTAGATGTATAGTATTGTTCATTGTTCCTGTTCCCTTTTTGTTGCTGAAACCCGGCCATCGATCGTGTCCATCGTTTCATCGTCATCGTTGCCCTGTCTGTCTGTCTGCATAGTCTACTCTGCCCCTTCTGCTGATGAGCTCTCGACTTTCTGCTTGTTGCATCAACTGCACCATCCTTGCACTTGCACTTGCGCATATCCGCCTTCCGTCTGTCTGCATTTGCCGTCCCCCTCCTCCCTCCCCCCCAATGCTCCCGACCCCGACCAAAACAAGTGCTACATCGATTTGCTCGCCTCTTTCTTTTGTTTTTTTTGTTGTTGCCGTGGCTGAGCTCTTTCTACTGTACTCTGGCTCGCTCTCTATCCCTGCTCTCTCTGACTCCCTGAGCTCTCTGCCCTCTCTCTGCATTGCGCCGCGCCATGGTCGGACATCCACTTCGATCCCTATTCACCTCGGCAAAGCACAGACGGGGCGTCGCTTTGGTCAGCTGCTCGTTTACACACACCGCTCTTTACCTCTCAGGAACCCTCCCTCCCTCCCTCCGACTCGTCTTGTCCCCGTCGACCACTGTTACAACCAACTTGTGTCGTACCTGTCGGGGCTTGATCCTCGGCTCCCTCGCTTCCCCTCGCTTGGTTCGCTCCCGAGTTACTGTATAGAATCCTTGCCTTTTTATTCTCCCCCTACCCTTCCTCATCCCCCCTTACTGTATTCTCACGTTGGCTACTGAATTATAGCGTCTTACATACGAGTCGACTCGCTTCCCTCTTCCTCTCTCTCTCTCTCTCTTCACAACACACCACCTACGTCTCGTCTACCCTCGCTCAGCACGACCATCTCTCTACCAACCACACACACAGAGCACATCTTCATTCTCAGTATCGTCTATCGTCTATTCGACAGCTTGGCATTCTAGGGCCCTTCCGACTAACCACTGTGTCAAAAGCCGAGAAAGGACAACATGGTCGGATCGGTCAGCAAGACGATTTGTGCTGCACTGATCGCGTCAGTCGTCGCTGTGGGAGGCTGCAGTGCTTCTCCCGAGCCTCAGCATGGCGTCGAACTCCAGCACCAGCATCAGCACTATATTCGTTCGAGCAAGCACCATTCTCGTCGAGCCGTTCGTGGCGACGATTCTTCATCTTCTTCGTCGTCATCTTCGTCTTCTTCCCTGTCAAAGCGAGGCCCGACGTACTCTGGCAGAGCGACGTACTACGCCGCCGGTCTGGGAGCCTGTGGAAACTACAACACGGGTAGCGATTTCATCGTCGCTCTCAATGCGGCGCAGTATGGAAATCTCGGTCAACGGTCTTCGTGGTGCGGTCGGACGATCGCGATCACGTACAACGGAATCACCCAGTACGCGACGGTGCAGGACGCGTGCCCCAGCTGTCCCTATGGTGGACTGGATATGAGCCAGGCCCTCTTTCAGTCGTTTACCAGCCTCGATAAGGGCGTTTTCCAGATGTCTTGGGGTCTTGCTGGTGACACTTCTTCGAACGGCAATAACGATGACAAGCCAAGTTCGACTTCTTCGTCCAGAGCTTGGACTCCCTCCCCCACCCCAACGTCGACGAGAAGACAACAGCGCACTTCGTCTTCCCTGTCTCCCTCTTCGTCGTCAGAGGAAAAGACATACCAGCCGCAAACTACTTCTCCGACTTCCACATCGCAAGCGGCTACCGCGACACAGTCTGCCGCTTCTTCTTCTTCTTCTTCCTCGACCTCGTCCGCCGCAACCGACCCCCTAGACGCGTCAGAGACAAACAACCTAGACAGCTTCGCTCTCATCTACCAGGGCCTCAATCATCTGGCTGTGGCTGCTGCCAACTAGCCTTGCCCAACCCCCCTTTCTCCCTACCTTTAGCTCTCCATTCAGCTCTCCCATCAGCTACGGAAGGATGCTTCTCTTTCTTTACTCTTTTCGTTTTCGTTTGCCGCCTTTCTGTTACGGTCCACGGTCTAAGCCGAGTTTTTCACACTTGCTCTTGCACTAATTTTAGCCCACGTCTTGGCTAGTGTCCGATAATTCCCATCAACAGAGCCTTTGGCTCGATCTTTCTCGTCGATCTCCAGTCACTCGCCTCTAATTCCTAGTCTCTAGTCTCTGTAAAGTATCAAGTCTACCATGCCGCTACTCGACTACCTCGCTTCTGGAAAGCGAGCACACAAAGGAAATTGTTATGTGCAATCCCTCGAGTGCTGAGAGCTAGCCACGTTTGTGCCTTGCTTGTCTGACTGCCTGATTTCCGGATTTTTGCAACTGTCACTCTGGCCTCTTGATGCTTTGACAGCTCAAATATCCAACTTAGACCGCACCCACAAGCGCTCTTTCATGGTAGAAGAAACGAGAAAGAGACCGCGAGAAAGCGTGAGAAAGAGAGAGAGAGAGTGAAAGCGAGAAAGAGACAGACGGTCCAAAGAATGTCCCTCATTTCCTTTCTTGCTCTCTCTCTCTCCCTCTTTGTTGGAGTTCATACCACGCAAACGCAAACACGAATATAAAAAATGAAATACAAGCTTGCGCATTTGATTACAGTACAAACACGAGACACGAGAGAGCGAGAGCGAGAGCGAGAGCGAGAGCGAGCGAGTTTAGATGTGCCCTGGATGCTGCCCAAGACATGAGGCTTGAGGCTTGAGGTATGAAGAAGGATAGGAGCAAGAGCCGGGCAAGGGCAAGAAGAAGTGGATCCGCCTCTTTCCGCTTTCAGAAGCGTCAATCAGGAAGTAGGAGGCCGGAACTTGGATCCTTCGTGGATCGTGAAGTCCAGAGTCATGGCCCGGGATGAAAGTGGGCGAAAGGTGTGAAAAGGAGAAAAAAAATGGGCCTGGGGGGGGGGGGGGGGGGGGGGGGGGGGGGGGGGAAGGGGGCAGGGGAAAGGTACAAGAGACTGCAACTACTCATTGTCGAGTTGACCATCAAGCTCCTCAGCAAGGTCGTCGAGATAGTCATCGTCGACGACGCTGTTGGTCTCGGTAGTGTCGTCTCTGCGACGTTTGTACGTCGATAGAGTATCGCGGTCACGGTCACGATCACGGTCTCGATTTGGATCTTGGTCTTCGCCACCACGATCGCCGCTGTTGCCGCCTGCGCCACCGTGTCGATCCGAAAGAGAGTCGGCGTCGTTGGCGTTGCCGCTACGATTGTCCTTGCTGGAGTCTGGATCTGCTGAGCGGGGACGTTTCGTTCGGCCTCCTCTCGAGGCTGATGCTGACGCCGACGATGCCGACGATGACGACAGAGAATCCCTCAACCCTGTCAATGCGCCATGTAAAGATCTGGAATCTTTGGCGGCTGTTTGACGATCGTCGTCGTTGTTGTTTTTGTCGTCGTCGACAGGATGGCCCTCGTCGTGCGCAAGCATCGAGGGAGAAGGCGATGAAGTGTTGGACGCCGTGGTGGCAGAGTCCAGATACGCATCCACTTCGTCGGCTGCTGCTCCCCAGTCCATGTCGTTCAGCTCCGACTCGAAAAGGGCTGCGCCCTCACCCTCACCCTCACCCTCTCCCTCTTCGGTGGTTGTACCGCCTTCTGACTGCTTCTGCTGCTGTTGCTGTTGCTGCTGCTGCCGAGCACTTTCCATCGAGTCTCTGCCGCTGCCCTGGCTGGACGAGGACGCAAGGGTATCTCGGGCAACGACACCATCCGAGACCGACTCGAGTGTGGTATCGGCCGCCGTGCCGGTATTGCGGTGCTCTGTCTCACCCTCTGCCTCGCCATCGTCGGCGCCTCCATCGGTGTCCTCGTCAAGACCCTGTGGGAAATCGGCACCAGACTCGGGCGTGATGCGATAGAGCGGTTCCGACTGTCTCTCCCACCTGGAAGTTGAGACATGGAACCAGCTGGGCCACACGAGGTGCAGTTTGCCTTGCGAATTGAGTCGATGGGCCTGGTTGACTTTGGCTGTGCCTGGTCGGGCGGCGACGACGTGTGTAGTCACCCCGGGTTCGATGCGGTCTGCTGGCGTGGCGCCAAACTCGCGCGCGAGTTCCCACTGGATCGAAGTCTCTGGTGCAACACCCATTGGGATCATCGAGGAAAAGACAATGGTGCATCCCTTGAGTACCTCGGCCTTCTTGGCATTGATAAACTGGATCACGGATGGCTTCTGGATGGTTGGGTCCGACGCCTCCTGCGGCTTGGGATGCGCCTGCATGTGGTCGTAGGCAGCATACCACTCGGTGTGCAGGTCCTCCAGCACGCGCTGTATGCGCACCATTTCGTTGTCGTCGTCGACCAGGACTGCCTGCGAGCTGTTGGAGAGGGGCGGCGGTGGCGGTGGCGGCGACGGTGGTGGCTGGGGCAACGTCGAGCTGGATGGCGGCGAGTCCGACGACGACGACGACGAAGGATCGGAGCTGCTAGCCTCACCACCTGGTGGTTGTGGTGGTTGTGGTTGTGGTTGTGGTTGTGGTGGTGGTGATGGTGGTGGTGTGGTAGTAGTGGAGGATGATGGATCTGCACTGCTGCTCTGTGGTATCGTAGAGGTGCCATTGGGGTGTTCGTTGCCCATTGGGTTCGCGTTCGCGTTTGCGTCTGCGTTTGGATTTGGTGTCGATGTACCGGAGGGAGAGGAAGATGCAGTGCCGTTCTGCTTGCCCAGCTTTTCATTGAGGGCCTCTTGCATTTTGGCAAGCGGCCTCGTCTCTCGCTGTTGGACAAGCTTGGTCTGGAGGGATTCTGTCTGCACGGCAAGGAGGGCTGCAGCTTCTCTGGCGGCCCTGAGCTCTTCCTTGGTCATAGCTTCTTGTGGCGTTGCATCCGTGCCGGACGTGCCGGGAGTGGATGCTGCTGTGCCGGAAGAGGAGGAAGAGGTGGAGGAAGGGTCCAAAGAGCCCAGAGATGCCAAGGGGGATGGCAATGCTGCTGGAGTGGCAGCAGCGAGGTGGGACGTGTCTGTTTGCGAGATTGGCGAGGTGGAGTCTGGTAGGGGAGGACCGGCGATGGTGGTGGGTTGGGCCGGGAGGTGGGTGGCGTTGATGTCGCCGATGCCGACAAAGAACTCGTAGGGGACGACGGGGACGAGGTTGGGGCTTCTGCGCCACACGTCTTCTCGGTCGTCGATGATGACGACCATGCTGTGGTCGACGGGAAAGAGGCGGGAGAGGGTCTTGCGGGTGAGGCTTCCGCTCTCGTTTCGGGAGAGGATGCGATTGCCAAAGATGCTGCGGTCGGGGTCTACGAGTTTGCAGATGCAGTCGGCGTAGGAGCGGGTGCCCATGGTGTAGACGTGCATCTCGTAGATGTGGGAGAGATGGCGGAGGATGTGGGGTACGCCGGGGCGGGGCTTGACGTAGTACCAGCACGAGTCAAAGTCGCGATGCTGGTCGCCGTCGACGACCTCGTGGCCGTGGACGTCGAGACGGAACTTGCCGACGGACTGGAGGGCGTGGTAGTTTGGATTGGACTGGTCGCGCATCCACTCGCCGACGGTTGGGTCTACGGTGGCATGGATGATGGTCTGGTCGAGATCGACGATGAGGGCGAGCTTGCGCTGGGACAAGAGATGGGAGTTGTGCTCCGAGTCGAGACGATGAGCCTCTTGGGCCGAGACTTTTACGCCGGCGTTGGAGTGCATGACGGGCATGGCGGCGGACTCGGAGGAGTCGGGGTCGAGCTGCTTGGCGCAGACGGCGCACATGCCGCCGAACTGGACGGGATGGGTGCATTGCTCTTGGTCCACCATGACTGCGAAAAAAAAAAGAAGCCAAGCCAAGCCAAGCCAAGCGAAAAAACCGATGGAATGGATCAGAGGAAACGGAACGCGCGGCAACTGTGAGTCCCGAGAAGCGCAGGCAAGTGCGCTCAAGCCCTTTTTGATCTGTGTGTGTGTGTGTGAGATAGATAGAGAGAGAGAGAGAGAGAGAGCGAGAGAGAGACAGGGCGAGATTGCACGGCGCGTATGTCGAAGCAAGGCAGGCGGGGTCAAGGTGGGTGGGTGGATAGATAGATAGATTGGACGCGTGCAACAGTGACGAGAGAGATGCGAGCGAAAAAAAAAAAGAGGCTAGCGCGGCGGGGTGTAGGTTGGCGCGGTTGGCGCGATGATCGTGGTGAAGGATGGTGGAGAGCTGTGTTGATGTTGAGAAGCAGACATTGGCGCGTTGCTGCGCGGGGCAAGGGGAAGGGTGGAGAGTAGGAAAGAGAATCGGCCGTGACGCGTTGGTGGTGATAGACACGTATGCTGAACAGCAGGCCAGGTCAGGCCAGGCCAGGTTTGGTGATGGTGATGGTGATGGTGATGGTGGTGGTGGTGGTGGTGGTGGTGTGAGATGACTAGGATAAAAGCATGTGGATGGATTGAGCGGGGAATGCGCCCAGGTGATGTGATATGATGCAGAGTGGGCAGTGGAAAGTGGAAAGGGATGAAGAGAGCTATACAGTACGATGGATGATGGGATGGGCAAGCGAGCGGATGGGGATTGAGCAATGGTGGATGATTGCGAGTACATACAGTACTGTCGAGTGTGGAGAAAACAATAAATGATGATAGCATGTACGTTAATATATTAATATCAATATAGGAATATTACTAGTGTATGAGCAGTCCGTGCGCTGAGCAAAAGAGGCAGAGTACTGTACTGTACTGTACCGTACAATACTACAGTACTCTCTACTCTACTCGCCTTTTATGGCTCCAAGTACTGCAGTGTACAGTACAGTACGACGACGACGAGGACGACGACGAGGAGGAGGAGCGGCGAGCGACGCATGACGCGCCATCCCCTTAGCAGCAGAGCAGGAGGAGAGCAACAGCATCAATAGAAAATGACACGGCAATACACTACTAGTACTGTACTACACTGTACTTTAGTACGTAAGAGTAACAGGACACTATCTACCCTGCCCGATACGGACAAAGAGAGTAGAAAAAGGGTAAAGGTTAAATTGCTCATTGCAAGGTCAGAGAGCGAGAGAGGAAAGAGAGAGAGAGACAGAGAGAGAGAGAGCCAAGGGTCTTGTTGTCGCTTTGTGTGTTGTACAACGTTTACTAGCCTAGTACTGTACAGTAGTATGTACAGTACTGTACTGTTCCTTGTCGCGTGACAGAACAAGCACCCGTAATTTCATTCTGCAGATTCCTATGTTAGACTCACAAACACCATGCCCTTTTACAGTACAGTGAATGCTCCATAACGACGGAAGAACAGGCAAAAGAAAAAAAAAAAGACAGAAAAAGACACAAAAAAAAAGGAAGAAAGAAAAAGAAAGGAAAAAAAAAAGGGTCGACTGTGTGTGTGTGAGTTGGTGTGGAGGTTGTCATGCACATGCACATTCATGCTGCTCATCATTCTTCTTCCTCTTCTTCTTCTTACCATTTCTACTTTATCAATTTAATCATCCTCCCATTCCAACGTGGAGCAAGAGACCGAGCGCATTCCCACACACACACACACACACACACACACACACACAGAGAGAGAGAGAGATGGTCAAGAAACCGTCCAAGGCCCAAAAGGCCAAAATACGCAAGGCTGCCGGAGGAGGAGGAGGTGGTGGTGGTGCCGAATCTGGCTCTGCTCGAGGTAGAGGGCGAGGTCGAGGTCAAGCACGTGGGAGTGGTGGCACGGGGAGACTGGTGGGTCGATCCCATCTGCTGCCACCCGACCAACAGGCTCTCTTGCAATCTCGACGTCGAACGGTGCAGCTCCAAGAGTCAGCGTTCTCCAAACTCTCACCGCCCGTGCTGGAACGCCTCAACATTCTCGCCTCGTATGCCCAGCTCACCCGGCCCGTGCCTCGTCACATTCTCGCGTTTGACTATTCCCGATTCGGTCGTGCTAGGGCAGAGTACCATCAGAAGCATGTCGATCGCCAACACGCACAGCTTCAGCAGAGACAGTCGCATCCGCTTGCTGGTTGGCTCGATTCTGCAACCCATTCTTCGGCTTCAGCTTCAGCGAGCTTGTCCGAAAGCGATAATGACGATGACGATGACGACGACGACGACGACAATGACGACGACACTGCCAGTCCAACAGGGTTCGAAGAAAAAGGCGAGCTTCGACTGCCCAAACGTCCCAAATGGCGAACCGACATGGACACCAAGACCGTACACTCGCAGGAAGAAGAAGTGTTTCGACAGTGGCTCCGACAGACCGACACCGTAGTGGAGCGTGCCTTTTTCAGCTCGTCGCCGCTGTTTGCTGGCCTAGCGTCGCACACCCGATCCCACGACCGGCCTGCCTTTGACGCGTCTCCAACGTCCACGGGCAGCATGGGTGGTGCGAGGATGGTGTCGGGCATAGCATCTGCCGATTCCATTGCCGAGCTGCTCTCACATCGGCCCGAGCCGGGCACGTCGGTGATAGGAAGTCTGTACGAGCGCAACGTAGAGGTATACCGACAGCTGTGGCGCGTTTGCGAACGAAGCGATCTGGTCTGTGTGCTGGCCGACGCACGGTGTCCGCTGCTCCATCTGCCACCCAGTCTCATTGGGTTCCTGGAGAGATACCTGCGTCTCAAGGTGGTCATTGTTCTCACAAAAGCCGACATTGTTCCCGCCGCCATCGTAGACGCCTGGAAAACGTACCTCGCCTCTCGCTTCCCCAACTGGGAAGTCGTCGCTACAGAGAGCTACGCCAAACTCGAACGGCTCGAGGGCCAGGGCTCCCGATCCAGATTCACGCCCTACCTCTCGCCGCTCTCTCGCAAGCAGCTGTTTGAGGCACTGAGAAAGGCGCATCGGGATCTCATCACACCGCCCAGATGCGTCCGAGACGATCCGCAAAAGCTCCAATCCTGGACACCGCCGTGTGCCACCGATACCGACTGGGACGGCGTCGAGCGCAGGGTTCAGATGCATACCGAGGGGACCAATCTGCAGCATGACCAAGAGTCCCATGCTACTGATCTCGAAAGAGACAATCCAGAAGAAAAGGAGGAGGAGGGGAAGGAAGAGCGCAACCAAGAGAGTAGCACCGCAACAGCAACAGCAACAACCACAACAACAACCGCAACAACAACCGCAACAACAACAACAACAACTATATCAGCGGCCATGACAGACGGCAAGGCCAAGGACAAGGACAAGGACAAGGACAAGGACAAGGACAATGGCAGCAAGCGACAGCCGCTGCCGTACCTGACGATTGGACTGATTGGGCAGCCCAACGTGGGCAAGTCGAGTCTGCTGAATGCGCTCTTTGGCTCCAAAGTGGTGCGGGCATCCAAGACGCCGGGCAAGACCAAGCATTTCCAGACGCATTTCCTGGTTCCTGTTGCGCGCCTTTGCGGAAAGAGAGACGGGGCAAGAGGGGAGGGCAAGAGTGGTCGTAGAGGCCAGATTCGGCTGTGTGATTCGCCGGGGTTGGTGTTTCCGAGTCTGATTGGGATGGAGATGCAGGTGATGGGTGCGGTGCTGGCCATTTCGCAGGTGCAGGCCATTACCTCGTGTATCCGCTTTGTGGCCGAACACATTCCGCTCGAACGGGTTCTCCAGTTGCAGTATCCTCTCGACGACGACGACGATGACGGTGAGGATAAGCATCGAGCAAGCAACAGCAAAGCCAGCGAGAATCGTGCGCTTGATGACCGAGAGCAGGAAGGCGTGTGGACAGCAACCAAGATTCTAGAGTGCGTGGCGAAACGGTACATGTACAAAACGGCCAAGGCGAATCGATGGGATGTCAACCGCGCGGGCAATCTGGTCATGCGGGCTGTAGCAGAGGGTCGGATCAAGTGGGCTTTTCAACCGCCTGGATTTGCGTTTGAGGATCACGACGCTGCTGGCACAAGCACAGGCACAGGCACAGGCACAGGCACAGGTACAGGCACAGGCACACGAGAAAATGGAATCTGGTTTGCCGATGCGAGTGGTGCATCTGCAAGACAAGAGTACCGTCCGGCAAGTCTGGGGCAGGAAGAAGAGCACGTCGACGTGCTGCATACTCCCCACCCGGACGACGACGACGACGACGACGACGACGTGGAGCATGCCAACAAAGAACAAGACCAATTTCCCACGCCGGACGACACGGACATGCAGAGTTCCCGAGAGCTCGTTGCCAGGGCCGTGCGCTTCCAAGACGACGACGACGACGACGACGACGACGACCCGGAAGACGACAAAGAGCCAGGCTCGAGAGTAGCTACCTCGACATCGCTGTTTAGTGCACTTGCTGTCGAAGGCGACGACGACGAGACAGATCAAGACAGCGACGAGGCATAGCTTGGTATCTTCACAGTACTGTAGTACGATCATCCCATTATTCCACCCCTCTTTCAGCCGCTTCTCTCCCCGTGAGTATTTTTCAGACCGACTGTCGTTTTGGGGGAAGGAGGGGAGGTACTGTAGATGGCAGGGTGGTGGAATGAATTGTCAACAAGCGGGCCCATGAAAGAGTATCGAGCATTGGCATACTTTGTGCTCTACAGTACAGTACTTACTGTACGTGCATGCGTGTGTGCATCAACTACTGCACTGTAGTTGGTATGGGGATCGGATATGCAACTACAGTACTGTACAGTAGTGGGCTAAGTCATACACGTACACGTACTCTACTAATAATACAGTACTGTACTTGCTGTAGTCGTATGGGCACGTTCCCCTTGTCGGATATATACAGTAGTACTAGTAGTACTGTACAGCTACTGATGTACTGTACTGTACTGTACTGTATTGCCGTGCAAAAGGTAAGTCACTGCACAACTCAAATTATTGCGACATTCTCATATATTTCATCATATATGTATATATATATCAATAATAATTCTATTTTTTCCTACGTAAGTTACTCTCTTTCTCGCAGCGGTGCAGTTCAGTCCACTCTACAGTACTGTACCGGTACAGTGCAGTAGCACTAGCTGTAACTTAGTCCTGTACAGTAGCAGCAAAACCTCGCACTACTGTACATTTTATTATTTATTTATTTATTTTATTCTTTATTTTATTAATCTTCTTTAGAGGTTATCGTTATCAACTCGGTTGGCAACATTCCAACTCGCACCCGCTACCATTCATGTCTCTTCCTCACCCAAAGCATCCCCCTAAATCTCTCTCTCTCTCTCTATCTTCTATCCCGTGCGATTCGATAGAACAGCAATCTGCAACCGTAGAGCCAACTCGAGACGCTCTGTAAACCAACCTACAATCCGACCTCGACCCCGCTTCCACGTTCAAAGCCAAAGCCTTACGTTCCAAAATGGCAGCAGCGGCAGCAGCAGCAGCAGCCACCAATGCCAACGTTCCCGTACTTGACAAGTGGCAAGGCTCGCCCATCTACGTGGGTGTGATCGGCGGGTCGGGACTGTACAAGCTCGACTCGCTCGTTCCCGTTGCCGAGATCAACGTGGCTACGCCCTGGGGGTCTCCCTCCTCTCCCATCACCATTGCCAAGACCGAGAGCGGCATCCACTGCGCCTTTCTTGCCCGACATGGCCGTGCACATGCCATCGCCCCTTCCAGTGTCCCTGTACTTGCCAACATCTCTGCGCTCAAACATCTCGGCGTGCGTGCCATCCTCGCCTTTTCCGCTGTCGGTTCGCTCAGGGAAGAGATCCGACCCAAGGACTTTGTCATCCCCAGCCAGATCATCGATCGAACCAAAGGCATTCGAAGAGCCTCGTTCTTTGGCTATGGCCACGAGTCCTCCGTAGTCGCACATGCCGGCTTCGGCGATCCCTTTGACGAATCCCTTCGCCCCGTCGTAGCACAGATCGTACGCGAAACACTCCAACACTCCAACCCCGACGTACACGTGCACACCGACAAGACCGTCGTCTGCATGGAGGGCCCGCAGTTCTCCACCCGTGCCGAATCCATAATGTACCGACAGTGGGGCGGCGACATTATCAACATGTCCGTCCTACCCGAGGCCAAGATTGCGCGTGAGGCCGAAGTCTCCTATGTCCTCATTGCCACCGCCACCGACTACGATTCCTGGAGACCCTCCAGCGAGGCAGTCAATGTCGCCGAGGTGCTCGAGTCCCTCGCCTCCAACGTTGCGGCCAGCAACAAAGTCACCGTTTCCCTGCTGGACAAGATTCACAACATTGTCCAGGACGAAAACTCACCCACCGTTAAAGCGATCAGGGACTCGATGCGCTTTGCCGTCATGACCAAGCCCCAGTTTATCGATCAAAAGACCAAAGACAATATTCGCTTCGTTTTGCCTTGGTTTGCGCACGAGTGAGCCCATCGCAAAGCCCCTTTCCCCCCCTCCCCCCTGCTCCCCCTCTCTCTATTTTCCCCTGGTAGAATGCTCGGCAGTGCTCAATGATGCGTGACACGGCACCCAATTCTAGATCTAGACCATTCCCAGTCCTCTCTTGTACCACCTTGGCCCCTCTCCCCATCTTGTCTGTAATGTATGCAAAGAACCGCTAGAGCTCTCAACGCAGCTCTATCTATATATACTTTTCGAGCCCGACTAGCCATACTGCTACCCGGCCATCCGAGACTGCATGCATTGAGCAGCCAAAAAGAATTACTACTGCATGACAAAAAAAAAAGAAACAAAACAATAAAAATGAAATGCGGTGTCAAAATTAGCGATACAACGAACGACAAGCCAAGGCACGGGAAATCCAGACATCTTCACATAAACCAAAGGAAGAGGAGGCAAAAAAAAAGAAAAAGAAAAAGGGGTGGGGGGGCGGCTGCAAAAATGAGAGATCAAGGGGCCTTGAACAAGTCGACAACAAGCCCGAGCGGACCACTCAAGAGCTACCTGCGTCGACCGAAGAAGATCCAAACAGGATCTTTAGTTCCTCTCTGCGCTCGTGGCGTCTGGCCGCAGAAGCCGAAGCCGAACCTGTGCCAGGAGCGGCCAGGGGCCCCGTATCTCTCTTTGTTCCGACCTTTTCGGCGAGCAAGAGTTTACGCTGTTGGAGCCGCAGCATGTTTTCCTCGATGCTGTGTTTCATAATGTACTTTGTCGTAATGACAGGTCGAGTCTGGCCCATCCGATGGACACGATCTAGACCCTGATTCTCAACCGCCGGATTCCAGTACGGATCCATCAGGTAAGCGCGGCATGCCGAAACTAGGTTCAGACCCGTTCCGCCCGCACGCAACGAGATCAACAACACTTCTACGCCTGGATCGATCCGGAAGTGCTCCAGAGCCGCAGATCGGTCGGCTCGGCGCATGCTACCGTCCAGTCGCGTGCATCGAATGCCCGTGATCCGAAGTGACTTTTGAATCCGATCCAGCATCTTGGTCCACTGCGAGAACACAACGCTCTTGACCGGCTCGTACGTGTCAATCGCATTCATCGTACTGTCGAGCGCATCGAGCAGCTTGGACGATCGATTGCCTCCTCCTTCACCTTCACCTCCACCTTCACCTCCACCTTCACCTCCACCTTCACCTCCTTTTTCGCGCGTGGCTCCGTCGGATACGAGCCCCGGTGGTGCGCGCTCGACGACAACCACAGGCTCCTCCTCCGCACGCTGCCGGATCGCCGGGTCGTCGGACGTGGCCGTGTCCATGTGCTCCAGGCGAGGCGCCAGAGGATCGAAAAGCGCCGAGTGCGGGTTGCACCGCGAAAACGGAATCAGGTCGCTAACCAGGGCGCGGATCTTGGTCGACAGATCCTTGCGCTCCTGCAGCGACACATGGCCACCAACGCCTCGGCGATCCAACGTTCTGTCATCGTCGTCGTCTTCGTCCTTGGCCTCCCTGTTTGCCTTGGCCGCCGCATTCTTCCGCGATGCTTTGCGGACGGGCACAGGCGGGGACGCCAGGTCTTTGTCGTCGTCGCTGCCCCAGTCAAAGTCGTCATCATCCTTGTGCTTGCCGTTTGCTTTGTGATCCGAGTCGTCATCACTGTCGTCCTCGACGTCCTGCAACTTGACTCTTCTCTTGCCATTGCGCACGCTGCGACGGCCAGTATCGGGCACATGGTCTCCTACATCAATGGTACCATCCTCATTGTCGGAGGCCAGTCTCTCGACCTGGTCGTCGTTGAGCTCCAAAAAGTCTGAAGGACCGAGTTCGACCGCATCAACGACAAGGTGCAGAGTCCGATTGCATGCAGGACAGTATTCATAGTCGGACGAGGTGACATTGGGCCAGGGCGATCCCATCGCTCGGCCGAAGCACGACGAGCAAAACAGGTGCTGGCAGCGCGTCACCACAGCTCTTTGCTGACCTGGTCCTCCCCCGCCGTACAGTGGCGTTCCCATGCCTCCAGCCGTGCTACGCGAGGCAATCGACGGTGTGCTGGTGCCACTGGTCTTGATCCGCTTGTTCGATCGGCCACGACCACTACCCCTGCCCCCAGTCACTGCCTCTGACAGAGCTTCGTTCAGTTCCTCGGCCTCGTGCGCTGCATCCACATCGACACAGCTGGCCAGGTCAGCCTGGCATTCGTTGCAGTACGCCATCTCGCTGTCACGAAAGAGGATGAACACCACCGCGGCCCGTTCACGGCTGAGCCCGTCTTGCTCAATGGCACTAAAGAGGTCGGAACCCTGCTCCTTGCGACGCGCATCCTTGCTTGCATCCACAAGCGAAGGATGATCGCATGTGAGTCGAAGATTGAGAATCTCGACGAGGATGGTGGCGTAGTTGTTGCTCACAGTGTCCCTGGCCATCATCTCCTCAAAGTCCTCCTTGTACTGATTGTGCAGTGCCTGGTAGCGGGCCTTTTCGGCCTCTTCAAATTCGAGGTACTCGGTCTTGCTCAGCTTGGGCGGCAGCGTCAACAGATCCTTGCCGTCTGCCGTCTTGGTCGTCTTTTGCCGTCGCAGCGCCAGAAATTTCATCAGGATCTGCACGTGGCCCAAGTTGGTTGAGTCGATCGGCGCGTTCTCCTTGGTCCTGGCCGAAGCGAGGCTGGTAGCTTCGCGGTGACCGCAAAACTCGTTCCAGGTCGCGCGGTCAGTGAAAGGATCAAGACGCAGGAATTTGAGCAGCGCAAAGAGGTCGTCGATGCCATTCTGGATGGGCGTGCCCGTGAGGCAGAGTCGCCGCTGAGCGGAGAGGTTGCACACAGCCTTGGATTGCCACGTGCCGGCGCCTTTGATGTAGTGCGCCTCATCCAGAACGACACGAAACCACTCGATCCGCTGCAGTGCGTTTGGGGCTTCCTTGTTCGCCTTGCGCTTTCGCTTCTTGGCTTTTCCCTTGCCGTTTTCTTTGCCTCGACCACTACTGCTATCTTCGACCGGGAATCCTCTCTCATCAATCATGACAACGCCGTCGTCCGAATCTTCATCGTCATCATCGTCAGCGGCGTCGTGGTGGCCATTCTGGCGCTTGTCGGGCTTGTCATGGTCTTCAAAAGCCCACGTGCTCTGGTTGGCGAACTCGTAGCCGAGCGTTTGGTACGTCGTTATGACGATGTCGAAGCCCGACAGTCTCTTGAGATCAGTTATGCGAGCAGGACCGTGATAGAGGTAGATGGAAGGCTGTTTGCGTCGATCCCAGTGCTCCTTGAACTGATCCTCCCAGTTTGCCACTACGGACAGAGGACAAACGATCAGTGTTGCCTTGCTACGCCGCTCGAGATGCTGCTTGCGAATCAGCTCCGGGTCCTTCTTGCCCCATTTGACATTGAGCACTACTCCGGCCGAGGGAAGCTTGCTAGCGGCGGAGTTGGATCCGGAGGCACGGGTCGGTGCTCCGTGTACAGCCATTCCGATCTCTGGCGACCCGGAACGGTCGCCAAACTCTTCCTCATCATCTTGTTCCGCTTCGCCGTCGCTGTGGCCGAAGACGTCGTCGTTGCGACGCTCTTGTGTCTGCATGGCCCTCTTGAGCTCGACTTTGGTGGTGTAGGACGGCGCGACCTCGATCTGCTCGGCACGCTCCAGCACGAGGTCCTTCTGCACAGGCGAGCGGCCGAAGAGCCTCGCCTCGTCAATATTATGGGCAATGAGTGCGATCGTCGTGATCGTCTTGCCGAGGCCCATGTCGTCGGCAAGGATGGCGCCACGGCAGATCCTCGGCTGGGTCAGTGCCTCTCGATTGGTGATCAGGTTGCGCCAACCACGAATCTTGCCGTTCGCCCCCACGCGCACCTTCCACAGTGAGATTGAGTTCTCCTCGGCGGCAGCCTCAGCGGCTGCCCTGCTTGCAGCAGTCACGTTGACGCCATTGACGATTTTGATGCTAGGGAATTCGTCCTTGACTTCGGCCTCTGTACCTTTTTCCTTGCCGTTGGCACTGGCTTTGTGCTCTAGCTTGACCTTCCTTTTCTCACCGGCCGGATCTGTCTTGGCGTTTTCTGCTTCCGCTTCCGGGCCCTTGCCATCCTCTGGCTTCTTGAGCAGATCGCCCCAACGACGGTCCCGCTCCCGATTCAGCAGGAAGCCAAGCGCTTGTTTCTGATGCTGCAGCAGCTTTGTCGAGATGACGCGGGCGGGCTCGACAGCCGCGAGCTCCTCGCCGCTCTTGATGCTCGAGTAGATCATGTCGACCTGCTTCTTCTTCTCCTTCTCCGACATCTCTTTGTTGTGGACGATGGTGCCCATGCCCGTCCCGCGGTGGATGCCGCCGTACATGGCTCGCATCGGATCGTTGCGGAATCCTCCCGGCGGCGGATTGTGGGGATTCGAGTATTGTGGCGCTGTGGGGTAGTCCTCTGCGACATAGATGGTCGGGTGATCTAATTGTATTCCGGCCCCTGCCAGCTTCTCGGACACGTACGGGAGATCTGGTCGACGAACAAACACAAGCACATCGAGCTGGTGCAGGAAGTTTTGGGCTCGACCCTGGGGAACCATGCGACAGCGGGCTTCGCAGCGGATCTTGTTGCTGCGGAGCAAAGGTGCCAGCGTGTGAGTGTACTTGTCGGCCAGTGCGCCAAACGACGACTGTGCCGACGGTCCTCGCGCGATCGCCTGCTCTCTTGGCAGTCCCGCGTGCGCTATTGTTGGCGGGACAACGACGCAGACATTGACTTCCTCGCGCTGCGGCGCCTGGACCGGCGTGTAGGTCCAACCACCGGGTAGCGTGCGTGCCTGTGGAGGAAGTTGCTGCTGCTGGGGAGGTAACGTCAACATGGCGGGACGGTGGCCTGCCTCGCCCCAGAAGCTCGAGAGCCCCGGCCAATTCTCCTTACTATACGCCGGATCCTCGGGCGGCTCCTGGTCGATGGTACCCGGGTAGGTGAGGGAGGGCGGGAGCCCGTACATGCAGAGGACAACGGCGTTGATCATGCCGGCACAGATGATGGCATTGGAGCGCTCGTGGTCGATCTCGATCTCGCTTGGAGAGGCACGCTTGTGGCTCACCATCACCGGATCGTCGTCATCATCATTGTCTCCGTCCGAGACGTCAATGACGTCGGCCGGAGCCGCCGCCCTTGCAACTGCTGGTTTCGTCGAGACAGACGGTTCGTCGTGGTCCTCGTCATCTTCGTCGTCGCTCAAGGTGAGGTCGATGGTATCGCGTACGCCGGCGGGTATTGAGGGATTCGAAGGATGAATAGATGCTTTTGCTTCTGGGAGGACTGGGGGACCGTTCCGAGATGTAGAGTTGCCATGCATCGTCGAGGTCGAGGTTTTTTGGTAGACAAATGAATCTGTGATAGCAGATGCTGTTGACGTTGATGACGACGGATCATGGGAAGGCTGCGGTTGACGCCGGAAGTCACCGGAGGTATCTAGGAACTTGGTCGGAACGCGCGCGCCACTTCCTCCAACGACAAATGGATCCGCGGGGCTAGATGGAGGAGGATTTGACGCTGCTGCTGTTGTGGGCGCTGCTGACTGCTGTTTCGGAACAGTGCCAGGAGGCTGCCATATTGACGGTTTCGTTGGACGACTGGATGAGTTCGAGCCGCATGCTACAGCTGCCGCATGCTGCGATGATCGACTTGGAGACTGTGAGCCAAAGCCTGGCGGCAACGTGCGTCTGTTGTCGACCGACGTGGGTGCTGATATTGCGGATGAATAGGACTGTGTGACAAAGTCTGGTGGTGGATCTATGAAGGGTCTGTGTTCTAGCGGACGCGAGAGCAGCTCGGAAGGATCGTCTATCTCTTCGAGCATGTCGGCGTTGTTGTCCGACATGGCTGGCTGCGTGTGTAGGGCCACCAGATCCGAACGCACGGCGTCAGTGGCGGAGTGTGTCTGATAATGCGAGCGCCTCTGCGCAGTCACACCGCACTGGGCCGTGTGCCAGAGCAAAAGGGCTACTTTGTCGCGGTCGGACCGATCAGCTCGAGGCGACCATGGCAAAGGGTGGTGGGTCACGCTTCCTATCTGCTCTCAGCAAAATGCAGCGTGGGGCCAGCAGTGTTCCGAGTCAGTCGAGTTCCAAGGTTGGGAGCTCTTGAGTGTCCTGCGGCGGTATCTGACGCCACGGCTCTAATGGCTCGTTATTGCGAGGACGGCTCGAACGCCGAACGGTGAGGATTCCGAGTGGGCGGTGGTTGCGTAATCCGGAACCCTTTGCGTGCTCAGATACCGAACGCAGCGGGCCGTCTACAGTGCGAAATGAAGCAAGGTGCAAAGTGTGCTGCGGTGTAGCCTAGGTGCGGTGGCGGACAAAACACAGCCTTTCCGGTTGCGAATGCACCTCGGCAACAATATTCCCTCGGTGGAACTAATCGTCCTTTTCTTTCCCTGATTTCCAATTCGTGGTCCGTGAGGTCGACCAGATGCAGAGACGAATCAGGAACGTGAGATCAGGATAGAAAGAGAAAAAGAGAAAGAGAACAGAGTTTACCCAGGCAGCGCGAGTAAGAGAAAAGAGAGGGCGAGCGAGCACGAGAGAGTAGGAGTGACGATGGTG
The DNA here is from genome assembly GCA_003144125.1 of Testicularia cyperi. Taxonomy (NCBI): domain Eukaryota; kingdom Fungi; phylum Basidiomycota; class Ustilaginomycetes; order Ustilaginales; family Anthracoideaceae; genus Testicularia; species Testicularia cyperi. The sequence continues at coordinate 467,646 of KZ819190.1, forward strand.
ATGAAGCCGCACGGCAATAGCGGAAAGGAAGAGCAGCTTTGATAAGTGGTCCAAGGGAGGAGGCAGGAAGATTTGATCGAGGAGGCAGGCTGAGTCCGAGCGTGAGCATGCTGTTTGTGGCTTTGGGTCCAGCCATGCATACGTAGTATTGTACACGACCATCCACAATTCACACTAATAAGACTATTCAATCCGCAATCCACAATCCACAATCCACAATCCACAATCCACAATCCACAATCCACAATCCACAATCCACAGGTAGACAGGCAGGTAGACAGGCAGGCAGGCAGGAAGAAAGGAGTGAGCGGAGCGCGAGCAGCCAAGCGCGTAGATCGGCGAAATTCCGCTGCTCTGGGCTGCCTGGCTCGGGCTGCGTTCCTCCACAGCAAGCTGCAGCTGCAACCGCAACTAGTGTACAGTACGACTTATTTCTGCAGCGGCGTGAGACCAAGTACAGTACAGTAGAGGCAGAGCGAGCAACGAGCAGCTTTTTGGCGAGTAACATTGGACCCTGACGGCATGCAATCACGAACATGGGGCCGGACAGCGAGACAAGTACCGTGGCTGGTACTGTACTGTAGCATGGGTGCAGTACCGTGATTCGAGAGTATCTCAGTTCCGCAGTGTTGTCAGAGTCGCAGGTCCGCGTGCTTCGGCGCTTCGGCTTTGACCGACGATTCAACTTCATCCAGCATCTCTTACCGTACCAACATTAATGCTACTGCACCGTCCAACAGCTATGAGCATCCGAGCTCTCGAGTGTCAGCTGGCATGTTCACGAGCTCCGAAGCCTGCTTCTCTCGGGACGGTGATCTCACATTGTCGTCCAGCAGGAGCAATCCGCTCAAGAGCATTGAGAAAGAAAAGAAAGCCACCAAGCATCGACCCGGTCCATCTGGCTGACTCAGCCCGTGCGTGCACTGCAGTCACAACTCTGACGAGTGGGAGGGATTACTGTAACCACGGCCAGTCCCTTCGAGTCTCGCCCCTTTGCTTCACGGCGGGAGACTTTGAGAGCTGGGTGCGTCGATGGACTCGAAAGTCTCCGCTGATCTGGAACATGTTCATGTTATCAGATGATTGTCCATCTCCTGTCCTGCTGGCTGGGGACCCGCGCAGGTGTGGCTGCTGGAGAAGAAGCAGGGGCCCGATGAGTACAATGCAGTGGAGAGAGATAACCTTCAGCCGACGCGTCACCTGACACTCTGCGTCGCAAGCTTGCCAGCCGATGTCGGACTCTGCGCTGAAAGAGCACCATTTATATCTCAAGCTTGAGGGCCATTCACACTTTGATACAGCACATCCGGTGATACGAGATGAGATGCAGTATGGCACTCTGGGCTTACGGTGTTCGACAGTCACTTGTTCCCGATTGCACAGACAAGAACACTAGTGCGTTGAGAGTGAGAGCTGAAAAAGAAAGAAAAAAGAAAAAGAAAAAAGGAAAAGAAAAAAAAAAAAAAAGAGAAAAAGAAGAGGTCACCAGACAACGCGCAAAGCCAGTTAGTGTACTGTAGTCTGGTCCGCATGCACAACAGGCCCTGGTGCTCCATACTATTCGGCGCCAACGGGACTAGTGGTCACGAGACCGAATTCCCCCCACTCTTTGCAATTCTTGTCAAGATCTCACTCACACTTCTACGGTACGTACTCGACTGCTCATGGCCATCCATTCTTGCTGCATCGTACTGTGACGGCCTGGCATTCTGTTCATTTGTTCAAAACCCCCCCTTCCCCCCTCCCTTTTTTTTTTAAAAAAAAAACAAAAAACAAAAAGAAAAAAGCCGACGCCAGCAATGAGCGATGTTGCACGTGGTACTGTATACAATCATAAGAAACAAAGTGAGGAGCGCATACATAGTCAACGGCTACTGTAGAATGTTGCCTGTAGTCTGTACACCAATAGGCAAAGTGTAGACTGAGCCGGGGGAAGGCAGAGCGACTAGAAAATGCCGCGCACGATCAAGATCTGGTGCTCGCATAGACACACGAGCACTTCTTCGTCTTCGTCTTTTTGCAGCGCGCTGGGAAGTCGAGCTGCAACGACGCCAAGCAGGGACCCGCTGCTCATGCCCTCGTCTGAATCTGAGCTCTTGGCGCCGCCCACCGAGACGGAGGCAGAGCCAAGTCTCACCACTCTCGAGGGCGCATAAGTTGCCTTGGTCGCTCTTCCTCCGTCCAGGTCCCGGTCAAGGGAGGCACTCGCAGTCGGTGGCGTGTAGTAAACAAACAAATTGCCAGCGCCCGTCGACACTGGTGCGATCGATTCGGATCCAGTGACGCGGGGTGCGCTCTCAAATGCCAGCACTGCATACCTCGTATTCGATGGGCTGGGGCCGGGAGAAGCATGTACGTACACTCTTTGGGCATCTTTCTTGGAAGCAAGCACAAAAGCAAGAGCAGGCATCGTAGCCGAGTGCTGCCATTCCCACTGCTGATGGGTGCTAGAAACGACATCAGCACCAAGGGGCTCGAACACCATTCCGTCTAGATCGTGTTTGACCACCAGCGATCCCGTGGCTGTGTCTGCATCTCGACCCGAAGAACGAGAAGTGGGCAATGGCGTGGCTAGCAACAACGTCGACGAGCTTCCCGGGTAGCTTGGACTTGAGGACTGACAGTCGATTACCAAGCCTCCACTTTCATCAGCCCTGAGAGCCTCGTCGATTCGAGTGATGACCAGAGGCGTTCCGACCTGGTCATCCTCGTCCTCGAGGCTGTCTTTGAGTAGACTCGGCTGGCCGAACGACAACCCTATGCTGCTGCCATCACCGTCGCCACGAGCGCCAAAGTTGGAGGCAATGCCCGTGCGGTCAAGGCCGAATCCAGCATCGTCTTGTTCGTCGACGGTGTACTTGTCCATGCCTTCTAGCATCGTGATCAGTTCCGATGGATCGAGTGTCTCGGGCACATCGTCTTCGTCGTACTCTCCGTCATCTTCTGTTACGCTATCCTCGTCCTCGTCTTCGTGCCTGTACTCGCAGTCCCGTGCTTGTATCTCCGCTTGGCTCACTCCATCGTCTTTGCCATCAGCGGGTACCTCGCTCCGAGCGACTCGATTGACCCTCTCACGAGCCTGTGAAAAAGTGAGTCGGGTCTTGTTGGATATCTTTTCCCATGCACTGTGTTCCGCAACCTGCGACCTGGACTTGGACTTGGATCCGGACCTGTTGGCAAAGACCTGCATCCACCTAGTTCCTTCGTGCTTCTTCTCGAGATGCAGAGTAAGAATTCCTTCGACCCGGCCCGAGTTGAAGCGATCAGGAACGACGCGTTCCCAAGTCCACACGCTGCCTTCGGGATTCAGCTCGGCCCACGTCGGCCGAGACACGTATCTTCCCGACAGGATCAGCCTTGCTGCGTGGACCGAGACCTCTTCATCCTCGTCTTCGTCTTTTAAACCATGACCGTCGTCATTGAGCTTTGAGACGAGCTCGATGATCTTGGGTGCAGACCCACAAAGAGACCCTCTGACCGAGTCCGAGAGCGAAAGACTGACGCCTCTGGTCGTAAAGTGTGCCCGGATCTGCGACTTGTCGATCGACGCGGGGAGTCGGAATACGAGCGTGACCGTGTCTGGCGTCTGAGCCCATGAGTAGTGTGGTGCTCGTCGCCGCTCGAGTGTTACCTCTCCTCCTCGCACAACATGAGAGCTGGCCGTGCTTGTCGCGTGGGTCTGGAGCTGGCTCTGTTCCGAGCTTCTCGTCAACGCGTCTTCTGGCTGCGTTGTGGCGGCTGGCCTGGTCAAAGGCCTTGGATGGAACGATGCTTCGGCGGCCAAAATATGTCTGCATCCCCCCGCATCAGCACCATCCAGCCTAGCATACAAGAGCGGTTCTGAACCAGTGCAGCACCACCGCACTTGAAGCGGTATTGCATCCGACATTCCCACCTGGCTATCTGGCTTGCCGAGATCCAGCTCGGCACTAAAGATGTCGAATACCGTCTGACTGCTGGTACCTTGAACCCTGGAAGAAGTAGGCGAGCCGCAACCAGCAGCTTGAAATCCGAGGCCATCCATCTGCTTTTCAGAGACACTGCTTAGCACCGTCCTAGATGCCTGCAGAAGCAGCTGATATCGCTGGCGATCTGCGCCGCTCTCGACCCTTGCTTTGATTGAGAAGGGTATAGCTCTTCCAAATACCTCGGATGCATCGTGAGGAAGCGTCCATTCCTGGCTACTTCGGGTGGCCCAGCGAATCGCGCCCGACGGCTGGGCGAATTTGGCGAGGTGAAGCACGTGAAGCGACCCTGCGCCGTCAGCAGCGATCCAGAGGTCCGGAGCTACTGAGTGAAGAGATGGTAAGTTCCGATGGTAGCCTTGCTGCTGACAGCCATGTGTCTTACTTGCTTCTGCGTCAGCCGGGACTTGCGCAACAGCGAGTCGATGGACAGGATGAGCAATGACTCTGTCCGACGAAGCATCGTAGGTCAGCAGAACAACGAATCCGTCTCGGTCGAAGTACGCCGCGAAAGGAGCGGTATCGAGGTCTGCCGTACCGTCTTTAGATGTCAGATGGTGATGTGCAGGAACCAAGATCTGGTGCAGGGCGCGTGCCTTTGTCTCCTTGTACCTGAGGGCTGCTGCACTTGGATTGACACTTGACGACGAAGAGGAGGAGGAGGCAGAAGCAGAAGGTATTGATGCATAAACGTCCGGCAGACTAGGTGGTAAGCTCGGCAGCACATGAGCCGACATGGAGAGTGCGTCGTCCTGAATGAGTCTGTACGCCTCAAAGCGCGGATGGAGCTTTGCCTGGTCCACAGGAAACATGTTGCCTGAGGCCGACCTGTTGGATCTTTTCGATTCACCTGGCTTGGTATTGGAATTTGTATTGGTATTGGTATTGCTGCCGCCGCCGCTGCCACCGCCGCTGCCACTGCTGCTGCCGCTGCCACTGCTGCTGCCGCTGCTGCTGCTGCTTTTCAAGGGCATGGGAAACGCCTGTGAGCACGCCATCACGACTTCGATTCGGCCTCTCTTGATCCGTTCTGCGTCGGCGGCGAGGGAAATCAGACTGATGAAATCGATGCCGATGCTCTCAACATCCTGAGCTGAAGATGTCTCAGAAGAAAGCTCGGCTGCGTTTCGCAACACCCTGTAAAACCCTTCTGAAGAATCAACCAACAACAGGTGCGCCGGGGAGCAGTTGGAGCATCAAGTGCGGGATCAAAAGGGTGTAAGATCGTGAGGCTGCGAGGAATCGAAGATGTCACCTTCTTCCGAATCACACACAACTAGAAACGCAAGCATAGAACAATCAAAAAAAGAACAAAAACAAAAACAAAAACAAAAACAAAAACAAAAACAAAAAAAAAAAAGACTATACAGATACGTATTGTGCCGATCAAGGGTATAATTTCGACAGTGGATGATGGAGAAAGAGATACAAGAAAGGCGTCAAGGTACAAGTGCTAACCCTGCATGAATGTAACTGGGAAAAAAGACGAGATGCTGTCGAAGAAGGCAAAGTTTGGGGTTCTGTTTTGGGGGTTGTGAGTGAGAGAGACAGAAGACCCCTTACTTGGTCGCACCTTGGACGGCACCCTTGGCCTGAGCGGTGGCGTTGTTGAGAGCCTCGCCAGCCTGGCTAGCGGTCTTGGAGGCGCTAGCGTAGGCGTCAGATGCGAGATTGGAGGCGTCCTTCTGCGCCTGGCCGGCCTTCTGGGCAGCCGAGTTGTAAGCCGACGAGGCGGCGCTGGAGGCGTCGTTCTGAGTGTGACCGGCCTTGCTCTTGGCATCGTCGAGGAGCTCGCCTGCCTTGCCGTTGGACGAGCCGGGGGCAACGATGTTGGAGACGGCGTCGACGACGCTGGCGGCGGTGGCACGAGCCTGGTTGATCAGTCCCTCGTTCTGGCCGGGCTTGATGTATTGGTTGGCCGAGTCGAGGGTGTGGGCGGCGAGGTCACGGGCCTGGTTGGTGAGGCCAACAAGTGTCTGCTGAGCCTCCTTGGCCGACTGCTCGCCATCCTTGGCAGCCTTGTCGGCAGTCTTGGAGGCCTCGTTGGCAGCGTCGTCGGCAGCCGATCTGGTCTGGTCGGCGGCACTCTGGACATTGGCCTTGCCCTGGCCGAGAAGGTTACCAGCGGTCTGCTGAACATAGTTGAAGGTGTTGGAGGCGAGCTCAGTGGCCTCGTTGATGAGCGACTTTGCATTCTGCTGGGCCTGCTCGCTCAGTTCCCCAGCCTTGTTGGCGGCGTCGTTGCCAGTCTGCTGCGCCTGCTTGGAGACATCATTGGCGACGTTCTGAGCTTCCTTGGACACGTCGTTAGTAGTCTTGTTAGTACCGGGGATTTGCGACATGTTTGCGGAGGGTTGTATGCGTGTGGTGGATGGGGAGTGTCTGGATGTGAACTTGCAAGTACTTGTGTTGTGGGAAGACAAAATGATGGGAGCATGTGTTGAGTGTGTGTGTTTGGCGATATATGTAGCTGGTTGATTCGAGGCTTGGACATGAGAAGGCGATGTGGCTGAGCTGACAAGTGAGAGAGAAAGAGAGAGAGAGAGAAAGAGAGAGAGCATGTGTGTGTGTGTGTGTGTGCCTTCGTGTGCGGCCAAGGGACGGCATATGCACGCTGACGGTCAAGCGCGCCGCACGTTGGTGGCAAGCGCAGGTCGAATGCGAGTCGGCTGTTGAAAGCGGCGGCGAAAAAGGGACACAGCCGGATTCCAGAACGATGGGCAGTCACGGTGCTGCTGCTGGTCTCGAAAGCGATTGCGCCGATTTGCAGCCCATGACAATTCATACGTACAGTACTACAAAATCCAGTATGCAGTACTCACATGCACTTACTGTGGCTACAGGACTGTAGTGGTATGTGGAGTGGAGCGTTGGACGCTGACCCGCCACGGTTAGCCGGACCTGAAATCTTCAGGCAAATGCCATGGGCTCGCCACACATTAGGAGTGCTGGACTCCAAGTTTCCCAAACATATATTTGATGACGAGCTGCGCGGTGACACCAGGGCCCGAATACTGGTCAAGTCCAGTACAGTAACATCGTAACTTGCACATGCCACCTTGCATCTGCGGCACACACGCACACGCACACGCTTCCACGTCAAACAAGAATTACTGTACTGTACTGTAGTACTGTAGACTAACGTGGACGGCATCTCCCGACAAGTGATTCGCGAATGTCACAAGATTTCTTCGGTTCGTTCAAACGTCCCGTCCCGTCCCTGAACCGGAAGAATGCATGTCACGCCGGATGCAAGCCTAGTCGTCACATTGTACAGTGCCGACAAGGCCATTGCCGTTGAAGCAGCCATTAGCCATCTGGTTGACAGGCTAGCAACGACCCTCGTATGCCCGAGAGTCGAGTCGGTGACCCACAAAGTCCCAACTTGGGCATCAGCCGGCAGCGGCACCTGCTTTGTCTGTGCGCTCTCCACGCGCCCAACTTACACATTTCAGTATGCGGTACAGTACAGTATACCATGTAAGGTACTACTGTACACCAGTGTACTGTATAATTCATGCATGCTGCGGAACAAGATGACGCAATAATGCGCGGCCATTACTGTACCGCGTTTCACTGCTCCAGTGGCCGCTGCAGGTTGCCGTCAGAGTGCTCCCACAAAGTGACAGCTGCATGCCCTGCGAGAGCGCGACTCGCCCAACTAATCTCGCATCCCGCACCAAAGATCTTCTTGATCGAGACGATGTGAGTGATGCCTTGGAATGCAGTCCTCCGTTCTACGAGCGCAACCCGTTGTTGCAATCCTTGCCTGCTCTTGCGCGGCCGCGTTGGTCTCATGCTTCGCGCTGCCTGCCGCTCCCCTGCCTGACGAACACCTGTCAAAGGTCAAGCTGCTCGAGTCAGAAGCAGAAAAAATATCATTGGTCTCCACAAAGTTGCTCGTGAAAATTCCCGCCTGGGCTACCGTTATATACAGTACCAATGTGCCCACTCTCTCTGACAGACATTCCGCGACCGTCTTTTGCATTCTATGTACTGTGCTCTGTACACTGTACACCGACTCTATGCTTCCCGCCGTGGAGACTCGGAATTCAGGAACTGCCATCTTCCTGTGCTCTGGCCAGTGTTTCCTTCAGTGACGTTCAATTTTACAGCCCAAAGGGGTACATCTGCTGCGGTGCATGCAATTGTGACAGCCAACTCGAGCCGAAATCACTCGCTGCAGCTGTTGGTCTTGTCGTGCGTGTCTGATACTAGCAACCTTGGCGCCACCGGCCTCTCAGAATCACCGTCTCAACCACCCGCGTCGTGTTCGCGTCGGGCCCGTGCAAGCTTTCACAGACCTTTCTCACACCTCTCGCCTACATCCACAGTATGCATGACCAGCCTCGTCTCGACACATATGCAGATCTACACCGAGTTGCCCTTTTCCCGCTGTACCGATGCCAGAGCTAACCTCAGTTCTGCAGCTAGATGCACTTTCTCGCGTAACGTTGTTGTGTTCCTGGCACCACAAAACAGCTCACTAGCAAAGAGAACATAGTCTACTGCATTACCAGGGCAGGGTAAGTTGTGGATCTACAATCGATCTTTGAGGGGCGACTCTGCCCGATACGCGATCTAGAGTTGAACACTGAGTGCTGATACTGTATCCTCACTGTTGAAGAGCGAGATCCCTTTCGTTGGCACCGACCCCGAGGACCTGGCAAGCAAGGTCAAATAGTTTCGTCTGATCGTGGGACCAAGCCTTGCCCGGGTTTCTGAACGAAGCATTGATGAGCTTGCTCAGCTGTTCTCGGAGATGTTTGAGAGCGAGGAGAGACTTTGGTGATTCCGTCGACGCGATACGGATGCGCTGGCGATCGATGTAGAGGCTGTTGGAAGAGAGTTTGAAGTCGGCGTCTCCACAGAGCAGGTAGACAGACCGATCGTCCAGCACGCCCGTTTCCCACGCATACAGTTTCTTGGACTGCATCATGGTGTAGTAAATCATGTAGCTGCTGGAGGCGTTGCGCACAAGCTCCGACATCTTGACCTTGAAGTTGACCGACGAGGGGTGGATCGACGTCGGCTGGTTGTTGCCAATGGTCTTGAGCTGGTACGTCTTGGCATCGATCGACAGCAGCTTTGGATACAGACCCGCTGCCAGCGTAGCGTGGATCATTGACAGACTGTTTGAATTCACATCCAGCTCGGTAGGCAGGAAAAAGAATCGCGGCTTGCCGTAGTTGTTACCGCCTCCACGGTATCGCAGCTTGTTGAGCTCGAGACGAATCTCGTCGGCCACCGTCACGAATCTGGCATCGACCAGGTACGCAAAGTACTGCTGGCGAAGCTCCTCGATTTGCATCAGGTTCTGGATCGAGAGATAGCTCTTGTTGCAGAACGTGCGGTGGTGGTTCTGTGCTGCCGAGCGCCGAAAGCCGTTGAACGCGTTGGCGATGGTGAGGAAGTCCGAGTCGCCCAGCTTGAAGCTCTGCTTGGCACGGTCTGCTTCGGCCTCCTTGCCAAACGGCGTCATGAAGGGTGTCTTGGAGTTGAGCGCTGCGGCGATGGTCAATGCAGGATCGAGACACCTGAAGAGCGCTGCAACGAGTAGAAATTTGCCCATGTGCACATCCAGTGGTAGCTTGGACAGATGTCGTCCGAGATGCGTGATGTCTTCGTTGGTCGTGAGCGCCTTGACCTCGACCAGTGCCGAGATGGCACGCTGGATATTGGCAGTGCTTGGAGGGTCTAGCGCCTTGGTGAGTGCATCTTCAATCGAAGTCCCAATGCGAATCTTCATCACCTTGAGCTTCAGCGCCAGATCCTGCAGCGACAGTCGAAGCATCTCGGGAAGCGGATGCTCGTCGAGATAAAAGTCATGGCGGTACTTGGTGAACAGATGGAAGCAAATGCCCTCCTGCACACGACCGGCTCGACCCCGTCGCTGCTTGGCATTGCTGCGTGCGATAAAGCAATCGACCAGTCGCGAGATCTGTCGCTTCTCGTCGTACCGCATCTCACGGTGCTTGCCCGAGTCGATCACGCACGTAATGTCGGGAATCGTGATACCTGTTTCCGCAATGTTGGTCGCAATCACAATCTTGCGCACCCCACGCGGGGGCACTTCGAACACAGCGCCCTGGTTCTCGGATGAGATGGTCGAGTGCAGCGGATACAGCTGAAACGAGGGCCCACCGAACAGCGTGTGCTCGGCCAACAGATCGTGCAGCTTCCGAATCTCGGCAAGACCGGGCATAAAGACCAGCGTAGCCGCGCTGTAGGGCAAAAGATCCTTTTCGACACAGATGTGCTCGAGAATCTTGACAATGAGATCGTGGTTGATGACGTACTCGTTCATCTTCTCGAGCGTCTCTAGCGTCTTGGAGCGGTATGCTTTGCCACTGCCATTAATGCTGCCGGAGCGTGGTCCCTGCTGACCATCCTCGTCGTTGTCGTCCAGAAGGTCGTCGTCGTCATCATCGTTGTTGGCCGACTGATGATTGAGTTGCAGCTTGGAGCGGTTGCTCGATGCTTCCTGTTTGCGTGTGTTCCAGCCACGCTTGGGTTTGAATAGGTACGGCGAGTCATCGTCGATGATATAATTGCTCATCTCGACCGCGTCCTCGAGATAGTGAACGCTGACCGGGAAGGTTCGACCAGGCACGGAAATGGTAGGGCATCCGCCACAGTAGGCGCTGATGCGGTCTGCATCGACGGTGGCCGACATGAGGATCACCTTGAGATCCTTGTGATGGGCAATGAGCGTCTTGAGGATGATCAGCAGGAAATCGGACTCGATCGAGCGCTCGTGAACCTCGTCGATGATGATGTGGGTGATGTCATTGAATGCTGTGCCCTCGAGCATACGCAGCACGATACCTGTGGTGGCGTAGACCAGCCGAGCATTCTTGCCCACGTTGCTCTCGAGCCGAATCGCATAACCAACCAGACTGTCGTTACCGCCGACGCTCTTTCGCACCTCGCCGAGCTCCTCCGATACACGCTCCGCCAACGAGATGGCCGAGATACGACGAGGCTCGGTCACGTAGATCTTGCACGCCTGTCCCTTAGACAGGCAGTGCTCCAGGATATACGCAGGCACCTGAGTCGACTTACCACAACCCGTTTCTCCACTCAGCACAAAAATTTGATAATTTTCGACCAGCTTCAGAATCTCTTGGCGATGTTTGGCGATGGGCAGATTCTCACGACCCGGCAGCATCTTTTGGTATCGGTCTGACTCGACACGCTTGGAAAAGAACTCGATCATCTCTTTGGCCTTGGCCTCGGACGGCGGAGGGACTGAGGCGCTCGCAAGCTCGCCGAGGCCGGTCTGTCCATTTGCCGCTGCGACATTGTTGGTACCGAGAGTATTCGTTGCCAGCTTGCCCTTGGCCTTCTTGACGGAGCCGGTTTCGTCCATGCGGATGCGTACGACATCGCGAACACGTTGGAATCGGGAGCGGCTTTTCTTGTCGCGCTCGTTCTTCTGCAGCTCGTCCAGCTCCTCCCACCATTCGCGGTAGCCAGGTGGCAAAGCGCGCTGTACGGGCTTGTCCTTGTCGATGCAGAAGAGGGCCACCGTTGCAATGAGGTCGTCGGCCTGGAGCTGAGAGGCACACCCGACGGCTGTGAGGGTGTACTCGTCGACATACGTGGGAGTGCCTACATTGACGGGATGCTTGTTGGGCACCACCTTGCCGCCGTTCCAACGTACGGCCAGCTTGCTGCGGTACAGGCGTCCACCCGAAGGAATAGCAGTGAATGTGTAGCTCGAGTATGCGTCGGCACGCTTGAGTGCGTCAGACAGGAGGACACGGGGTGTCTTGCCACCACCGCCGCTCTTGGCCTGGGTCGGCAGCGTGCGGAGCGTGACGATAGCACCGGTTTCGGTGTCATTTTCCTCGATAGGACCTTCGTTGAGCAAGTCGCCAAAGAAGCCGCCTTCCGAACCGTCGTCGGACCTGACATCGTCGTCGTGTCCGGCAGCTGCGGCGGCCGCAGATGGCTTGTCAGAGTTGCCACTCGAAGCTGACGGACGAGTTGCTGAGTTTGCGTTCGTAGCAGCGCTATTCTTTGTTTCTGAAGCCTGCTGCGGCGTGGAGCAGACATCTTCGGCAGTCGTGCTGCCCTCGGTATTAGCGGTGAAATTCAGGCTCATGGCAGCCTCGATCTCCTTACGTCGCTGCTGGCGCTTCTTGTCCTCCTCGGCCTCGGCTGCCTTGAGCTGCTTCTCATTCTCTTCACGCTGGCGGAGGACCGTTCGGAAGCCATAGGTGGCAGACTTCTGATCAAAGTGGGCCATACGCTCACACTCGCGCATAAAGTCCTTGGTGCGGCCGAGGACACGTTCGAGTCGACCGTGCTCGTTCTTGAGTAGCGTATCGGCGTCCTTACCGAGCTCCTTTTTCCACTTGGAGCGCTCCTGGTCAATGCGAATCTGCATGGCGCGCAGCAACGACCATGTAGCTGTGGGTCGCTCGAGAGTCTCAACCTGATCTGACTCGAGCTCGACTTCAAGCTGCTGTGCCAGCTTCTCTGAGGCCCTTCTGAGCGCGTCTACTTTCTCTTTTGGCACTGCCGAGTTCGCGGCTGTAGCAGCAGCAGTAGCCTGCTTTGACTTGCTGACAAAAGCGGCGGCTGGCGTTGGCGCATCGATCTGACCTGGCTTGGATGCACCGGGCACCGTCTTGGTGGGAGGAAAGTCGCTCCGGGCAAAGTCACCCTTCCCAAGCGCCTCAGACCTGGTGAATTCGTACCCGTGATACACCGGAGGCCGGCTCTCGTCGTAGTCCTCGTTGGCTTCATCTTCAGGCAAGATGTCCTTGTTAGTATCCTTCCCGCGGCGATTCTTGACCGCCTTTCCTTCGCCCTGTCGTAAAGCGTCCTCGAGCGTCTCCTCGTCGAGATGGAGGTAGAGAAATGCTAGACAATCTTCTAGATCGGGTGAGGCTGCACTAGCCAGAGCTTTCTCAGCCATGGCAGATGAAAAGCCAAGCTTGAGTAGGAGCTGGTATGTGGACATGGCACGAGTCATGACCTTCTCCTCGGTATCGGCAAAGGCTGAGGAGGAGGACGAAGAGGCAGCGCCGGCTGAGCCACCAAGTCCGCCGGCTGCGGCGTTGGAGATGGCAAGACTCTGCAAGTCTTTCGAGAGGCTTGCCATGGCGGCCGAGTTGCCGGCCGGCCCAGCGAGACTGAGTGGAGTAACGGTGCCCGAGTCGGCGGTTGCTGGCGTCAGGGTAGAGTGGGGAGTGAAGACTGGATTGGCAGGCGAAGCGCCGACCGAGGCGGTTTGTGACGAGCTGGCAAGCGTATCTGCATCTTCGAAGCTGCTGATGTCTGCCGTGACGGTGCTGGTTGGAGTGGTCGTGGGCTTCTGAAGGGCCGCAGCAATGTCGAGAATCTGTTCTCTGACAGCAGATTCCATGTCAAAGTTGGGCAGTGTTTTGGCGAATCTCCTGTCGTACTCGATGGCTTTGTGTTGCCTCAACACTTCCTTCTCCACTCTTTCCTGAAGCCTCTCTACTAAATTTTGCAGCGCCTGCTCCTCCTCCTTCTGTGGGTCAAAGTACTCTTTTGCATCTTTGCTAGCCTCAGCGGCACCGCTGGCGGCGAGGTTACCGGCTAAGCTATCCTCGTTGGCCTTTTCGTAGTCTGCTACAGCCGTCGCATTCTTGCCTGATGTGGACTTGGATGCCGATGAGCACGAAGCTGCGGGCGTGGAGTTTGCAGGCTCAGGCTGAGCCTTTTTGGGGATCGAGGTGGTAGCAAAGCCACGGTTGACGTTGGACTTGAGCGTGGGCTTTTTCTTGCCCATGTTTGAGCCTGTATCACAGCCGCTCGTGCACAAGGCGTTTGTGCTGTGCAAGCTGGCCTGTCGTCGAACGGTGGGAAGGCAGTGATCGATGAGGGAGAACTCAGCCGATCGTGCTGTATGAGAGTGCTGAGTTACGCCGTGATCAACTGAGCAGCGTAGCATGAGCAGCACGTCACACTCCCATACAATGCAGTGCAGTGCTGTACTGTTCTGTATCTACTGTACAGTACTATTGTACGATACAGTACTACTGTACTGTACAGTACTAGTCACAATAACTAGTGATTTCTTCTGAGCCGAGCTCCACATACTCGCACATTGAAGTCTAACACATTTTTCTCATTCCAGAAGCCCTGCCGCATCGCCGTCTCCCGAGCTTCATCGTAGCGTGGACGGAGCATTATTGCAACGACCACAAATGCGAACTGAGAGGAAGCGCGTCGCTGAGCTGAGTGGTTCGAAGCCTTGGTTTCTGCAACAGCCAACCAGCCAGCCAGCCAGCCAGCCAGCCAGCCAGCCAGCCAGCCAGCATCTCTTCAAACATGGCCTTGGCCGTTCACGCTTTGTTTCTCCCCACTCAACATCCCTGCTACCCACACTGCGCTCCTCTTGGAGCAGCATCTGCTCCGTCAGAGGGCAGCCAGCACGCACAAGACCATGCCGCCCGTCAGTCTACCGCCACCGCCAAGCGCGTTGTCCGGTCCCGACAAGGAGCATCTAGCCGCGACATCAGCATCTTCTTCACCCGGTGCCCGCAAAGGCCAGAGCAAGGACGCGCAATCTGCAGCCGCAAATGCAGCAACCGCTGGATCATCTTCATCTACGTCTGCTGCGCAAACGGCCGCTCAGCAAGCCAAGAACAGCAATCTGCCGCGCAACCTGCCAGTCAAGCGATACGACGGAGATCCACTTGGACGAGCCGATGTCCAGCATGGTCTGCTCTGCTACCTCTTCTCCGATACCCGTCGCGTGTTCACCAACCCGCGTCCACTCAACAAAGCCGAAGGAGCTAGCTCTTCGAGTGGCACAACCGGCGTCGTAACACCCGTCTGGCCGTATGGTCAGTCCCAGGGCTGTCTCCGCCGCAGCGACGAGACCGAGGAAGAGTTCCAGCAGTGGAAGGAGACAAAGGAACGCTACGATCGATGGAGGAAGCGCATGGATCGCAAACAGCGACGAGAACGTAAAGCTGCCGTGGCCGCGTCCAAGGCGGCCTATGCCGCCGCTGCAGCAGCTGCAGCCGACAAGGAGCCAGATGCTGACTCGACGGACCCCAACGCCAACGAGGAGCGCGACGAGCTGGCAGATGGACCCGGCGACGGCGAGGCCGACAAGGACGTAAACGGGGCAGATGGCGCTGCAGCCGAAGACGATGACGACGACGAAGACGACGACGATGCAGAGCCACTCGACGAGGATGAGTTTGCCAAGGCCGGTGCGCCCAGACTCACGTTCAAGGAGCTCTACATCGAGGCGCTCATCAACAGCGGCAAGTGCACCAAGTCGATGCGCGACAAGATTCTCGCCGACGAAGAGTATGCCGAAGACTTTGCCAAGGTATGTCTCCTGGTCAATGTCGGCCGCATCAACACGACGCTCGCCTTCTATCCGGAGATGAAGACCGTCCTGCGTTCCTACCATCCTCTCCCGTCCATGCAGAATAACGAAAACACCCGGAGGAACATGCAGGATGCCCCGCGAATGAAGTCGCTTCTCAAGGCTGTGCTGCTGGATACGGAGCGTCCCGCTCCCCCGACTGCAGGTCCCTCGGCTGGCCAGACTCCGAAGGGCAAGCCCAACGCGCTCAGCGAAGAGGCACCCTCCGACTTCAAAGAGGTCATCAAGCGATACCGTGCCGGCACCATGCCACCAACCAGCGTCGTTACCCTGATCTTTCTGCTTTCGCTCCACGCAAGCGAGGTGACGGATATGCACTTCCCGGCTCCTCACGACTCACACTCATTGTTCTACCCGCATGCCGACTATCCTCTGCCGTCCAGACAGCGAGCCGAGGCGTTCCTCTGGCTCCTCTACCACTACCTCGAAGGACCCGCCACCAAGCCGCCGGGCGAGCTTCCCAACCCGTTCGACGATGAGACCTCGCTAGCTGCCTCCAGAGAGGCACGTGAGGCCTACGATAACCTTGCCGAAGATGACCGCCAAAAACGCGCGAACCAGCCCTGGAAGGGTCTGGTCAACCCCGAGTGGCAGCGCTGGAAAAAGATCGAAGACAAGCAACGCGCCGAGGCCGACGAGGCCGCCATCAAGGCCGCCACTGGCTCAAAGCCTACCGATGGTATCGGCGTCAAGAAGGAGGGTGGTGAGGACGGCGACGCCTTGATGCAGGACGGCGAAAAGGATGCAGCAGATGCAGAGAAGCCGGCTGAGGAAGAGTTCGGTCCAGAACCCCCTTCGCATACCCACCGGCTTCTTTTGCCTACGCTGACGGTGATCGACTCGGCTGCGTCTTTCAAGGAAAACGAAGACTCGGCGGAAGAGATCCGGTGGGGCAAGCAGATGCAGGCCGAGCGAGCTGCGTTCCTGGCCAAATTCCAGGAAGAAGAAGTCAACAAGGGTGGTGCTGCTGGATCACCCGCGCCTTCTGCTGGCACTGCCTCGGGACGTGGAGGTCGGAAGAGTGGCGCTGGAGGAGCATTCAAGCGCGACGATGCCTCAGATGGCGATGCGAGCTTTGCAGGTGGGCGAGGAAAGAAGCGTGGTGGAATCACGATTGGAGGTTCAGGTGCCGACTCAAAACGCTCCAGAATGGCTTCACCCATTAGCTTCGATGATTCTGTCGACAACGCGCGGGCGCAAAGCAGGGATGTGGATCCGCTGTCACTGTCGACGGATCCGTATCTGAACCTGTCGATCGACAGCAAGACCCGAATTCGGCCCTCGCTGTGGGATCTGGACCTGACGTACCCGGACCCCTCACTAGAACATCCACGGGAGTCACTCACGCAGATCGCTTGGAGCCGCATCCTCGACCGCGCTCAACGGGGCGTTGGTGACGCATGCTACGAATCCGACGAGGACGACTTTGCCGAAGAGGAAGCTCTCGAAGAATCGCGTTCCCGCCCAGAAGTTTGCAGAATCATCGATAGCATCCGTGACGTCATTCGCCACGACGTTTTCGAAGACGATAACCAGAAGCTTAGAGATCGGGTTGCTGGCGCTGGTGCAGACAGCCTCGCAGGTGCGGGTACAGGCGCTGGCTGTGGTGCGGATCGCCAACAGCAACACGTCGATTTCTCAGACGACGAGGACGAGCCACTTGCCGGCCCCGGCTCAAGTGCTCCCCCCGGTGCCAGGAACGGTCACACTGCCGCCTATGCTTGATCCACATCCTGCTCTCGTCTTGACTGTCCATATGTCATCTCAAAGTGTATTGGACACAGTCGTGATGAGTAATTCGACGAACAGTACGTGATGTTACAGGGTATTAGAGTGCATGTCTAAATGAACAATGGCGAAAGCAGATGAGAACAGGTTGAGCGAATCACTCGG
The DNA here is from genome assembly GCA_003144125.1 of Testicularia cyperi. NCBI lineage: Eukaryota > Fungi > Basidiomycota > Ustilaginomycetes > Ustilaginales > Anthracoideaceae > Testicularia > Testicularia cyperi. Next base: position 484,890 of record KZ819190.1, read on the forward strand.
TCTCTGTTGACCTCTTTTTCGTCTTTTTTTGCGCAGATGCCGATGCGGATGACGGTGTTGCGTCGTCATTCGACTTGGAAGGCTTGCTCTGTTTGGAAGTAGATGGCTTGTCGTAGCCGTCAAAAGGGTCCACTGCGAGACGCTTTTTCTTCTTTGACTTTGATGATGATGCTGGTGTGTTAGCTGCCGAGCTGTCATCTGCATTTTTGGGTGTCGCTTGCTCTTCCTTGTCGGCCTTCTTTGGTGTAGATGACGATGAAGTATCTTCGTCAAATTTGGTGTGTTTGCCCTGTAGCGACTCGGGAGCGGCACACACGAGTGCAGCACGGATGAATCGACCTGCTGCAGACTTGTCGAGTTTGGGCTGTGACTCCTCCTCCTTTTCTTTCGCTTGGGCAGACTGAATTTTTTTGAAGTATGACTTGACGCGCTCAAGTTCTTGCATCACCGGATGCGAGGTATGGTCGATGCCCTTTATCTTCAACAGGATCCAGACTAGATCGAGCAGCACGTAGGCAGCAGACACCTGCATTCGTGCTGCATCAAGTCGGCCGCGTAGCTCATCGTTGCTGTCCGATGCTGCTGATAGTGCAGGAGCAGATGAGTTGGCCTGTAGCGCTGATGAGAGCTGCTCGTACTTGTAGAAGAAAAGAGGCTCGAGCAGCGTCTGCACGTCTCCGAACGAGGCAGACAGGGATTGCAGTGTCGGTAATGGTGATTGTCGCAGCGACGACATGGCGCCTAATTTTGCGGATGCGTTCCTCCCTGAGATTGAGAGCCACCCTCGAAGGTTCCGAATGATATCTGTGCGTAAGCGCGGTCGAGATCCGGAGGACCGTTGAACTAAAGAGATGAAAGTGATGCTGGTGGATTGGAGGTGAAGAAGCACAGTTCCAAGCTTTGGAAGTTGGGTTATCGGCTTTGGCCACCAAAGTACTGTAACTCAAAAATTGCTCGCCAGGCTCCAAAAGCCTGTTCCGAGAGCCGAATTTGAGTGATACTCTCCAAGCTTCCCAATCCCACAATTGACTCAAGATTCGACTCGCCCGAAAACCTTTTCCAGCGAGCCAATCTGGCAAAGGCGCGACTCTACAGTCAGAAAATAAGCACTGATGAGCTGCCAAAGAGAGAAACAAAGGGAACAAGGCTGCCAGCCTACCGTAATGTGAATCATGCAGGCTGGCAAGCCGTGTTGCACTCCGCCGGATTTGCCGACCTGTCAAAGGTCTAATCAAGAACTGCGAGCGCATAAAGGGCTACAAGGTCCACTTCATACCCTCCCAGACGAAGCGAGTTTGTCTCTTTGTGTATCATGTCTGTTGATGTTGACTGTGATCTGAGCAGAAGACAAGGATTTGCAGATTGCGCGATATGCACTTTGTTCCCATATCGGACTGTTATGCGTTCCGATGCATGCCCGAGGTGCACCTAGCTCATTCCGTTGCAGGGCGGGGAACGCAACAGACCCACCGCGCGATCTTCGTCCCCTTTGCCTTCAAGATTAGGGGCAGAGTCAGACGATGAGACCGATTCGAAAGCTGAATTTGCATAACTAGCTCGGACACGGAGGGAACAAAGGGAGAGACAAGAAGAGGCGCTCGAGGCCGGTCCCCCAAGGCCTCGAATGCGGCAACGCCGTGTCCCTCCGAGCTCCTGAACATGCAAGGTTCCATTTGATAACTAAGACAGATGCGCATGACCGGCAAAGAAAACTAAAAAGCTCAGCACCGAAGTCAGACTGAAGCTGCGAAATGAAAAAGAAGAGCTAAGACTTTGCATTTCCTGATGTTTTACGAGCAATGCGAGGGCCAGTGCGCTGGTTGTGACGAACATGAACAGATTACCACAATGGAGATGAAGAACGGAGCCGAGACGGAGACAGAATCAAGAGCGGTGAGGTGGGGAGCCTTTCGAGTGGAAGAACACAGTAAGCAGATTTAAGTGGCGAGAAGCAAGGCAAAGAGGCAGAGGCAAGCGATTACAAAGTTTCTGAAGAATTTTGGTCCGAACGGACGTCGAGGCGGAAAAGCAGTCGAGTAAACTTTGCACTGTGCGTAAAGATAGCGAGCACCACGCTAGCCAAGTGCGGCTGAAAGCGTGCTTTGAAAAGGTGGGTCGACCCTGGCCGTAACCGTAAAGACCGGCGCCTGTGTGACCATATTTGGACCGTGCTCGTACTGTCCGAGCTGCTGGCTTTGAATGCCCATCCCTGCGGGAAGGAGCACGGACGGAAATGCTGAAGGAGCGTCTGACACTGTACCTGAAATGCCTGCTTGGACGAAGGATGAAGATCAAAGAAGCATGAAGTCAATTAAGGGTCCCCGTACC
>KZ819190.1:487242-643425 GCA_003144125.1 Testicularia cyperi
TCCCCCCCCCCCCCCCCCCCCCCCCCCCGGGCCACACTGAGATGTGACTGCGTTGAAACAGAGTCAAAACCCACCATGCACATGTGCTGGCACCGTTGACGATGCTTTGCGCCTACCCCTCGAAGGGAGCCGCTTGACTTGCCGCTCAGAGCCTGCCAGATAATCAAGCATCTGAATATTGAATCGCGTTTCGGTGGTGCTGCTGCCCGGGACCTTGACATCTTCGGAGCGGCACGAGTTGAATGAGGTGTCGAGTATTTCCCGCTCTTGTTTAGGCGTAGTCCAGCCATCCGGTTTACTACTAGTTGCCCTTCTGGTCTGAGATGCTGGGTCGCCCCGTGACGAGCTGAGGCAAGACTGAGACTTTCGGAGGGGTGACCTGTTGCCGGCATTCGTGACGATATGAGACGCGCCCCTCTTGTGCTTGGTCTTCTTCTTGCTCGCATTAACAACGTCCTGAACCCAGTCGCCCGTTTTGTCTCGAACACCGTAGCGGATCCAGCTGATCATGCTCGTAAAATCGTCGTGAAAGTCCTTCTGAATCTTGTCATTGACCTTTCCGAGATTCTTTCGGAGGAGAGCATGCACAGCGTGGGCGGTGTCTAATTCGCCTGACAGAAGGGCGCGAACCGGGAGGCCTTCTTGCATCATCTTGGCCTGAATCAGTGGCTTCATCAGTTGGCGGTCGTTGCGGGCGTACTTACGCAGGATGCTGGACCATCCAGATCGTCGACGCGCATTGATATACCATAAAGCTAGTGAGTTGTGGTTCATCGCTTGCTGCGAGCCTTCGGCACAGGGATTTCTTGCATAGTACTCGTTGGTGGACTTGACGAGCTCGTTCTTTTCTTCCGGCAAAGGGTAAGGATCATCGAGACAGGAGAGGAAATGTCTGCGTAGATGCGATGATGGCAGACTCTCGGCAAGCTTTGTGTCGCTGCCATACCGATGGTCACGTTGAAGCTTCTTTAGATCGATGGAGGATAGTCCAGACTGGATTTTCTTTCGGTACTCGTCCAGACGTAGGAACGTGCTGGCAATGATCTTGATCCTTTCGCTAGTCTGCCAAATTTGGTCAGCGACCGTGTCATCAGTTGTTCTCTGAGTACAGATTGCCCTTGCCGTAACCTCCAATTGAGTCAGGCGAGTGCATATAGTACTGTAATCGTCATCTTCGGCCGTCAAGAGGTCATCCGAGACCATCTTGAGATTGCACAAAAGCGATGTTGAGAGGTCGTCTGCGGACATGTTGAGGGTAGACGGACGAGGGTGTGGTGTCTTAATAGCTACAAGTTTGAATCTGTACACTGGCTTTCATGATGCCGCTCAATTTAAGACCGTGAATTCGCTTGTCTGACAGACGCGTGAAAATTCCCTTTGTTCCGGCAGATAGTCAAAGAATTGTTCCCAGCCACTTCATCGTCTGGATGATTATTCTGTTACTGTAACCATTTGGCTTTGTTCTCTCCGTCTCCATCTTACTCTGCACCTTTGCTTCACCGCTTTAAGACGAACACACCTGCAGATCATCAGTGTATACTGTGCTTCGAGGAAGACATTCGAGCAATTCTTTCCGATACTTCAGATATCATCACTCTTCCTCGATCTGATGGACCCATTTTGCCGTTCGAGTTGCCTTTTTTGATATCTTCTCGCTGCGATACGACCTGCTCAAAATGGACCTCGATGACAACACCACCGAGCCATTGTTAGTCGTACTCGAGCCAATCTGTTGCACCATCAAGACTGCTTTCTGAAAAAGCATATCGAAGCAGCCGGCGCTCTGTTGCAATGCGAAACCGGGAGTTACGCATGGCAGAAGAGATTCTCACACAAATTCGTGGCAACTTTTCGCAGCAAAACATAGATACTTCGTGAGCAAATGATCGATCTCATGAAGCAAAGACAGGAGATGTTCCACCAAGGTACCTTCCAAGGCCTCAGCGAGTATGCGGGTGAAGGCTCTTCGTCTTCGGACTCGGAGCCAGAGCAACCTCCACTACGATGAGGCCACAATCAGCGAGCCGTATCAATCCTCGAGCAGGCCTATCAGCATACGCCCAACATCACCCAATCGGAAAAGTACAAGCTGGCCGAGGTGACGGGTCTCCAGCCGCGTCAAGTCACAATTTGGGTGAGTAGCCGTCGTGTTGTCGTGTCCACCTTTTCCCCACTTTGCGGCATTTTTTTTTTTGGTCGCAATGGCGACGCGCCGGGTGACGCTTGCGCCGACGAACAAAGGGCGAGTGTCGATGCGAGGCACTTTGTCTCTGCCTTTCTGTGCGTCGGTGGGAAAAACAAGACCCAGCGTCACCACACGCCGCCGCTAGCCCTTTCGCTACATTATCTCCTCGCCACTCTTTCCTCAGCCGCACCCTCGGCATGCGCTTAGCGCTCGGTCCCTGTTTTGGTCAGCTCGCCATTGTTGTCACACGCTCTCCATCGATCACATCGCTGACTTCCCTTTGTCTTTTTCTCCCACCTTCAGTTCCAGAACCGGCGTAACCGCAAAGCCAAGGCTCCGCCCAAGCCGTTAAAGAAATCGGCCAAGTCGCAGCCCGAGCCAAAGTCGCAGACTGCCCCTCAGCAGATCCCCCCTGCAACCGTTCCCGTACCTCTGTTCCCCCTGGCCTCAGCCTATTTGACTCGATCTCCAACATATCAGCTTACTCAGCTGACTTCGAAGCGCAAGCCCATCGCCGGTCTCGGCCTCAGTATTCCTGACGTGTCCGACACCGAGAGCAATGCGTCTTCCTGCGCGTCCAAGAAACGCCGAACCGCTCGCATCGCCTCCGACGACAGCTTTAATTCCACCTGCACAATCGACACCACCGACACCGCATTCAGCCTCGACTCTCTCACTTCCTACAATGCCTGGTCCGCCTCTTCCAATTCTTCAGGCTCATTGTCGGACGACTGGGCCGGCCAGGTCAACGAGGCCCATCACGACCCGAATAGCGTTGCTGGTAACGTCTTCCGGAGCGTCAGCCACTTCACTCCCGACCAGCCCATGCCCGAGGTCACCATGACCCACGACGCTGCAGCAATGGCTGCTCAACAACACACCTCGGTCGATACATCCTCTCTTTCGAGTGCATTTCGCCTGTACACGCCTGAGACATCGTGTACTTCCGTGGGAAGCTCTTTTGCATCGCCAAAGCAGCCGGAGGAGCTTGACTACGTCTTCAACACCGAGACCGGCAACGCGCAGCTCGATCTTGCCGATCTCGAACTCATCGAGGACAGCCTCACTCAGGCCCTGCAGCAGGATCTCAGCAAGGCATTCGATTTTTCATCAGCGCTCAAGACGCCCGCTTCACACACCCAGGTTACGCTTGAGGATGACTGGATCGAGAGCGTCGCCTTCACACCCAATAACAATGACGTTGAGTGGGTCAACATCGATGAATTCACCCGGGCACCCAAGAAGCAGTCTCGCCCGTTGTGGTCTATGAGCCAGGAGGAGCAGACCACTCCGACAGTGGCTCGCGTCAACGCCGGCGACAAGAGCAACACGACGGCAGGGATCTCGGGCTTTGCCTCAGGCTCTTGCCCCGACCAGACGCCCCGACCGGGCTGCGAGAGTCCGTTCCAGTCTACTGCTCAGGAAACGCCCACAAACGGCGGTTCCTGCAACCAAGCTAGCCAGTTGTCGTTGGAAGACATGATGTTCCTCAGCCAGCTCGTCGACTCCTACCCGCACAACATTGCACCGACGCAAGTGGCGCAGAGCACTTACCACGAAGGACAGCCTTGCCTCGATCTTCGGATCGACATGTTCGACATTGATCGGCTCTTCCAGCTTCTTGAAGCCGAAAACTACCAGTATCAAGCACAGGGAGATCTACAATACGCCCTCAACTTCGACGACTCGGGCGACCTCGTCCAGTCCATTGATTCGACGAATGAGAATGATTCCGGCTTCGACTCTCAGCCTAATCTCCAGATTCGGATCTTCCGACTTGCGTCCTTGTCTCTGCTCGAGTTCCACCCTGCTACTTTGTCATCTAGGGACGTCTTGGCTCGCTTTAGCTTCCCTTCTCCATTTTCGATAGGTTCTTCGTCTACATTTCTGCTTAGATTCCCACGATACCTTGCCTTCCATCTACATCTACACTCGACATATCCCTGCCCCTCACGTCTAGCCTCTGTTCACATGCTCCTTTTTCCACGTCTACTTCTCGACCGACTACATTTTTCGTTCCTGCCCCGTCACTCGCTCTGTACAGTCCAACTTTTCCTTGTTCCTACGCTTTTCAACTCTGCTCACCAAGTCCGCAGAGAAAGAGTAGCCGCCTTTTTGTGATGATTCGTATGAAAACGAGTTGAATTGACGCTATGCTGCAACCAATGACACCGAAGAATACGCAGGCCCGACTCGGAAGGGAAAAAGCAAGGGTGAGTGGGTCTACATCAGTGGTTCGTCGGCTGAGAGATCGAGTGAGGTGTTGTGCCAACGCTGCCGGAAGTGTTTCCTCTTCTCCGCCTCGTCCAGCTTCAAGGGTTGCGATTTGAACGCAGAAGCTAGGGGGAAGACCTGTCCTGCCGCCTGATTAAACTTTCTCAGCTGGGCTTGGACAGGATCCGATTTTGAAAGCACCAAAAGCAGGTGCTGAGCCCGAATGAGGAGCTTGAGAGTGGAATTGCGCTCTCTGATCTTGTTCGTAGATGAGACGGAAGTGGCAAGTTGGACGAGCAACGGGATGGCCTGGTCAGGCTGGTTGAGAGAGACGAAGGTCTTAGCTGCTTCGAGCTGGCTAAATGGCGTCGGGTCTTGTCGTTGCAGCAATGCAGTCTGCAGGTCTGCCACGGGCTGATTGGGGGGAGAGATCGGAGCGAGCGTCTTTTGAATCACGCTTCCAATGGGTGCTGGAGCCTTGTCGATGTCAGGCAGTGAGGATTTGAGTCGAATCAGCAGATTCGGCAAACGGGGATCCTGACTATCCAGTCCCGCAAGCTGCGCGACGGCTTTTGTAGCCAGCAACCAGTCCTGTTTGCGGATGGCTACTTCAAACGTTGATGTCCAAGTCTCTGGTCTTTGGGGTGCATGTGTGGCCAGGAACCTCAGGTATTTCTCGGCATATTTCAAAGGACTCTCTTTGACACTGCCAAAGAGGATCTCGCCCTTGGGATCGGAATCGGGCTTGGGCTGGTCGTCTTCAGCAGTAGCAGCGTCGGCAGAAAGATCGTCTTTCCTCTTCCTGGCCTCTTCTTCTGCGGCCTTGATGGTGGCAAGTTTGGCCTTCTTTGCCGCCTTGTTTTTCTGGCTCTGTGACATTCCATTGGACTCACCTGATTTGCCTGCTGTGTTGTCCCTCTTCTCGTCTTCCTCCCGTTGAGAAGCCGGCAAGCCTGGTTGGTCGTGCAGTCGAGTGTAGATGCCGATGGCAGCAACGGCGGATCGGAAGTACGCGGGATGGGAACGGAGGTTGTCTTCGAACCTGACAAGCCTGACATACGAGCGGAGGGTCTGTTTCCGCATGCAGTACGAGTGGAAGTCGAGCTGGTCGTCCCAAAACTCTTGGAAGATCTTATCGAGTGTAGCGTGGCGTTTAAGCGACATTGCTAGGTCGCCACGTCGCTCGAATGCGTCGGCTTCTTCGCCGAGGTACCAGAGTGCCTGCATCTCGTTGAGATCGTAGACGGGCGAGGGCGCGTCGGGCTTGGTAAAGAGGCCGACGATCCTTGCCGACTCTTCGGTGTCATTGATGCGGAGCAGATACTTGGCGGCCTTGCTGTTGAGGAAGCGGTCTTGACCATCCAGCAGCCGGGCGTCGGTCATCGCGTCTGATGCTCCCTCGAGGTCTCCGGCTCGCTTTAAAATACGAGCTCGAGCCATATGCAGCTCGGGAAGCGTGGACGAGTGCGCAATTGCAGAGTCAATGTACTGCAACGCCCGCGTCGAGTCGCCGGTCAACGAGTAGTGCTGTGCGAGATAGTACAAGGACCACAGGTACGAGGAAGGAGGGTCGGCGCCGTCGACGTTGGTGTTGCTTTGCATTTCGGACGTTGGCGCCCACTCGAGCCGCAATGCCTCGACGATCTCCTCGAGTGTCGCTTGCTTGGCCGGATCGCGGTAGAGCGACTTGAGGTCTGAAAAGAGCGAAGGAACGCCCTTGACGAGTGCAGCCTTGACGTACGCGGTGGCCTGGGCCTTGAACTCGTCACCTGTGGCATAGACGAGCGCGATGCGCTTGGCAACGCTGGACTTGGGGTACTCGGCCTGAAATCCCTTGAAGACGTCTACTGCATCCTGTGCGCGTTGTGGATCGGCAGGTGACGAGTCTAGAGTGATGCCGCGGACGCTGAGAAGACCGGCAAAGTATCTGTGGTTGTCGGCGTTGGATCGAATAAGGTCACGCCAGAGCTTTTCGGCCTCTTCCTTCTGACCGAGGCCGGCCAGGCAGCGAGCCTGTATCTCAAGTTTGCCTTTGGCGTCAACGATGGCGGCGCTCTGGTTCTCCATGAGGTCGAGCGCCTTTTGGAAGTCGCTCTTCTCCTCAAGGATGCTGGCGTGGTAGAGGATGGCTTCGGAGTGTTCGTAGTTGCGTGGTGGCACGTCGCGCATGACATTTTGGTATCCCTCGAGGACCTGTGTCGCTGCATCGAGACTGCCTGCGAGGTGATGTGCGACGGCGAGACCGATCCAGTTCAAGCGAAGGTGGGGCTGGGCGCGGAGAAGCAAGAGACGATTTTCGATCATGGGCGGAAAGTTGCGAAGCATGAGCTGGAGGAAAGCAGATTCGCGGACGAGGTTGATGTTGTTGCCGCCCTCGATGCGGAGCGCTTGCGAGTAGCACTTGATGGCCTCGTCATAGTTGCGGTCCATACGATGCAAGATCCCGAGCGCATGCCAGCAGATGAAGCTAGTGAGGTCGAAGCGCAAGCCCTTCTTTGCGAGATCTACGCCTTCTTCGAGTTTGCCGGTGGAGCCGAGGAGGAGTCCCTTCATGGCGAGGGTCTCTCCATGATCCGGGAACTTTTTGAGGATGGTATCTGCGGTCTTGTGACCGAGCTTGTACTTTTTCGTCTCATACTCCTGGATGAGGCGAGTGAAGAGGGTGCGCTCCTTGGTCGGGAGCGCAGCTCTCTTTGGCGGCATCTTTTATGACGAGGAGCAAAAGCAGAAGCGAGACACGGGAGTATGAACGGGATACTGTATTTGGTGGAGGAAGAGAAAGAGGGAACAGGAAACGGCTGAGGTGTTCTCGAGCCTGTGCAAATACAGTAGATACGGTACTGTCGTGGAACAACATTACTGTGCCGCTCGCTGACCTTGGAAGAACTCACACACCTTGCTACTACTGTAGAAGTACAGTATCGTGTCAACTCGATCACGCTGTCCAAGTGGCGCTCCCCAGCGTTCCCTCTCTCTCTCTCTCTCGCCCTCTCAGGCAAAGAAGAATAATACACATGCATGAATATTAGTATTTAACTATCGCGTTATTGCGTACCAGCACTGTACTATAGTACACACGGAGAACAGTAGCACTGTACGCCGTTACTGCTGTATGCCCATCGACCGCCCGATCGTATTCGCTGTCCCGATTCATCTCCCGATTGATTTGTGCCAACACACACACGCGATCTGTAAGATCGAAAGCGTGCAAGGCTGAGCGACAGCTCCCTCCTCGCATCTATCGGTCGACAGTCGGCTCCACATCGTCCGTACACCACCCACTCCCTTGCACCTTCTCCATTGCTCCATTTCAGCTTGCCCATCCACGTCTCGCACCAGTTCATCCCGGTCCAGGCTCGACGCCGTTCAACATCGTCCGTAGCAATCTCAGTCGCAAAACGAGGAGAGGCACACAGAGAGAGGTGTGTGTGTGTGTAGAGATAGAGAGAGAGAGAGAGAGAGAGAGAGAGAGAGAGAGAAAGAGAGAGCTACGTGTTCCACTCCACACGTGGCATCCCTCCCGCCTCTTCACCATAGCCTTCCCAACGCGCTCCCCAGCGTGGGAAGCCATCGATCCTTCCGCCTCTTTTGCCACCACTATCGGCCGCTCCGCATCGAAGCCAACCAAGACTCGACGGCGTCACCACATTGCGGATCCTGTCGTGGCATCCAGCTCTTTAACCTCCACCGCCACTGGTCCCGAACGAAGAGCTGTCAGACACACCCAGAACGTCTTCTCCATCTCTACCCAACGTTGGGCAAAAGCACTTGCAGATATGGCCGGTACCAGCACCACCGTCAATTCCAATACCCACGGCAACGGCGGCTCTCACACCGCCGTGCCCGTTCACGACACTGACAACGATGCAGCGGCCATCGGTGTAGGTCAGGTCTACGACAGTAATGCGTTCGTATCCTACGGCCGAGTCCCCCCCAGCGCCACAGACTCGTGCGGAGCAGCAGGACCGACGCCCTCACGCTCGCACTACTTTTTGTCAAGGGACGAAATTCTCAAAGGCGTTGCGAATCGATTCGTCCATTCCTCCGCCTATCTCTACTTTTACGCCGGCATGGCGCTGACATCATTGCTCACCGTCGTCATCAGTCTCACGACCGAGTGTCCTGGCCCTCTCTTTTACGGGCTCGAGCTCGCGATCAATCTGCTCCTGATCACAGAAGTCGGAATCCGACTCGTGGCGTTTGGAAAGCAGTTTTGGAAGTCGACTTACAATGTCATTGACCTTGGACTTGTGTTGCTCTGTGCGATTACGCTGCTGGTCATCTTTTTCCATCACGAATGCTCGCCCTTCCGTCGTGGTGGACCTTCGCCCCCGCCAGAATACCCGTCTGGAGACGACGAGGGAGATATGCCGCATCGACCCGCAGGCGCAAGGGGGGCGAGATCAGGCAAGTCGGAAGAGCTACTCGACTCGATCCTCCTCATCGGCCGAAACGTCGTACAGGCACTCCGACTCGTCTCCATCGTTCGCAGATCAGGCTCCAACGTCAGCTCCAGACCAACACGCATTGAAATCGGTACCCGCCCCTACTCGCTAGATCTCGATCTCGAGGACGAGGGTGCAATGGCAAGAGACAGGATTCGTATCGGTCAGGAAGAACGCGCTCCCCTATTTGATGCCGATGATGACGAATTGTAGTCCCCCTCCCACCCTGACACGGTATTTGTCTACTCTTCTCTCATAAATTGTATGACAATACTATGTACACTTGTGGTTCCGTCAAGGAAAGAAGACCGAGTCGTTCTTCTTCTTGGTATCGAGATCTACCTTTGCGCTCTCTCTCTCTCTCTCTCTCTCTCTTTTTTTTTTTTTCTCTCTTTTTTTCTCTTTCCATTTTGCCAATACACACAGACTGGCGTTGCCTGTGTCTAGCACTACAAAGGATCGAAAGCATAGCAAGATTGAGAGAAGCTATAATCGTGCTAGAGACAAAGGCCTCTCGCTTCAGGCAATGCGCAGCGACGAGTTAAATGTCCTGACCTTCTCTGGGGAAGCCTTGGCAAGGCAAGAGCGAAATCACGAGAATTGGTATCTGCTTATAAAATATCTCGAAAAAAATACATGAAGGATTGTAAACAGACACAAGAACTCGACGGCTCAGCAGATGAGAGGTTGCAGGCGGCTACGATTTTTCTCTTGGGTAGCCCGAGGAAGTGTGCTGGCCGTATTGCTGCTGCTGTTGATATCGATTGCTGTCGTAAGGGTTGAACTGGGATCCGCTGACAGATTCGTAGCCAGGAGGGCCCGCTGATGACTGGTAGTCATCGTAGTCGTTCATGACATTCGAAGACGAAGCCTGGCCGAATCCGCCGCCATACTCGTGGTCATTGCCGCTGTGGTACTCCGAGGGATGGCCGGGATAGTAGGACTGACCGGCGGCGTGCCTTGGCAGCTGACTTTGCTGCTGGCGCTCGTAGGCAGACGACGAGTACTGCTCGTAACTCGAGTCTTGCGTGTCACCTCGGGGAAGTGCAGAGTTGATCTGCGACATGGTGAGGCCAAATCCGTCATCGATGGTGCCCTGTCGATCGTGCGATTCGGCCGGCGCCGTGTTGCCATAGACGATCTCCTGCGGCTCGCTGGGGACACCAGGCAGCGTTCGACCGCCACGGATCTGCGAAGAGCCTATCTGATGGCTGGGCATGGGCATGGGAGGTGCATCACCACCACCAAGCTGGTGGATTCCAGAACCAGGTCCAAAAGTGGCGCTGCTGTACTCGATCGAGTGGCCGTAGTCGCCTGTAGGCTGGCGTCTAGCACCACCGGGCTGCGTGAATCGACTGCCTCCCGTAGCTGTGGACACTGCGTTACCGTACGAGTCATGCTGCTGCTGCTGTTGAGGTTGGGCCGCAGTCGACGAGTGAGAGAGATCGTGCATGGGCGGTGGGCTGGTGACCATGGGGTAAGGACGAGGCGCGGGGCCGAGTGCGCTGGATCCAGTCTGCTGGCTGTCGAGCCCGTCGCGGTATGGCTGAGGACCCATGCCGGGAACGTAGGTTGCCTCGGTCGTAGGCGAAGTGACAGACGACATGGTGTTCTGGCGATGGGCTCCGTTGTTGTGCGCGCCGTAGCCTGCGGTATTGTTGAGCATGGGCGGCGAGTTACTGAACTGCTTCTCGGCTGTCTGCGGCTGCTGTGCAGCCTGTCGACGTCCGTAGCCCTGTCCAACGCCATTGATCGCCGAGCCGGCGGCAGCACCACCGGCGGCAGCAGCAGATGTGTTGTTGTGGGTCGAATAAGCAACACCGTGCTGATGGTAGGCGCCGTCGTCGTAGTCGTTCTTGAGGGGGACCTCGTGCTCGGTTTCGTACTCGGCAAATTTTGGAAGTTCGCCTTCCCTCTTGCCCCAGGTATTTTGTCGTCGCTTGCGGTCGGCCTCGGCATCGAGGGCGTCCATGCGCATCTGTTCGGCGTAGCGGTCGCCCATGGGTGCGGCGGGACGGGCGCCGTACTGATCGAGGTTGGAGTCCTTGACGCGGTTGCGCTTGCGTCGGCTGCAGATACCGCAGCTGAAAGCGCAACCAGCGAGAAACATGAGAATCCATGCGGCGAGGGTCATCCAGATTGCCATGCCGAGCTGGGCGCTGGCACCGTTTACGCTGTCAATACGCTTTTTGGCAATGACAAAGAGGGCGAGGTCGAGGCCGAATGCGACGAGAGTGATGAATGCGCCAATGCTGGTGATAAAGGTACCGAAGCAGTTGGTGGAGAGCTCACGGCAGTGGCTAATGAGGCCGAGGAGCACCGCAACTGCAGCAAAGCCGAGGGCGATGGGGTGAAGGATGAGGGTGTAGGTGAGAGCCTTGATAATGGGAGTGGTGTACTGGCCGCTGATGACATTGATACCAAGGAGCTCGTTGGGATTGAACTCGTAGCCAAGGGTGGTGTTGCTACACTGGGAGCCGATGCAGTATCCGAGAGCGCCAAATGTGGCAACCTGACCAGACTGGGAGCCTGATCCGCCGACGGTAGCCTCGAGGAAGTAGATGGATTTGATGATGGGAGTGGATATAGTGACGAGGCCGAGGAGGATGGCGGCGACGAGCACCAGGAGGGTGCCTGGTGTTGCTGGGCGAATCATTGTGGTCACAAGAGAGAGCCAAGGGGAGCGATTTGTTATGAACGAGTCAAGGGACAGCTATTGGGTGCTTGGAGTCAAGGGTGGTCGGGGCGAACGGTGTAAAGAGCGTCGTTTCTTGGCGACAAAAGGTGTAAGGACAAGGCCTGATTGGGCAAAAGTGACTATCGGCTGGTCAAGCGGTCAACGTTGTCTTGAATGCTGACGATAGTGGATGCTTGACGTGACTGTGCAGGATCAGATGTTGAGGGTGATGGTGAACGGGAGGGTCGTGAATGCGGTTGTGTCTAGACAGCTGGCTGCCAGAGGCCAAATTGATTCGCTCTGAGAAGACCGGAGCGAGCGGCTTCAATCTCTGCCTCACGCCTTGTGCGAATGAGAAGGAAGAGACGCCTGGGACAGATGTCTTGTTGCTAGTGATGTACGGGTCCGTGTCGTGACTGGAGCGTAGGTGTGATGAAGGAGCACGGTGCATCAGTAGAGTGCAATGTGAAACATTGAGCAACACAGTACACAGTACACTAGTACACAGTACACTAGTACACAGTACACAGTACACAGTACTTACAAAGTACTGTACACAGCTAAGTTAGTACATATATATTCCAGTACATAGTACAGTTCAGCGTAGTACAGTACCGCAATGTGCGCCCACAGTGTCAGACACATACGAATACAGTACTGTACAGTAATGGACAACGTACGTACTCGCCGTCCCTCCTCTTGCTCGCACAGCCTTGGTAGCCAAGTGTGGAAAAGGGCCGACATGAGTTACTGTACTGTAGTGGTGACCGGCCAAGCATTGATTTTGAGCACAGCAGCCCCAGTGTTGTGCTCCGTAGCTGCAGACCGTTGCGTCACGCTTCCAATGGCCAAGAAGTCAAGCCACAAGAATTACAGTAATGGAGCACACCACCGTACTACTGTACTGTATTGTACTGTACTGTACAGGAGCTGTAACCGTGCCGAGACGGTTGGTGCCTGAGCGCAAGACAAGAGTACAGTACAGGTGCTGTGCATCGATATATACAGTACTAGTCGTAGAGCTGCAGTGGAGAGGTACAAGTACTAGCTGTAACAGTACTGTACGTGGTTAAGGCGCTCGCTTGTCGCAAATGACGAGAGTGGGGGCCCCTGAGTGGTCACGACGCGATTTGAGGCGGACAATACGGAAAATTCAACTTCCAACATCAAGTCAGGCAGATGCAGCTACTCCAGTACTGTACAGTACTGGAGTAGTACGTGTGTTGTAACTGACAATAACTGTACTCTGTAGCTGCCCCCGCCAAGATCGACGCGCGGACTAGAGGGGGTTACTGCACTCACTGTACAGCCACGAAATCCCCACGACTCTGGACCCTGTCGTGCGTCTTCCGCTAGCCACACTGCCACAGATTCAACCGAGTGAGAGAGTACGTGTGTTTGTTTGTTTTTTTGCTGAGTCAGTTTCTTGTGTCAGATTTATGATTTCGCTGTTTTCTGTTCTTGGTCAGCGCTTGTCAGCTTGCGTCTTGCCTCCACGACCCTTGAAGAGTACAGTACAGTACAGTACAGTACAGTACAGTACAGTACAGTACAGCACAGCACAGCACAGCACAGCACAGTAGTACTACAGTACTGTAGTGTACAGCACACGCTCATGCCAATGCCAATGCCAAAACGAAAGCCTAAACTTGCTCGCGCGCTCCGTACTGTGGTGTTGTTTGTGCACAGAGCGGCCGTGATCGAAGGCCGCGCACCAGTTCAATTGCTCCACTTTGGCGCACTCTCCCCAGTACGCCATCCTGACCAACACTACTTCTTCTCGCTCCTCAATCTCGTTTTGCACATATCACAGTGTCCTCGCACCCCACCCAGTTCGACCAACTATCAACCCTCCGCCTTGTTCAGCCCTTCGATAAGGATACTATCAGAGTCACTCCCGCCAAATTCTTCTCTTGCCCGCCATGTCTGCGCCCGAAAAGAAGCAGGAGGCCGACTTCACCTCCGACGTCGACACCCTCATTCCCGAGACACAGTCTCTCTCCTCCTCCGGTCAACTCACACAGGCTCTCGAAAAAGTCTTTGCGCTCGAGAAAAAGTCTCGCAATGCTGCTGACCTCACTTCCACAACGCGCCTGCTGCTGCTTGCCATCCTCCTCGTGAGAACTACGCCCTCGACATTGGCGACCAACTGGGACATCCTCTCCGAGACCGTCACCTCGCTCTCCAAGAAACACGGCCAGCTCAAGATGGCAATTACTCGCATGGTACAGCTTGTCATGTGCTTCCTCCACCCCGCTGTCGACCCTGTCGAGGAGAGGCGACGAGAACACGAAGCGAAGGACAAAGAGATGAAGGAGATCGCTGCTAAGAAGGCGGCTGCGGAACAGGCCAAGAAGGAGGCAAACAAGAACAACGACACCAAAAAGGACTCCAAAGAGGCGCAGGAGGCAAAGCGAAGCCAAGCGACCGAGGAGGAGCGCGAACGCGAAAAGGTCGGCGCCCAGAACGCCAAAGTGACCGAACTTGTTGACGAGGCCAAAAAGATCGGCGACCAGGGCGTCTCGGAAGAGATCAAGCTTAAACTCGTCGAAACACTCCGCCACGTCACCGAGGGAAAGATTTTTGTCGAAGTCGAGCGCGCTCGTGTCACGCTCATCCTCTCCAAGATGCTCTACGCCAAGGGCAAGGTCAACGAGGCTGCCGATGCGTTGCAGGATCTCTCCGTCGAGACGTTTAGCAGCATGGACC
Source organism: Testicularia cyperi (assembly GCA_003144125.1). Taxonomy (NCBI): domain Eukaryota; kingdom Fungi; phylum Basidiomycota; class Ustilaginomycetes; order Ustilaginales; family Anthracoideaceae; genus Testicularia; species Testicularia cyperi. The sequence continues at coordinate 501,473 of KZ819190.1, forward strand.
GTCGCGAGAAGGTCGGGTTCATCCTCGAGCAGATGCGTCTAAACTACGAGCGCGGCGATCTGGCCAGAATGGCGATCGTTGCCAAAAAGATCAACACAAAGATGTTTGACGATGCCAAACACGCCGATCTCAAGCTCCGCTTCTACGACCTCATGATTCGTTACTCGCTCCAGTCGCACAAATTTCTCGACATTTGCAAGTACCACCGCGAGATCTACGACACCGAATCCGTCAAGTCGAGTCCAGCCAAGGCCAGGGAGACGCTGCAAAGCATTGTCGTGTTCCTCGCTCTTGCGCCCTACGACAACGAGCAGTCGGATCTCATGGCACGCGTAGAGACCATGCCCGAACTCGACCATGTGCCAGAACACAAGAACCTACTCAAGTGCTTCACCACCCCGGAACTCATGCGATGGCCGGGCATCGAGACGCTCTACGGTCCCATGCTGCGACAGACCCCGACGTTTGCACCAGCGCCTGCAGCTGCTTCGTCCAGAGCAAAGCCATCGGCCATCGAAGATGGAGACTACCGCTGGGAGGAACTCCACAAGCGTGTTGTCGAACACAACATCCGCGTCGTCAGCAAGTACTACACCCGCATCTCTCTCTCGCGACTGGCACAGCTCCTCGACCTCTCACCAGACCAGTCCGAGGCGAGTCTGGCAAAACTCGTCAGCTCCGGCACCATCTTTGCCAAGATGGACCGCCCCGCAGGCCTCGTGAACTTTGAACCGAAAAAGTCCAACACTGACGTCCTCAATGACTGGTCCAGCGACATGAACAAGCTCATGGCCACCGTTGAGAAAGTCACCCATCTCGTCGAAAAGGAGTGGGCCGTCCACAGAGCCGGCATCCGAGGACACTGAGCAGCGTCGGTGTAGTTCCTCGATGCTCCTCTGTACTTCAGTCTGTCTTTTCTTTTTGCAGCAATCTTATCTCATCGCACCGTACAGCTGACCGAGTGGAGAGCACAGCCAATGTTCCCGATCCAGATGAGTGTCACGGACCACGCCACATCAATTGTTTGTAGACCTGGAGTGGAGAATTCGAGAGAGTTGTGGTGTCGGTATGTACCTGTCGAAGCGTTGTACGGGGATTCATCATGTGCGGGCATTTGGCTGACGAGACTAGACATGACACAGTAGATGCATAAAGTGTTTGGAACAAGATCGAGGGTACAACACAGAGAGAGAGGGAGACAACGAACCAAGTGCGCAGATGAAAATATGAGGATGGATGTGCGGAAAGATTGACGAAGTTGGAACGTGTATATGAAAGAGGAGACATCCGATGACAAGCCCTGCTGGCCGTCTCTTTTACCTGGCTCTGCCAAGGTAAACCAGAGCAGACGCTAGATATAAAGATGCCGTCGAGAAGGTGTCACTAGCGGGTTGAAAACAATGGACAAATGAAGTTGCTTGCTTGTCAAGTAGAGACCGTAGAAAGTTGGCTGAAGACGAGAAGACGAGCGACCTTGTTCCGTGTCTGGTCTAACTCGACTTGCTGACTGTCCAGTATCAAGGTGTGACCTTGAGGGCCATCAACAGGTCGAGCGTGAGCGTGGCATGAGATCCGAAATAAGTCGTCGTAGGCCAATATGAGGTTGAGCTGACTGCAGCTTTGTCCTTCGTAGCCTTAAGGGGGCGGCGATTACTTGCATGAATTTGGGGGAACAAAAGAGACCGAGGGTATGGCAGAAGGTAGAGGAAGTGGCGGTTGCGAATTCTTTTCAACCGAGCTGACGAACAATGGCAAAAAAAAAGCGTTGAATCTGGCGGGATGCGCGGCACCAATACCATTGGTACCTACACTGTCGAGAGTGATGTCTCGTGTGTTGCATCTCGACTGCATGAAACGGCTGATCAAGTCTGGACTCCGGTCCTATTGTATCCGCCGGAGCCCTCTCGCATATCCGCGAGGACGAATGAGGGGTTTGCCGTGTTGTTGAAAACCGAGATCAGGTCATGCAGAACATCCATCCGCAGTTGCCATGTAAAAAGGAGTTGAAGGGAAGGGAGATTGTCGTCGTATTCGCGACCGAAGCGACGAGATAATGGAGTCGTCGAAGGACACAGAGGCAAAGAAAAGCAGACGGGGAACAGTGAGCTAGGCGCAGAAACCGGCAAAGTCGTGTACGCAGCAAGTTGGTTCTCTGAGTACACAGCATGCCACATCATGGAATGCCAGTCGATAGACCATGGCAAGAGATCCAATTTGCCCTACCATGGATCGCTTTCCCTTGATTGATGCCCCGAAAGAGTCCCGCAGAGGAGAGTGCTGAGAGAGAGTCTCAGACATGACTCCTAGCCACCGCTTAATAGTAACCAGGCTGGTCCTCGCGCTTGACGGGCCGAGAGGAGCCAGCGAGGTTCTGCGACGACATGTAGGCCTTGTCGGCGGGTCGTGCAGAGCCGTAGGCAGCTCGTGTGGTATCCATGCCGGCGTTGACGTCCTCGCCCTCCTGGGGGAGGACCTTGCGTCGGGGCAGCTGAGCGGCAGCCTGCTGTTGAGCAACGGCCTGCTGCTGCTGCTTGACGGCCGGGTCGACCTTGGCGTCCTCGGCCCGCTGCTGGATGCTCCAATCGAAGACGTAGTCGTACTGGAAGCCCTCGCGCACGAACAGGTCGCGGAAGAGCTTGCGGAGGTACGAGTAGTCGGGCTTGTCGTCGAATCGGAGCGAACGGCAACAGTTGAGATAAATGGCCATCTCCGAAGGGAAGCCACGGCAGAGGAGCTCGGTGGGAGTCGTCATTTTCTTCTCCATGATGCGGTCGTACTTCTGCTTCTTGGTGGCCGCCTTGAGTCCCTGCCAGGGAAGCGAGCCACGGAGGAAGTACATGAGAACGTAACCAAGTGACTCGAGATCGTCTCGTCGAGACTGCTCAACACCTAAGTGGGTGTTGATCGAGGTGTAACGGGCTGTGCCTGTAAGGTTCTTGTTCTCACGGTAAGGGATATGAAGGTGGGTTTTGGGGTCGCGGTACTTCTTAGCGAGACCAAAGTCGATCACGTTGACCTGGTTGCCACGCTTACCAATGCCCATGAGGAAGTTGTCGGGCTTAATGTCGCGGTGAATGAAGTTGCGCGAATGGATGTACTCGATGCGCGATATCATCTGGTCGGCGAGAAGGAGGACGGTCTTGAGCGAGAATTTGCGGTTGCAGAAGTTGAACAGGTCCTCGAGAGAGGGGCCGAGCAGGTCAATGACCATGGCATTGTAGTCACACTCCTGGCCATACCATCGAACGAAGGGGACGCCGACACCGCCGGCAAGAGTCTTGTAGACCTTGGCCTCATACTCGAGCTGAGGGTGCTTGGCCTTGATAGACTCGAGCTTGATCGCAACCTCCTCGCCGGAGATGATGTTGATACCGAGGTAGATGTCACCGAACGAGCCGGATCCGATCTTCTTACCGATTCGGTACTTGCCACCAACTCGAAGATCCATGGTGATAATGTCCGGGGGGAGGGTGGCAGTAAAAGTCGGTAGGGTGGCTTCAAAGGCTGAGAGATAGCTGCTGGCTATGAGCTGGAATGGTGGAAAGCTAGACCAGAATGCTCAGTGCCCGGTGGAAACGGTGGAGTGCTGAGCAATTATCGACCACGGTGATGTGTGGATCTTCAGATGGTGACGAGGACTTCCTCTAACTCGCTGAGGCGATGAGGCTTAGGTGAGCTGGACAATGGAGTGTTGCGATGCTCTGCCGCTGACTGTTGTACGAAGACGTTGGCGTAGACGACGACACCGACAGACGAGTCTACGGTCAGCGTTGTGATACGACAGAGAATCTCCGTGATACTGAAGCTGACAACAGCAATGCGATAGGTTGACGAGAGAGAATTTGAAGAGATATGATGGTGAACGGGCTGAGGGATGGCAGTTGAGACCGTTGTTGGCGAGATTGACTGACTGACTGACTCACTGACTGACTGACGAGACAGAGAGACACACCACCGGTGCAGGCGAGACGGGAAACAGCCGCAAGGCACAAATGCAGAGAGGTGCGGTGAGGCAAGGCGAATGGGCGGAGTGAGTCTAGCGGGTGAATGAGCAAGTCAGTGAGTGACTGGATGAGATGTGCTACGGCGCAGAGGAATTGTGTGGTGACAGGGCCTGCGCTTGAGCCTTGTGCTCTGATCGCTAGCTAGCTGGCTGGCTGGCTCAAATTCGACTCGACTCGACTCGAATACTGTCTAGCTAGTGATTGCTGGTCCGGACCTGGGTGGGCGGTCGGATCTGCTGCGTGCGGAAAAGGGGACGAGGGGCGAGGGGCAAAGGCCATGCGCGCACACACAAATGAGCCATCACAGTTCGCGAATGTGGGTGACTACATGCAGAGCTTGTCGATTCGTTGGATGGCCGGATGAGATGGGCTGTGATTGACTGACTGGCGAGCTGGCTCAGCTTCCGGACTGCCTGTATCCGTCGCAGTGACAAGTGCAAGTACAGCTCGGCGAGCAGCGGATTCAGAGGGCGGAGACGGGGGTGATTGGACCACAACGCTAGCGAGTCTCTCGACGCCTCGGAGTTTCGAGCTTGGCTGGCAGAATGCGCAGACTGAGGTGTAAGCGCGAAGTCACTAGTGTGTGCGAGTGCACAGTCCTGCAACGCAGGTTGCTGCTGTGATCAGACAGAGTAGTAATTCTGGCCCTTGGCGGATCCAACTTCAAAATTCTGACACCAAGATTGCTGACCAGTCAGTCGCACTAAGATCACACATCTTAACCTGGTCCAACCTTACAGGCCAAGGCACCGTTGGCAAGTGGAGCCAGATGCGTGACAGCTTCTAAGAATTTTTTCCTGCCAAACTGTTCAACACATCTGCCTCTTGTGGCTTGGTACGGTCAACCCTCTCAAGTTTTCCCTAATTTTGGAATGCTATAGGATTGTACTCTAACATATTAATGCAGAAAAGTTGAGAGACCTACACCATTTTCTCAGGCTGTGGGAACTTTATACAATGCATTTGGGGAATGACTAAGCAGAAGAATGAATGACACATGAGTACCTGTTCCTGTGACCTGACATTCTTTTCTCTCTACCATCATCAACTACATTCTCAAAATGCCAAAATCACCTAGAGACCCAGTGTTAGGGCTCATGCTGCGGGTGGCAAGCGCTGTTAGACTTGCCAGTCACAGCACTCTAACACCCCCAGCGCCCCTGCACCCGTCACGCGGGGAGCCTGCGCCAGTCATCTCCCCGCGCCCTCTTGGCCGGCTCCCTGCACCCCTGCAACCAGCGTGCGGGGAAACCTGCACCAGCCCGCGGTGCGCGCGCGGGTCCCCCATTGCCATCTACCCCTGTCCCTCCTGTAGACCTCCTTCCCAGAGGTCGTCGAATGTATTACCTAGCTATCTCACCTCATGGGAGTGTAGCTCAATACTAGTAGACCATTCCCATTACCTGACGTGGTGTGTGCACCTCTCAAGCAAGCCCCCTCCCTGCTCCAGGCCACAGCCCCTATGCTGTGGTACTAAGACCCCTGGGGCCATCCTAACATCTATCAGCACTTGCTATTTGTGGCATGTGCTCTAACACCAGCCAGCAATATCATTGCAGCAATCAGCACTGACTATCAAGCCAGAGATGAAACAATGTCCTCCTGCTGAAGCAGAGTTCAACCAGCAATCATACTGACCTAATGTGACTGTACCAAAGTTGCCAATTGCAGAGCTAGTGCCTTTCATGCCATTCTTGCATTGACATCCTAATGGCTTTCTGGCTGGTACTGTGGTTATTACAGAGACAAAACAGTGTCATACTGTCTGTAACTATGCACACAAAGATGCAAGAGCCAAGCACTACATGATTATCTAATTACCTTATTGAGTGAAGGCGTGACCAGACAAATACACCCAAGACGCGTCGCGTAGATTTGGGGGCACATAGAGTCACGCGCATTTTTTGGGTGAAGTGCGCCTTCGGCATTTCCGGAGAGTCCTTTATACCTGCCCTTGACCAGAGTCTCAACCCCATCGTCAGCATCATCATACACATCGCATCACTTTTTGAATTCCAGTCTTGGCCGCTCATATACCTCGCAACGGCATCGCGAGGGGGTCCACTATGGAGCAGGCCCTGCGTCGTGAGCTCAAGACGTGGCAAAAAGCGTTTCGTACCAAACATAGACGCGATCCCACCAAGCGCGACATCCTTGCCGATCCATCCATCGCTGGTACCTACGACACCTGGCAGGCTCTAGGTGGCGAGCTAGCTAGGTACAAGCTCAAGTCCAAATCGAAGAGCTCTGCTTCCAACTTTCGAAACACGATCGAGAGCAGCAGTGGCAGCAATAGTTCCGCTTCTACCTCCCGAAGCTATGCGTCCCGCTCGTTACACAAGGTGGGCGAGAGCTCCCGCTCCGTAGCTCATGCCGTGTTCAGGATGCCCACGAAACCGAGACGAAGATCCGAGACATCAGCAGAAGGAGAATCAGTGTCCTCATCGTCTCCAAGGAGCCCCTTCAGAACGTCATCGACATCTGCTTTCTTGTCCAGCCTGTCCAAGAAGCAAAATTCGTTCTCAACACCCACCAAGATGCCCCAGTCTCAGTCGACCTCGTCAGAAGTAGCAGCAGCACCGCCAAGTCCAGCTGATTCGCTAGTTAACGTCGAAATGACCCCCATAAAACAGCCGACCGCATCGCCACTGTTGGACTCGCTCGACAAACCCAACGCCTTTGGAAGCTACACTTCCAGCTCACCCTCCAAAGTGCGCAGTCTGGCTGCAGCACAGGCCAAGCATGCCACTCTTTCGCCAAGCAAGAGGCGGCAAGACAAGCTAGAGACTGCATTGGTGGCCTATACTCCTCGCACCAAGGCGAGGAAGAGGCTACGGGGCGAAGAGGTTCCGCCGACCCCGCACACTACCAGACGCGTCTCGGGTAGCTTCATGAGCATGACCCGGGCTGCAGGTGGTACACGAGTGAGGACAGATCCGCGCGCATCCAAACCACAGCAAGGACTCGGTGTGCTTGGCTTCAGCTCCCATTTTAGCAATGCCAGCATCGGTCGAGGTGGAGGGACGGCCAGCAAGTCGCTCGACACGCGAAGCGTCACTACGCCTGTATCTGCCTCAGCCTCGTCGTCATCAGCAAGTTCCATCTTTAGCAGGCCGTCGAATTTTGCCCGTGGCGGAAACCTCGTCGGCAACAGCCGCCAAGTCAACCAGCAGCAGCGGCAGAACGGAGAGCAGGATGAGGATGTAGACATGACGGACCGAGACTCTCCTAGCAAACCGAAACTAAAAAGCTTGCGTCGAAATGACGAAGAGTCTAAGTCCGGCTTTCGACCTCTTTTCGTGTCTCCTTCTGGCAGTCATGCTCCCGTGTCGCTGCTTCCAACTAGAACTGGTATATCGGACAATCAATCGGTTAGCAATCACGAACTCGCGCCGCAGTTGGGCGCTGGCTGTGGGGGCGGACTGTTTGCAGCCGAACTCGAAAGGCGACGCCAGGGACAACGGCGAAAGAACCTGTCTAGCGACTGGAACGATATCGGCGCAGTCGACGTGATGAGGGAAGGCGCTGACGCAAAGCGACAAAAGACACGGCCGAATCCGCGGCTCCGTGGCTCTATTTCCGACGACGAGGACCGGGATTGGGTTCACCAGAAGGCAGGAGACAACAATTTTGTCACAACGAGTCAAAGCAAGCTGGCAACAACGCGTGGCAGTCGCAGCTCGACCGTGCAACTGTCGTCTCCAGACACGAAGCTGACGATTCCGAGTGCGCGCGGCTCATTTGTGCGTAATGATAGCGTTCGGAAGGATCTTTCGACAAGCCGAGCGCATGTCAAAACCCAGACATCGCAGGGCCAGGATGCAAAATTGCCCAGATCGACCAGTTGCGAGTGGCGAGGGGTGACGCAAATTGAACTGTCAGATGACGACGATGATGACGATGGCGATGACGATGACGATGACGATGACGATGACGATGACGATGACGATGACGATGACGATGACGATGACGATGACGATGACGATGACGATGACGATGACGGCATCAAGACGAAGCAAGTTGGCCGATCAGCGGATGCCGGTGCTGCCACGTCTGCGGCAAGAGCACAGAAAAAAGTGATTACAATGCTGCCATACCAGCGATACGGATCTTTGAGAGATGCAAGCACGACTCGGTTTGGACGTCGAGAAGCCCCCGTCGTCGGTGACGGACAGGCCAAGATGGACGAAAGTGACGACAACGAGGATGGGCTTGGCAGGCAGTACTCCCTTGTCCCTGGTCGCGGATGTGGTCGGCAACAACGAAATGGTGCCGTGACGCATTCAGCCCAAGGCAAGGACGAAGAGGCAGATTCCGAAGACGAGTCGTGTAGACTCGTCATAGCCGGACTAATCTTGTCGCCGCAGCAAGCGCACGGCGTGATCCACCAAACCAGACAGAAGCGCCAACGGCTCCTAGACGTCCTATTCAACCCTTCCGCCACGTCAAATTATTCTTCTCCTTCTACAAGCGCTGTCACCAAGAACAAGCTTGCTGCTGCTGCTGCTGCTGCTGGTGGAGAGAAAAACCCCATACACGTCTTCGATCCAGAGGCCAGATTCGGACCGATCAAGGCCGACGTTGTCGGGAAAGACTCGGACCTGGACGACTCGGATCGCGATACAGGCCAGGCCAATTTCACCTCACACATGTCCAATGACGACGATTGGGAACAGGAAGTCGAACAAGACTTTACCTTTTCCGACTCCGAGATCGAACTCGCCGACATTACTTAGCCCCGCTCCACTCCGTCTCCCATTTCCCTCCTTGCCCATTTTCAAACATCTATATATGATTGTTGATCGTGTCTATCATCACATACATGCTTAGACCACCGTCATCTATCCATCCCACCGGTATCAGACGAGGACCCGAACGCGAAGGAGCTCTTTTATGAGCCGTCGTGATAAATGTAAGAGCTATAGGGTTATTTTGTCGAAGCTAGAAGCGAGACAATGAATTCGAGAGAAAAGCCTTAGGGAAAAGAGAGCTTGTATAAAGCTGATAAAGGAAAAGACACGCCCCTCTCGAAAAGAAACGCCCCGAGAGGGGGACAAGAGTGGAAATGAAAGGGAAAAAATGGCGAAAAGAACGTCTCAGACTTCTTCCGGGTCATGGTAACCCGCGCGACGCATAGCGCCAAGGACACGGCGAGCCTGAGTGAGTTCCTTTTCGAGTTTTAGGACTTCGACCTGCTGTTCCATCTCCTTGACCTTGAACTCGTGGGCGGCCATCTGGGAATAGTCTAAGTCGGCTGCGCCGTTGGACTGGCGGTCTGTGATGGTCTTGACCTGTTTGACGAGCGCCTTGCAGGCCTCGGTGACGGCTTTGGCGGCACGTTCCAGGCGGTCCTGCGTCTTGGACATGAACTCGGCCTTGACTCGCGATGCAGCAACCACCTGTGCAGTGGCGGCGGAGACCTCGTTGGATGCGACGATCAGCTGCTCCAGCGAGTGAGTGCCTATGATGACACCGTCGGCGGCCTCGATGAGCATGGTCGTGGCAAACGCAACTGCACGAGCTGCAGAGATGAGTCCCTCGGTCCAGCGGTTGTTCTTCTTGTAGAATTGCTGGTTCGTCGAGGATCCTCGTCCCTTGGCTACGATCTCCTGCTGCGACTCGGTGGCCGCCTTGATCAGACCTGCAATCGCGCGCGTGATCGCCAGCGAGGCCTCGAGGATCGCGTCGTGCACCTGCAGATCCACGGCCGAGTACTTGCCCGAGTCGCGCGGCCGCGAGAGCAGAGCCTGCAGCTTGGCAGTAGCGGCGTCGATGGCCGAGGCGGCGTTCATCATCTCGCGCTCCACAATATCGCCGATGTCACCGTTGGCATTGACGAGCATCGTGTTGCCCGCCTTGAGCATGGTCTCGACCACGCTGTTGAGGTTGCCAAACGCGGTACGCGCTTCCATGCTCTGCCGCGCAACCACGTCGCGTCGCTGGGCAGGCGCAACACCGGCGAGGCGGTACGACTGCAGGTTGCCAAACATGCGGAGAAGGGTGTTGCCCGTCTCGCGACCCGTGCCGATGAGGCGATCGGCCGCATCGTCGTTCTGTGCCAGACGGGTGATGCCCTTGGTGGACACAAGCGTGTCGGTGATGGTCTGGGCCAGTTGGTTGGCGCGCTTGATGACCTCGACGTGCTCGCCGCCGGTCTCGCCCGAGAGGTAAAGCGAGAAGACGGCGGCAAACTCGTTGGTCGATGTGCTGCCCTTTTCGATCATCGAGAGGACATACTCTGGAGTGGCGGTGGTGTTGCCCAAGGCCGAGGGCGACTCGAGCTCGTAGAGGGCATCGTCGATGACGTCGACACAGGCCTGGAGGATGGAGTCGATGATGGCGTTGAGCTTCTTGGTGTTGTCGAGGATGAGCGTGTCGATCTGGGCGTTGACTGCCTCGTCGTTGACGCCCTGGTTGAGCTGCATGTCGCTGAGTTGCTTGATGGTGGCGTCCATGCCTTCCTGCATGATGGCCAGCTCGGCGTCCTTCTCGTCGCGGATGCGCGCTAGTTCGTCATCCTTGCGGTTCGCCTCCATGCGTTTCTCGCGAAGCGCATCCTCGAGCTCGGCAATCTGGCGGTTGAGCGTCGACATCAGGCCGGACAACTCGCTGCTCTTGGCACGTGTGGCGTCCTCCGCACGCTCGTTGGCAAACATGAGGTCGCGCTTAAGACGGTCGAACTCCTCCTTCTGGCTCGCCTTGACGCGGTCGAGGTCGAATCGGGCACGATCGCGCTCGCGAATCATGTCGGCGAGCTCGAGGTTCTTGGCCTTGACGTCGCGCTCCATACGCTCCATCTTATCGACGGCTTCCTGTGCGCTGCCGGCCTTGATCTGCATCTGCTTGTACTTGCCGAGCATCTCGAGGTGCTCTGTGCGTAGTTGCGAGTAGAGCTTGGCCAGTGCCTCGTACTTGTTGCGCCAGAGCGTGACCTGGTCCTGGAGCTGCTTAATGATGTCGTCCTTGCCCTGCATCTGTGCACCAAAGTTCTGACCGATGTTGGCGAGCTCGGTCTCGAGTGCCTTGACACGGCGGTCGTACTGCTCGAGCATGAGCTGGTCGCGCTCGTACTGGCCGCGCATGGCGAGGAGCTCGCGCTCGAGCTCGGCCAGACGTCCGCCCTGCATCTGGTCCATCTGGGCGCGCATGAGTTGCTCCTGGGCCAGACGCTGCTGCTCGGCTTGGAGTCGCTGCTGCTCCTCAAAGTCGCGCTGCTGCCTGGCAGCGAGATCCGCCTGGCGTTGTCGCTCGGCCTCCTCCTGTGCTTTGAGTGCGGTCTGCTTGTCCTCGTATTGCTTGAGGAGGCGCGCCTGCTCGTCGATCTCCGCCTGTGACGGGCCGGGTGGTGGCGAGGGTGCTCTAGGTGTCTGTCGCGGGGGCAGCACGGGGCCTTCTTCGGGCAGCTCAAAGAGGTTAGGTGGGTCGTGGTTAAGCTTAGGCACGTTGATGAGGGACGTGAGGTACTTTAGGTTGGCGCACTCGTAGTAGAACTTGCGGAGTGAGTGGTGCTGAGAGTCGTAGCGCTCGCGGAGGGGTTCGAGAGCCTCGGTGGCGTCGGTGCGGCGATGCATGGCACGCAGCATGGATGTGAGGAACTTGTAGATGCCGTAGCTCTCTTTGACGAGGGGCACGAGCGCCGAGATGCGGCATTCGTTGTTGGCCGAGCCACGGAAGTGAGCAAAGACGAGCTTCTGGAACTGCTCGATCTGATCCTGGAGATTCATGAGGTCCATGATGGTCTCGTATCCCTCGTCGGGGTTGTCGATGTTTTTGAGGGAGATGTACTCCTCGTACTCGAAGAGGCCGTTGAACTCCTTGTGATGGCGGTGGAAGCGTAGCTTGGCGAGGATGAAGTTGACGTAGGCGCGAATGAGTGCAGCATAGCCACGCATGCTGTCGGCGCCGACGGTGCGGGCACAGGTCTCGAACCATCCGATCTGGGCCTGAGCCTCCTTGAGCACGATCTGATGACCCTCTTGAAGGACCTTGTGGACCAGGATGAGGGCCTTGAAGGTTTGCACCTCATCACTGAGAATGGGCTGTACACGGAGGCCGGTCCAGATGGACTGAGAGGTGCGGTAGTCCCAGGTGTAGACGATGCATTTGCGGACGTGCTTTTGCTTGGGTGCGGATTCTTCCGTGCTGGTTGCCTTTTTGATGTGGATGGAGAGTTCGGACTCGGCCTTGTCGCGGTCGACAGGCCGCGTCGGCATGTGGTCTTCGAAACGTGGCATGCTGGGTCAGGGTGTTCTGCCTCCGTGCCGCCTTTTCTCTACACGTTGGCTCAGCCGATAGCCTCTGCTATGAGTACCGGTAGCCGTGTGTTATTGAAACAGACGCCTGAAGTACCCAAGACACTTGTGCGTTCAAGTCCCCAGGCCAGCACAGCCAGATTTTGGCCAAGAGAGCAGGCACCTCGGAACGGCCGATGTGATCGTCGAGCAGACGGAGAGGTTCGACGACTAATTGTGTCTGACTGAGACCGATTCACGGGAGTATGCAGGCGTGCGTATGGGAGCACGATCAATGGTGTGAGAGGGAGAGACGGTGGAAAGAAACGCCGGCTGGATGATAGAGTCTCGGACGGAGGTAGATCGAGTACGAGTGGATTGCGAAGCAGGTCGAGTGGAATGAGTCGAGAAGGTGGTCGTGCTTTCCCTCGGTTGGGACTTGAGTACTGTATTCTCCACTCCAGTACAATACAGTCCTGTACTGCACAGCATCTCAGGGCGACCCCGCCGTGTGCAGCAGCGGTAGAGCCAACAGTACTCTGAGCGGACTGCCGCAGATCGGTCACGAATCGAACAAGAAGACAGGGTCCCCTTTCCGTTGCGTTGCCTCGGCAGCGTCCGGCACACTCACTTGCGGATTCTACAACTGTACTGAACTGTACTGTACCGTGCTGTGCTGTGCTGCCTTCACCCACAGGGTCAAACAGCGAGGTCCGACGAGGCTGTGTGTGTGTGTGTCTCGCTCTCTCTCTCTCTCTGTCTCTCTCTCGCTCGCGCGCTGTGACTTGGCGATTGACGGGGCTGCCTGCTGTCACCCATGAATACACACTATACTCGGTTTACGCCTGCAACTTGTGATAGAGACTGGCGATGAACACCAATATTATATATATATGTGAATCGTCGAGTCTGCGCTGGGGCCACTATGGTATGTAAAGCACTACAGTACTAAGTTGGCTGACGAGTGAAATCGCGCCTGAATTCAGTACCGCACATTAACACAATGAATTGACTCGCATTTGGCCCCACTGATTCGACTTTTCGGCTGTCAACTGCGCGATGATGAAGTGCTGCTACTGTAATCGACCACACCCCAACTCGACCCTCAACCTCACATCAGAGCCGCAATCAATCCCCTTCTCATTCTATGCCGCCTCACTCCGATTCCCTTGCACTGACCACATCCTCCTATCACTCGCCATTTCAAAACCGACATAATCTTTTCTCTCTCTGATTTGCAAACTGTAGCTTTTTGTGGCCATTGCCAAGCATCTCGAGCAGACAGTTGTGCAAGATATTGTACAACAGGCAACAAAAAAAAAAAGGAAAAACAGCCAAAGTGAAAGCAATGCGGGGATCTATATGTATGTACGTGCAGAAGTAACCAAATGCAACCCAAAGAGAACGGGGTATGTGACTTGTGTGAGAGAAAATGCAGCAGACAGGTCAAGCTGAGATGTGCCAGAAACAAACAAGCATTGCGTATGGGACCGCTATCCAAATTGGCTAGTAGAATTGTGGCTTGGCACGCTCCAGCATCGCCAAGTAATGGCAAAACAGAAGAGGGACATTTGTGATTGTGCAATGTGTGAAAAAGTCTACGCAAGACGATGATGTTGCAACCAGTGCACAATGATGCCGTTGTTGTTGCGTTGCAGCGGTGCGCTGCTCAGCGAGTAATCCATCAAGTCAGGAGCTGGGAAATGCTTGCGCACTCTGACCGGTACGCTGATTGACCGCTGCTCACAGCTGTGCATCCTTGTCGGTGGTGTTAGGATGGCCCCAGGGGTCTTAGTACCACAGCATAGGGGCTGTGGCCTGGAGCAGGGAGGGGGCTTGCTTGAGAGGTGCACACACCACGTCAGGTAATGGGAATGGTCTACTAGTATTGAGCTACACTCCCATGAGGTGAGATAGCTAGGTAATACATTCGACGACCTCTGGGAAGGAGGTCTACAGGAGGGACAGGGGTAGATGGCGACGGGGGACCCGCGCGCGCACCGCAGGGTGGCGCGGGTTTCCCCGCATGCTGAGTACAGGGGCGCAGGGCCTGGCGCAGGGACTGGCGCAGGGAGCCGGCCAAGAGTTCGCGGGGAGCAACTGGCGCAGGCTGTTAAAGAATGAGATCGAGGACTTGTGGAGCCACTGGCTTCACTTAGTACCGGAGCGATAATCAGACTATCGCAGGTGGATGATTCACCCCGTGAACGGGCGCACGCTTCCCACGTAGCTAATGTGAGAGTCGTGCACGGCTGATGCTGAGCTGGCTGGCAGGGATCAAGTCGAGGATATTTCGCTTGATATGCGACTCGTAGGCACTAGCTGTCCAGACAGTGACGCAGTAGGGATCGAGGAGGAAGTATTGAGTACCAACGATGGTTTGCCGACGCAGGGAATAGTTTACAGATCTAGGGAAGGGATTATGTGGGAAGTGGTAGGGTGCAGGCGTGACTTGTGTGGATAAATTCGATTAAGGGAAGCAAATCTCGACTAGATACAAGAGGGCGAGCATATATACAGTTCGTTGCCGATTACGGCAACGCCCAAGTTGCGACATCTTCTCGTATGTGCATATAGCAAAACGAGCTTAATGATGCTGTGATGTGCTTCAGTGTCGTAGTCGATGAACCCTCAGCTTGTTATATCTTGCATACAAGCTGAGAAGGAATATGCTTCCCGTCTTCGGCAATTATGTGCCCGTGTCGGAGAAACCATGTAAGGTACATGGGGCCCTCGGGGTGCGTGCATGCATGTGATTTGCCGCAGCGGGGAAACTTTCCCACTTACGGCAAGGTCTAGACTTCGCTGAAAGTCTAGTGTCGTGGAGCCGATGACTATCCCGATCTTGATAATCGGGAGCCATCAGCAAGGGCGAAGGATCGTTATTTCTAACACAGGCTCCCCGCGCGACGGGCGCGGGGGCGCTAGGGTGTTAGAGCGCTGTGACTGGAAAGTCTAACAGCGCTCGTCGCCTGCGGTGTGTGCCCTAACAGGTGGCATCAATCCACGCTCTGTCTGCTCCCAGCCTAGCTGCTGCTGCTGCTCATCCTTGCCGTTGGAGGATGACGCCGCAAAGCTTGTGAGGCCTGCAAACTCAACGCTAGATACGCATTTGCGTTTCACGTGATTTGCTACGCCAAGTGCCAAATTGAGACAGTCAGTCACAATACGCGAGTTGCTACGTCCTCGGCTGCTGCTGCCACTAGCGCCATTACCGGCGACAAGCAGCGACATTTGATCCAGCAAGGCAAAATGGCCGCCAAGGCTGATACTCAGATTCTGCGGTCAAATTGCAGATGGACTCCAACTGCCATCCTGATTGCCCTTGGACAACGCTGTCAAAACAGGCAAGGTGGGCCTCGAAGAATCCAGACTGAGCAGCTCCAGCAGTTGAGCACCATCCAGGTGCGCCTGTAGTTGAATCTGCGCCAGATCGGTCATCACTGGCAACAGAGGACGTGACACGAGCGCCTTGAGCCCAGCTGCTGTCGTAGCCTTGTCCACGCTGCCAGTGACCTTCATACTTGCAAGTGCTGGCGCTTTGACATTGTTGTCCTCATCATCCTTGCCGTCCTCTGCATCACTCTTGTCCTTGACCAGTGCTGGTAGCTCCTCCGCTGACGTACTGTGCAGCATGGCCATCAAAGGATATGGACAGATGTTGGGATAGCTGCTATGGAAGCTCGCCACAGAGACCAGGCGCAAAGCCTGTTTGGCAAAGCCCAAGTCTGATCCAGGCGGCAGAGCGCCGCCGCTGCCGCCGCCAAACCCAGGCATTGCGGAGAGGCACTCAGAGTTGCGCGTCGGGCCATCTTCCAGCGTCAGGGCCACAATGCAGAGGCTTTCTTCCACATTGAATGGCTCTACAGACGCAGACCTGTTGTGAACGGTGTCCTCAGTAGAGTCTGTTGTAGTTGTGTTAGGGCACACACCGCAGGCAACGAGCGCTGTTAGACTTGCCAGTCACAGCGCTCTAACACCCTAGCGCCCCCGCGCCCGTCGCGCGGGGAGCCTGCGCCAGTCGCTCCCCGCAAACTCTTGGCCGGCTCCCTGCGCCAGTCCCTGCGCCCGTTGCGCGGGGAGCCTGCGCCAGTCCCTTCCCTGCGCGCTCTCAGCCGGCTCCCCGCGCCAGGCCCTGCACCCCTGTAATCAGCATGCGGGGAAACCCGCGCCGCCCTGCAGTGCGCGCGCGGGTCTCCCGTCGACATCTACCCCTGTCCCTCCTGTAGACCTCCTTCCCAGAGGTTGTTGAATGTATTACCTAGCTATCTCACCTCATGGGAGTGTAGCTCAATACTAGTAGACCATTCCCATTACCTGACGTGGTGTGTGCACCTCTCAAGCAAGCCCCCTCCCTGCTCCAGGCCACAGCCCCTATGCTGTGGTACTAAGACCCCTGGGGCCATCCTAACAGTGAGCCAACAGATACAACGCTTGACATGTTTGCCAAGAGCAGAATGCATACTCCGCAAAGGATTCTGTGGATTGAATACAAGCTCTCTGACAATCCGGAAGATGCTTGTCTTGCTTGTTTTCTGTCCTCTTTCTTGAGCTTTTGTGATTCTTCCAGGGAGAAGCGCAACTTGGTACAATGGGTTCTTAAATAGTTTGTCAACAAGGCAGCAAGTTTCTGGAGTTTTCCTATGGTAACCCTTCAAGTTCAGCTTGATCAACTTGGCCTCCAAGAGCTTGCTGTCAGGACTTGAAGGCAGATGTATCTGAGAGGTTGAGGGACAAGCTTCCATTATTCAGGAACAGCAATGCAGGATGGTTTGGCAAGCACAATATATGCAGAATGTTGAAAGGGGTAGAGAAGCATTACTTGGATAGCATACATGCCGGATGTACTGCGCATGCTTGTGGAGGCAGGTGCTAACAAAAAGGTGAAATGATCAGCCAATCCATAACAATCTGAAACTGATTCCTCTTGTTGCCTCAAGTTAACTTGAGTTTTGGAAAATCTAGGTTCACGGGACCTAGATTTTTAAACTCAAGGCCAAATCTATTTGGCAAAGGCACATGACTTTCTATCAAATCTGAGACAGAAATAATTGTCTTAAGTTTGAAAAAGTTGCAATAAACCTTGCGTTTAGGACGGGATGACACCCCCTAATTACTATTATTATGCGAAAAAAATGGCGTCAACGCGGAGGCTGACTCGCCTGTGACGATCTTGCGTGAATCAGGCAACCTCGCGATCTGCAAGACTAGGCGCCGCCTCGCAAGAGAGGTGTGGAGCTCATTTCACCAGAGTTCGACGCACGCAACGTTCGCTTTCCTGGTGGCCATCGCGCACTCTGGCGATCGATCTTGGCCTTGTGCGTCAGTGCGGGGCCGTCACCGTCAAAAGGCGACCTCGCAGGACCCACAACGAGCATTGCAGATTGGCGTACAACAACGAACAAGGATCAACATATCAATATATGTGACGACGAACCGCACGGGTCACCGATGGCTTGTGAATTGCATCGAGCGGCACTCCATCCGCTTTTGGCAGACAGAGTGA
The DNA here is from genome assembly GCA_003144125.1 of Testicularia cyperi. Lineage (NCBI taxonomy): Eukaryota > Fungi > Basidiomycota > Ustilaginomycetes > Ustilaginales > Anthracoideaceae > Testicularia > Testicularia cyperi. The sequence continues at coordinate 519,214 of KZ819190.1, forward strand.
TTCGACATACAGCCCACAGACCCCTACAGTGATGACCGCCTAGCTAAATTCGGAGGAGCCGCTCAATAAGTTAATGAGGCGACTTGGCTAGCATTCATTCGCGTACAGCACTCGCTGAACCATCGCAAAGCTCAGTCAAGAGCTGATCAAAGATGGCAAAAAAAAACAAGCTCGAGGACGCTGCGAAAAAACTGAGTCCAACGAACCGAGTCAGCACAGGCAATTTACGAGGTCAAGGTATGAATACAGATCGTCTCTGAAAGAAGCCGCACGAAAGTGTGCTGATCAAAGAGATAATGGGAGCAACAGGGCAAATCAATGCGACAATGCTAAAGCACCAAAGCTAGAATGAAACTGCCGATGTTTTGCTGTCAGTCGAGGCGGTAGCAGTGGGCTTGGAAGCATTGCTGTTGAGCTTTTGCTTCTTCTTCTTCTTCTTCTTCATCATGGCAGTGGCCACGGCAGATCGCACACTTTCGACAATCTCGCGACTCTGCTCGATATATTGCGTGTCATCGACACGCTCCTTGCGCTTGCTGCCCCAGGACAGGGCGGAATCGTCTGTCCCAAGGGTTGTCGCTGCCGGTGGTGTTCTTCGGGAAGAATTGCTGGGTCCCGCAGCCGCCGAGGCCGCCGCACCATTTGCTCTCGAGTCCGGATCCGGACTTGGAGTGGCGTCTCCGGCATCTCCAAAATCTTCCCCCGCGTCCGCCATTCTCTCTGCGCCCTTGGCAAGATCCTTCCCGGTCGTCGCAGTTCGTTTGAGCATGCGCTCAAGCTTGGCATACTTCTTCTGCTGTGCTTTGTCCATCTGATGCTTCCGTTCCGACTCGCCCTGCAGGTGATCTGCCAGCTTCTGAGCCTCCTTGGCCACGCCCAATCGCCGCCCGTTGAGATCGCGGCACGAGTCATTGTTCGTGTTCCGAGCACCGGATGACATCTTACCGCCCTGCGACCGCAGCATCGATCCAAAACCTCCCTTGCCGCCAGGGACCGCCACGCGAAGCTGTAGCGTTGTCAGCGACCCCGACGGCGAGCGAGTTCCGTCCGCCAGACCAAGGGTCGAAAGGCGGACCGAAGACGAGAGGCATCGGCCATTGTGCATAAGCCTGAACGCTTTGCGGGATGTGGCGCCGAGCGCTAGTTGGAACCCCTCGACAACATCTGCTGCCATGGCCGACGGCGGCAGGTGAAGACAGAGATGCCTTGGCAACGGCGAAAAAGACTCGACTAAGATCGAGACCATGTTTCCTCGGGTTGTCTCACGTTAGCAGATTGATGGCTTGACCGCTCCTAGTGACTCGGAAAAAAAGGAGTACAGGTGGATGATGGCGGTCAATGGCGAGAAAGAGTTCGCACCGGGCTCAACACTGAAATTGAGTCGGATTGCGCTGCCGGCAAAAGTCCCAAAGAATTTCAAGCAGGGTCCGCGGCACTCCACCAGCTTACTTCCTCAGAATACCGCACAGCTCCAGCAATGACGTTGAGTATTACAGTACTGGTAATACAGTAGATGAGTTGACGCCACCTCGAAGCCCTAGGTCATTCCTGCTTCCTACTTTTACAGACGGACGCACCATCGACGACAACAACTTTAAGCAAGCACCTTTGGCTACATTGAAGCACACCCAGGTATGACATAGTTGGAGAAGACTTTGCATAATAGGATCACGATGCCCATGCAGCATGACCAACTCCCATGGCTACATCCTCGAGTATCCGCGAATCCGTGTAGATCGCTTTGATCAGGCCAATATTCCTCTGCCGCCTTCGTTGCACGCACATGGCCGTTCCATCGTCACAGAAGACTCCGAACAGGATGCTTTTGCTGCCGCGTTTGCGCCGGGCCAGACGCACTTTGACAAGCCGCTTCTCTATCTTCTCACGCATATCCATACTGACCATCTCAAGGGTCTAGATCGTCCTGGCATCACGGCTCCAATTTACTGCAGCTATGCCACCAAGAATCTCTTGCTCCGGTATGAGCGTCAGAAGTCGCGGATCGAGCGCGACAAGGCGGGCCAACACGAAGCCAAGCCGAGAGTAGTGCGGCCATATGCCCATCTCTTCATCTCGGACGAGCACGCTACAGCAAAGTCTCGACTATCCGGCTACCAGGCCGACGCGCTCGAACTTCTCCGACCGCTTCCCTACAACACACCAACAAGAGTCCCGTATACTCCCACGACATCAGTCACACTGACCTTGATCGAGAGCAATCATATGTGTGGCGGTGCGATGTTCCTCGTTGAGGGAGACAATGGCGCCGCGCTGCATACGGGCGACTTTCGTGCTGAAGAATGGTGGTGCGATGCTGTACTTCGCAATCCGCTACTTTCCAAGTATACGGCATGGCAGTGGAAAGGTCGCGTCAAGTCCTGCTACGACGCCGAACTTGAAAACCATGACCGCTCGACAACACACTCGTCTGGGCCAGAGGAGTGGGCTCATCACAACGAGTCTCTCGGTAGAAAAAGCTCGACTGCAGAACTCGGGGACGAAGGAGGTAGTGCCTGCCAGAACACAGATCCTGATTCGCAGACGTTGAATCCCACGTGCTATCAACCAAGACAACGAATGCCGCTACGGTTGGAGAACATTTATCTCGACACTGAACTTTTGATGTGCAACGAGAAGGTACCGAGCAAGCAGCAGGCTTGTCTTGACATGATTGATCTCATGCGACTCTATCCAGCCGACACTGTCTTTTTCCTCAACTCCTGGACATGGGGCTATGAGCACATGCTCATCGCGACCGCCAAGGCCTTTGGTAGCAAGATTCATGTGGACCGTTTCAAGGCCATCATGTTCAGGGCTGCAAGGAACGAATGGCCGTTTCTCAGCGAAATTGTGACACCAGAGCCTACAAAGACCCGCTTCCACGCATGTGAGCGCAACAACATGTGTGCCCATCTGCGCCATCTAGCCTCTCGCTGTGATCCTCAGGATAGCCGTAACCAGGGTTTGCTGCAACAGGTAGTGAGCAGCCACTCGCAGACTGACAGTGATAGCCCTGACGAGCGCTCACGGTGGGGAAAACCGCAAAATCAGCCCTCACCACTCCTTGTATACGTTAACCCGGGCCAAGTGTCAGCGGATCAGTGGCCAAAAATGTTCAGTGATACCAAGCTCCGCCTGCGGACTGCTCTGCGTGGCGAAACGTCGTGGCCTGAAGCGCTCATTGTACCTCTCGAGCGACATTCCACACTGCCGGAGATCCAGCATTTTGTGGGTCTGTTTCGACCCAAGACTGTCTCGCCAAACACTATTCTTGATCCCAAAGGCGGTTTGGACTACTATCTGTTGCACCATCTCTTTGGCCATTTGTTAGCGAGTCCGGCGGCTGGACGACGCCTGGCCAGGGAAGGTCTCGCGCTGCTTGGCGATCAAACGTGGTCGTTCTACCAAAATCAGATTGCCCTGGCCCGGCAGCAGGCTCAACGGTGCGCGGGGGACTCGACTGAGGTTCAACCACGCCAGAGTGGCAGTCAGTCCGACTTCGGCCCTGCAAGAAACAACAGCCTTGATGCCGTGGAGCTCGACCATCTTTCAAGACTGCGCGGCATCAGCGTCAAGGGCATCATGATGCAGAATATGGCCGGCAATCTAGCTGCTATGCTCGAGATTGAACGCTGGAGGAAAGCGTCAGGGACTGAAGAGCCAGCGTCCCAGTATCAAGAAGAAACAGACCAATTCTTTTCGCACATTAGCGGCGATCATTCGCAAGCCAATGTGGCCAAAGCAGGTATGGGTGCCTCATCGGTCGACTATGATGCTGACCACCACCAGGAGCCAGATTGTCACTACCCAGGCCCACTTCGGGCAACTGTACCTGCAGAGGCGTATCTAAACAGTCGGATCAGGCAGCGCGAGCCTTCGAAATCCATTGGGGACTTCCTGGAACCTCGTAAGCGATCATGCCCTCTGCCTCGGGAGAGAGATGCGGATCGGGGAATAGGGTCACAGCCGTCACCACGTTTTGATCAGCAGACTCTGACACACCTTTCGCTCACTGCTGCTAACAAATCGCAGTCGATCATGCATTCTCGAGGCCATGCTGCATCGCTCGAGAAGGATATCTCGACTCTTCTTACCGAGGACTTGGCCAACCGATACCTCAACGTCCTGATCCACCACTTCAAGGTGCCTTTCAACCGCTCAGCCTCACAGTCGTACACCGAGATGTGGGGAAAGGTAAGGAAAATCCTGCCGACAGAGGCGCGAAAGACCGAGGAGCATTGGTTCCGCGAGACAGGTATTATGCCCCCTCACTGGCCGGAACCCCAGATCTTTGTCGATGCCAATGAAACGACCAAGGGTGGTAGCTCGAATCATGGCGAATGTTGCGAGCCACGAAGCGATGTTGCGAGTCTTGCAGGCCCACCGCGAGGCAACATTGTAGAGTCTCTGAATCAGTCATTTATGGCACCGAGTCTGGACGAAGCTGCTATGCTGTGGCATGCAGATGCGCTCCTTTCAGATGTTCTTCTGTATGAGCAACAGCAGCAAAAGCCGCACGCAAACAATGGTCGAGCCAGAACTATCATCCTCACAGACATTCTCAAACGAGTCATTGAGCTTGGGTTCTCGCCGATTATTGCAGGTACGGGCACTCCGAGTGAGTCAATCGACAACGTCAGCAGCAATGTTACCACGGATGACGGTGGTAGGTCGCAGTCCTTCTGTCGTACTGAGTCCAACCTGTTCCGATGGAAGCCATTTGCTCCTGCAGTTGAAAAGCTCTGTCATCTATTGGTGGACGCTCTCGATCTACAGCCAAACACTGGCACAATTAGCGCGATTCATCTTGCATCGCTGCTGCTGGGCTATCGCGTGCTGAGCGAGCTCGTACAAGTCGACAATATACGCAGCTTGGTCTCACGGCTGATTGATCTTGTCAACAGAGGACTGGACCACACGACTCCTCTTCAGATAGGCTCAGTGTCGGAATTGGAAATGTCAGCTCCAGCAATTGCCAGAATAACGAGATCAGCCTGGCTCGCCCTGACGAAGGAGAAGGTAAACGCAGAGGTTCTAGTTCCGCTTGAAGATCGACTTATCGAGGCTGCCAATCGCATCGCAGAAGCAGCACGGAACGGTGACGCTTGCGCAGATCTCGAGATTCAAATTCCCGTTTCTCCAAATGTGATAAACATACATGATGTGCAAGCTGATTGTTCGGGCACACAGCCGGGCAGCGAGCCGGAAAGGATTGGCGCAGTGGACCATCCTTCCGGCGTGGTGGTATCGATCCTGGAAAGGCAAGGTCCTTCTTCGAGCGTTGCCTCTGTTAACCCGGTTGGCACGGAACGAGGGCTTGTGGTAGCCACGATTTGTACTGCGCAACCGGCGATCGATTTGACATCGTTGCTGGAAGTGGTTGCTTCGTCCTGCCCACAGGAGGACCCAACATTGCATTCGCTCCAATCGTCGTGTCCACTTCAGGATCCACTCGACGTACTCTCCGACTCACAGTCGGAGTCACAGTCACAAGGATGCGTCCATCGCGTGCGAACAGTCCCATCTGACGACATCGTTGAGGTACGGCCGGAGCCAGAAGGGCTCGAGAATCTGCACACAACGACGTCAGCGAGCAAAGGTACCGACAGCGCCAATCTCAACAATGATGAACAGCAGCCATCACAACAGTTCTACGATCAGCTTCTAGTGAGCCAGCTGGAATCGAATGATGTCGACGACATCACATCTTCGCAAACTCAAGACGAAGAATCGACACAGGAAGAGAAGCGGCTTCCGTCTCCTAATCCACAACTTGGCTCGATCTCGAGTCGCCACAGTGCATATCGTCGCAAGTACTTTGCGCCCGCATGCTCAGACTCTTCTCGCCATCGCTGATTCGAAACTTTTGGCGTCACCCGCATTGGTACGGTCTTTGATTGTAGTCAGTCACTGTAGCAATTTTTTCTGGAAAGACGGTAGAAAAGGTGTCTTTTTCTCCTTTCCATCCAGTGAAAGGTCAATTGAAGAGGGAATGGAGATTGTGGCAAACTTTGCAATTACAAGATGGATCGGCAAAGCGGGCAGGTCGAGGCGCCCGACGTCGAAATCCACTTGAAAAGGCAGCCTGCGTGGAACTTGTTCTTACACGTCTTGCATGGCTTTGTGGGCAGGCTTCGATCCATAGGAGAGATGATCGAGTAGCAGATGGCGCATTCTTCGAGGCCCTGGAATTGTACCTCGGCGTTGCGCTTGAAGAGACTCAATGCGTCAAAGATGAGGCCGTTTTGACCGGTGATGAGCTGCTGGACGGCGAGAAGCCAGGATCGCCACTTGGCTTCGGTGATTCCGACGCGCTGGATGTCACGGATCTCGACACCGTGGAGCGGGAAGTCCGGCGGAATCTTGACGCCGATCTCCATCGGATGCTCGTCGACCACATACGTCGCAATTACCTCGTTGGTGGAGAGAATCTTGATCGTGAGCGCCTCGTCTTGCAGTTTTGACAACGCCGCGGGCTCCCGCAGGTGTGCAAGCTCTCGACTTGCGATCACGGGAGAACAATGGCGTGTGGTGAAGCCCGAGATCTGCATCGAAAGCTGTCGATCCTTGATATCAACCCACCAGCCACGGACCGTAGTAGGCATGTGGATCAGGGCACGCAGGTAGACGTGCGCGGCCAGAACCTGCAGCACAGTCAGCGACGACGATACATCGATCTGGTCCAAGAACACCTCCTCAATCACGAATCTGCTTGGATCGAATGGTCGTCGCGTCTCGTCGGCCAGCCCAACAAGCGCAAACACGGTTGGCAGCAACGAGCCAGAGAGCAGGCCACGCTTCTCCAGCTCGCCCACGTAAGCCGACTTGATGGAGAGCGAGGCGCTCTCAAAGTGGTCAAAGATGGCAATCCACGACAAGAAGTAGCCGAGCGCCGTTTGTCGTGCCGCTTCTTCTTCGACGAGCAGATCAAGCTGGGGGCTGAGGCTATCGACCACATTGGCGAGAAGCGAAGCGGGCAGCTTGGCATTGAGCTTACTCGCTGCTTCAATGGTGCCTTCACCAGCAGCCACATCCTCCGTCTGGCCGGCCTTGTTACCGATTGCAACTTCGACTACGAGCTTCTGCACATGGTTCTTGATGGAGATGCTGAGCAGACGGTAGCTGATCACCTGCACCTCGTGCGACGGCCCTTCCACCATCAGACGGCAGAGCGAAGTTCCGGTCTGGGCCAGATCGAAGCTGCTGCTCGGCACCTCGCGGATCAGTTCGACGATGAGCTCCGCACATGCCTGTCTCGGGGCCGAGGTAGCCAATTCTAGGTGACGGACGTCTCCGCCAACCTCCGACGCCGATGTCCCAGAAAGGGACAGGAAATGATCGCGCACCAGCTGCAGCGATATTACCTTGCGATCCTTCCAGTACTCGCGCAGCGTCGCGCTGCGCAGAGCATAGTCACGCAGAGTCTCGAGCAGTCGAAGCGAGGCATGTAGCTGCGCAACTGTCTCGACCTCGTTCAGTGAGCAGAACTCGAGGTTGGTCTCGACAATGTCAAAGATAAAGTCGAAGTGGCTGCCCTGGACGTCCTGCACCACTGGGATCAGGTGGATGAAGACCTCGGCAAGCCGTGTGCTGACCTCGTCATCAAGCTCGTCAGTCAGGTCTTCGCGTCCGTAAAGAGTCTGCAGGTTCTTGAGCAGGAAGATGGCCCGCTGCTGTGGCACTAGCGACAGGTCGGAGTCTAGCGCCGGCGCAAGTGCAATCAGACGACGCAGGGCCTGCAAGAGCTTCCCCGAAGACGTCGAGGGTCGCAGACTGCCCAAATTGGCCGCTGATGCATTACGCAATCGGTCGTAAATGGGTGAGGTTGCTGCCACTTTCTTGCTGGCAAACGAGATGGCGCGCGACAGCGCTGGCAATTTGTCCTGCACCGCATCGCCCAGCCTGAGCCAGCGGTCGGCACCAGGCTCGTTCGCGGAGCCGAAATCGAAGGCAGCACTAAGTAGACGCGAAAAAATTCGGGCCAGGTAGCTGCTGTTACCCAGATCCTCTCGAGAAGCGAGTTGCCAGAGCGTCGAGAGCACGTGTCCGAGGCCGTCGGTGTGTGTCTCGATCAGCTGGCCCCGCTGGAGCACAGCAACCGTGTCGTTGTGCCAGTTCTCAGTGACCGAGTCGCTGAGCGACGAGGCGAGTCCCGTGGCAACGGCAACGGCGCGTTGCAGCCAGCTGCGGTGCTGTTCAACGCCCGAGGATACGAGCGAGTGTCGAGAAGCTCCGCCCAGGAGCAGATCATCTTCGATCAGGATGGCCAGCAGAATGATGTGAGCCAGCAAGGACGCACGCTGGCGCGCGGCGGATCGGTCTTGCTCGAAGATGAAGAAGACGGCGATGCAGACTCGCGCATAGGTGCTCAGACCATCGCTATCGACCTCTGTCACAGATGTTGCATGCGTCAATCCGGATTGAGCGGTCACCAGAGGGTCAAACACAGCGAGAGCCGTATGCGGGGCTTTCCTGGCCGTGTGAACGAGCATTGCTGTCAATTCGGATTCGGAAGGCAGTACAGCAAGCGCCGAGGACTCGGCGAGTTGCTGACATACGCTCTGAGCTGCCGACACCAGAGATACAACGGGGACACGGAGCTCAATAAGGTGCCTCTTCAAGCTGGACAGGGCTGCTTGCAGACACCGTTTGCGAGTCGGAATATCGGATTCTTGCAAGATCCGGTTCCACAAGTAGGCGGACTTCTCTGCGAGTGAATGTGCGATGGAGACGTCTGCATAGACGGCCGTCAGCAGAGCAAGATCCGAGACTGCAGTCACGATATCGGCGGTGGCGTCCCGATCCAAAAGCGTATCAGCTGCCGCCTGGCCTGACCGAGCTTGTAGCCAGGCATCGAGACACTCGAGGAGATCGCGTAGCACCACAGCCGACTTTGTCCTTTCCAGGGTGGCTTCACGATCAAGCGGCTTGTGGGTGATTAGGGCGGTACGTAGACGTGCGCTCGCATTGGCAACCGTGAAAAGCATCGTGTCGCCGACCTCTTCATCGACGAATGGCCGAGGACTCGCGACAACCCTAGCCGCTACTCCACGGATGCGTACACGCAGATCGTCACTCAGATTGGTGTCATCGCAAAGGCACGTGAGCATCGTATAAAACAGGTTGGCCACGCCAGAATCGGAACGTGGGACTGGCAAGTCAATTTGCTGGCCAAATTTTTGCGCAGCTCCGAGGAGCTCCGACATGGCATCGACCTGGTCTCCTAGTTCTGGCAGTTCTACTACAGAGGCCAGCGTCTCGGTCCAGATAGAGGCACGCGTCTCCAAGGATCGACAGACAGGAAGGTAGGCTGCAAGGAGGGAAGCAGCCGACGACGGGGTGATGCTTTGAGAAGCTGTAAGTTCTGGCACCACAACCGATGCGACGTGGTCCAACTCCTCAAGCTTGAAGGCATCTGCGTCGTCGGGACTGTCAACAAGTGCCCTGAGCAGCAGCGACATGAGCTCTGTCAGCAAATCGGCGCGAAACCGGCGTACTGTGGCAGAAGCAGCAGCATCGGTTGCTATATATGTCATGGCCCCGGCAGTGCCCTTGAGCAGTTCGTGAACGATTGTGCTCACAGCCGAAGAAAGCTGTGCCTGTGCCAGCTGCTGAGAAAAAGCTGGCAATGACGATGGCTGTAAGAGGGTCGTCATCAACGTGATCGCTCTTTCAAGACTGCCCCGCAGTATGGCTTTATCATCCTGCAAAAGTTGCTGTGCAGATGCCTTTGAGACATATATTGCCAAGGTTGCGATATTCGACTGAAGAGCTGTCAATGTGGGCCGAATAAGGACGAGGTCGGGTGCAACCCCTGCTAGTCCGCGGAATTGGTTGGCCAGATCCGACACGATGCGGGGCCCACTGATGCTCTTGATGCGTTGCAGACGGGCACGTGTCTCTTCGTCAGGCAGTCCAGTAGCGCCGTCGAGAGCAGACACAAGCAATGCAGGGTCGATAACTAGCTCCTTGAGCGCTGAAGACAGATGTACATGGGCTAGCTGCTGGGCCTGCTCTTCAACGTTTGACGCCCCGCTCGAGCGATACATCCGAACGGTCAGGAAAGTGACAGACTCGGTAAAGGCGGAGAAGAAGGCTCGGCAGCCAGAATGGTCATTATCCAGAGCTCGGCTGTAGAGTGCCGAAAACAAATGAGTCAGAAGGTCCGAGTTGGACTCCAGATCGTCATACGGCAGCACCTCGGCGGGGATAGTTGAGACAAAGACTACGACAGCTGGATAGCCCAACAATGGCCCGCCACCACACGCCGCCTGAAGCCACTGCAGAAATGCGATGTACGAGGTTGATGGAGGTCGGCGCCGTTGTTGCAGTGCTTTCGAAGCTGTGTCCTCCTCCGTCTCGTCGCTGTTGCCTTCGGCTTCCGAGTCTCCAGCACCTTTATTGTCACGACTGTCTTCGTCGTCATCTTCTTCATAGAAGTCTTCGTCCTCGGAGTCTTTGTCAGACTCGTCCGTATGTGCACGACCATTTCTAGCATTGGCACCATCGAGCCAAAGGTGTGGGCGAGCCTTTAGGAGCAGCAGAATGGCATCGAGCATTGTACGCTGAACGCCAAGGTCTCGCTCCTGCCAGGCGGCCGTCATGGCCATTGCCTGCACAATCGCGATGTTGTCATCGATCGCTGAAGGTAGTTGGCCTTGCAACGTCCGCAAAAGCGTCCATGCACGGCTTCGCACCGGAGGGGCATCGTAGCCGAACGATGTGTTGCCAGCGTTGGGGGAGGCAGACTTGGACTTGCGGGACGCTGCAGCAGGCGAGCAAAGATCGAAAGGCGAGAGACATGACCAGACCATTCGTGATGAGAGCAACTCGGCCAGGACCTCTGCGGGTTTCGGCGATGGATGCTCCGCTACGATCGACGTCAGCACTGAAAGGGCGCCGGCTACCAAGCGCTTGTCGAGTGCCGCACTATCCTCCTCCACGTTAGCATCGTCTCTGTTCTTTGCATCCCTCTCGTGGGAAGGCGTTGCGAGTGAGATCGCATGTCCCGAGCTCGATCGCGACATGGCAGTCTCGGTCGGGGCGTGTGCAGCGGTCATAGACAGAGCAAAAGAGGGCGAGGGAGATAGCAAAATTGTGCGTAGGTGACCGAGCAAAGTGTCGAGGTGATCTAGCAGATTCAGTCGGACAGCTGGTGGGTGCGAGGTGCTGGCATCGCTGCTTTCTGTGGAGTTGATATAACTGCACGAGTTGATCCAGGCAGTCTTTCCGAGACGCTCGATGGAACGGTCCGTGTCGTGACAGAGAATGGCCCAGGGACCGAGGACGGGCTCGATGTACTGTGGAGACTCGAGAAGCTCGGCTCGGGTCGATGAGAGATGCTCGGATGAGTGTTGCTGAGGCTGCTGGAGCAAGAGCGAGTGGATCTGTACCGTCAAGAGACGGAGTCGACGGGCAGGAGATAGTGCGAGACGCGGGAAGAGATGGATCCAGCACGGCAGCATCATGACAAGCGCCTCTTGCTTGTCCGCCAGAGTGAGACCGGATTCTTCTGGCTGCGGTGCATCGTGCGCTTCAGGATGCGCAGGCGGCGCAGCATTCTGACTCCTTGGACGACCAAGAGCGTCCTCTACCCAAGCTAGAAGACCTTCGAGCGCTCGGCATCGGGTGATGACATCCTTCTTCGAAGCCTTGCGGAGGAGCACAACTAGATCTCCAGGGAGCAGAGATGCGAGCATCATAGAGTCGAGGGGATCAGGCAATGGCTGTGGTGGCTTGGAGGGCGGAATGTACTGTTTCTTTTTGTCTCGCTTGTCCTTTTTGCCGGAACCTTTGCCGTCCTTGTCCTTGCTCTTGTCCTTCTTCTGACCGCGTTGGAGACCGTGCTGCTTCTGCTTTTCGAACGCCTCGGCAAGATCAGGGTGGAGGAGGTTGCCATCATCATCGCGCTCAAAGGCTGTCTTCTTGGCAGCCTTGGAGGCCTGCTTCTTGCGCGTGGCTGAGGAGGCCGAGGACTTGCCCCGCGCACCTCCTTTCGCCATTTATGTGTGTGGTCGGGTGCGACAGTTCTATGCTGCCTCGACTTCTTTCGAGATGATCGCACAACCTCCGCCAGCAATCAGCCCCGAACGTAGTTGTGCGTGTCAGGTCACGCCGCTGTTGCAAGGATTTTGCAGGGCGCAAATGATGCTGCCGTGGTGTCCTGGAATGCGCTGCAAAGGTATGCTGCGTAGACGTGTCACTCGATTGAATGGAGAATGTTGGAAGCGGATGTGAAAGATGTCGAGGGTATGTCGAGAACGGAACTCTGTTCGGCAGCAGAGGGGCAGGATGGATCGCAACACGTAGCCTTTCTTCTCAACTCAAGCTGGTCCAGCGCTTGCAGCTTGATCAGCGAGCAGGATGTCCTCAAGAGAGCCGTACATGCTTTGTTGCGTTGCAAGGGTCGGGCGAGCTGAGCAATGAGCGCAGAGTGACGTTGAGACGTCACGGACAACACTGCAACAACTACGTACTGTAATCTAAAGAAATAATCCATAATTATTAATATTATCATATAGAAATAATGTATATTTTATATATAAAATGCAATTAATAATATTAATTAATTCTCTGGATTGATCGCAGGCGTGTCACAGCCAGAGAGCCAGCTGCAATGGGGCGCAGCCTTGCAAAGTGGAGGGAAATGAGGAGAGGGGGTCGTAAATGTTAGACTTCCCAGTACATAGAGGTTAGGGGGGGATTTTAGCGCCATGCGAATTGCTTCAGTACAACACAATACTGTAGCAGTACAGTAGCAGTACAGTACAGTACTGCTACTGTACACTAGATAGACTGTACTGTTGCTCATGAACCCTTCAATACTGCTGCACATGGGATTGCTACCCACCACGATTTTGACCCAAGGGATTTCCTTCAAGACTGGGGACCATCCCATCCGCGCTGTGGTAGTCTCAGTATCGCTCAACTCAAGGCTTTGTATATCAGCACCTTGTTGGGTGCCCGTTACCGAGGTCGTAGTTGCTACACAGACTTTTAGCCTGGTTCGCCATTTCCGTGGACTTCCATCCGCAACTGACAGAGGAACTTCGCGGGCCTGCTCCGTTCCGTCGTTGCTGCCTGATCAGACATCGTCACACGGAAAGTCAGATGCCTGTCGATGTAGAAATGAGTTCCGATACTGCAAAGCTGCCGGACATAGTCGATAGGAGTGCACTTCCGGCCACTCCTGGTTTCAGTGATGTAGTTCGAGCAGAGGCGTCATCAGCCGAGCAAGCAGGACCACGAAGGGGTGCACGGGTCCGCAAACCCACGAGAAAACCGGGGCAAGCCGAAGCTCTCATCCAGGCGGCCCGTTCCTCGCGCACTCGTCCAGTATCGGGAAGCCAGCCTGCGAGCGGATCGAGCCACCCACATGATCCGAAAGCTGCTCAGAGCTCATCGTCCAGCTTGCAGACCAATGCAGAGCCTAGTGTGGTGCAGAACATGGATGACGAGGCGGATAACGATGATGAAAATGATGATGGTCACGTGTACTGCGTCTGTCGCGGCAAGGATGACGGTTCATTCATGATTTCGTGCGAACAGTGCGAGCAGTGGTTCCACACCCGCTGCATAGGTATCACTCAAAAGGCAGCCAAGAAACTCGACGAGTACGTCTGTCAAAGCTGCACCGAATCTGCAGAGACGACGGTATCAGCCGAGGCAGCAGAAGAGGAGGAGGAAGATACTTTTGTCAATCCTCAGCAACCAGCAACGCAGATATCAAGGCCAAATCGGAATTACAAGACAAATCGCAGTCGCAGAAATCTGACCGGCAAGGCTCAGGAACAAGGTGAGAAGAAGGAAGCCGCCAGGGCCTCACCCGCCACTCCCGCCTCAGACTCGGATGATGCAGACGACTACGTGGCAGGCAAGGAGGACAACACCTCGGACGACGAGCATCTACAAGCGTCTGGAGGATTGAGTTCTCCAAAGGCCCCAAGATCTCGGCTCGGACGTGTCTCTGCGGCGCCAAACAGAATGATCAAGTCTCATGTTCCCAAACGCAAGGAAAGCAGCACAAACGACGACCTTTCTTCAGATGGGATCACCAAGAGACGGCGAGTGTCGGGCTCAAACACAGCTCTGACCACCGCTACTGGCATTGACGGTGCTGGAGCATCTACCAGAAGGGTCTCAAGCTCAGCGTCCTCGACTACGGCTCGAAGACCGTCTGAATCCTCAACCGCAGCATCTCGCAAAACGAAAGAGTATGTCGACGAGGCACGTCTTGGTGCGCGACGGGCACTCTCCTTTGCTCTGACCAATATTTACTCCCAGAGCTCTGTTCCATCTATACCGAAAACCACAACATCGACTAAAGTCACAGATTCTCGGGCGGAAACAAGACGTAATGTTGATGAAATGCGAGAAGAAGCTTTGTTCCCCACTGCCGAGGAGCGAGGCCTGGACTTTGCCGCCGAATTGGAACAGGAGCTATTCACCGCGCACGCTGACATCAGTGGTGCCTATCCAGCTGTAGGACCACACTACAAGGATCGTTTTCGCACCTTGCTGTTCAGTCTCAGGGACGTCAAGAACACCTCCCTGCACGGCAGAATTGCTTCAGTCGAATTGAGCGCTGCTGAGTTGGCCCGAATGACGAGCGATGAGCTGGCGAACGACGCCATTCGCCTTGTCACAGAGAAGGCTCGGCTTGAGGCTCTCCAAAGAAGCACACTCAGATCAGAAATTAGCAATGCACCAATGCGCAAGATCACGCACAAGGGCGAAGTCGAGATTGAGAATCCGCTCTCCGAGATACGAGACCAGCCCGGCAAGTTTCAGCGCTCTCTACCCCGATCTGGAGATGAGCCCGTAGATAAAAACGAGTCGCATCATCCCGACACGTCAGATGCCAGTATGCGCCCGCGCACACCTCCGCTCCGCATCACAGCGAGCGAGCCGGCCGTGGCGACCGTAAACGTTTCGAAAAAGGTCAGCGACAGTGGTACGCTCAATGACACGGTGGCAATGTCGGCTGTTTCTTCCACTGCGTCCACTGCATCCGCCAGTCGACGATCGCCTCCTACCCATTCCGCCAATTCTGCAGCTTTTTCCCACTTGCAGTCATCTACATCGCAAATGAACTTCGGAAGAGTATGGACGAGTGCGGCCCCGGATGATGAAGGTGAAAAGACCGCGGAGGACAGAGCGGCCATGGAAGAGAACGCCGTGACGCACGATGTACATCAAGAAATTCCGGCCGACCACGCCGATGATTTCATCGACTCTTTCCTGGACGGAGTCATGCCGGAAGAGACAGATACTTTGGAATCTTCAAACATCGGACGGGAGGCTCAATTATCCGTGCGATCGACCACACCGACAATGGGGCTGTCGAGTGAGGCGCTTCATCGTTCCCGTCAGGTGATTTGGAATGGGCTGACCGACCTGCGCGATGACTTTGCTTTTCGAGGATACGTCAAGCAAATTGCAGGCCCTAGTCTCTCGGCGGCGGCACAGGCGTGGCCGATCTTCTTTCCGAACAAGACCTTGCTAGTGGCCGGACGGCTTCCATCCAGAACAGCTGTTGATTTTCTGTTACAAGTCATCAATGCGGCGCGCACTGAGGTCGTAGTGTTCACAATGGAGCCAGGGCAAAACATGAACGGCGCAGTGGACGCAAACGAATCCGACCAGGCCTCTTTCCTGGGCATGATGAAGCACTTTTCCGACCTAGATCGTTGGGGTGTATTGCACGTATCGTCCAAAGTGAGAAGCGTGATCGTCAAAGATTTTTACATCGTTCCCCTCTACAAGGATCAAGAAGTGCCAGTCTGGCTGGACGTCGCCGAGGCTGACTGTCTGGGAGTCGATTGGCACAGACAAAGAGATCGGAATCTGTTCATTCTCGTCGCTGTGGTGATGCGAGATGCTCTCAAGCGCGAGCTCTCCACACAAGAGGAAGTGGCTCAAATTGCAACTATGGGCTCGAGTCGCCAGCATCAGCCGGAAACAAGCTCGTTGACTTCAGACGTGCCCGTCGTGCCGCAGGACTGGAGTAACGGCCCGGACGAGTCGGCGTATGACCCTTCGGCTGGCCTTTCTCTAAACTTGTCTTCGAGTGCACACTCACTACTGCCCATTTCCATGGATGGCACTTCGGCAGCAACAGCAGTCGGAGCGGAATCAGGTGGCCCAGCCCCCGCCTTTGTCTCCACCACTTTACAGTCGCTCCTCAAGATACTCGGCAAAGGCACACCTCAGCATCAAGCTGCAAGCAACACGCCTCTGCACGTGTGCCCTGGCTCTCGGTCGCCCTTGAATGGAGCGAGACCACTCGTTGCTCCACCTCGCCCACCTGCACCTCCAGGAAACCCTCCGGGTCCGCCACCGCACCTCCTTGTTGGGTCACTTCACGGGTTAGCTGATGCGGATGAGGTAGGCGCTGTGTATGCCTACGGACCGTATCCAGCCGCGCCTCCGGTCGCAGGTGCAAATTTTTGTGTTGCTCAGCCGCCAACAGCCCCAGCTGCAATGAGAAAAAATCAGCACGGATCTAACGCGGGCCCATCCCAACCTGGATACAGTGGCTGGACGGCCGAAGAGGGGACGGCAGCAGAGGTTCTTCAGATGCCCGAGGAAGAATATCCGGGCCAGTATAATCCCGACCATCTGGCAATGCCGAGTTATGGAGGACGAGGTGGGGCTCGCGGTAGCTTCGGAGCAAAAGGAAATCCCATCTATGTTTTCGGTCGTGCCGGTGGGCGCTATGGAGGCGGCGGCAGAGGATGGCACGGAGGCCGGGGTCGAGGCTGGTAGGCCTCGCAATCGCGCCCTCACACATTGATGAAACTGTAACTTTTGTACTTCTATCACCCTGGGTTCACAGCCATTTGACGTCTCATTGAACGCTGCAAAGTGGCATAAATCATGGAGCGCAAGCCACGAGTGCGCTTGGTGACGAACTCAAAGCAGAGCTTGAATTGAAGAAGACCTGATCGTGACGCTAGGCCTCTAGCCAAGCGGAGGACGCGGTGGCCAAAGGCCTAACATTGAAAAGCTTTGCTTCCATCACTATAGTCTTGAAAGCAAGATGTGAGGTGTCGTCACGCCGAAGAAGAAAATTTTCGCTTCCTTCCTTTCCCTACTCACTAGCTGTAGGGGAGATGCGCACCTGATGAGAAACCGAAATGAGACTAGTTCAAAGGCTCAAGCGTGCGCCGCTCGACACTAATGTGTCAGATCGATGGCAGTTTGAACAGCTGGGCCGATAAACTCGCGAGGTCAGCTACGTGATCTTTGGCGATTCCTTCCAAATCTTGGGGAGAAGAAAGGGAACGAACGCCCTTTGTATCCGCTTCTATGTCGACTGCTACATTACTGCAGCACTGTGGTATGATACCAAGTCAATTCGAGCTTCGACTGATACGAGAACTTCTCAAACGGTGCATGAGCAGCAGGATCTAGCCAGGTGACAGTGGAGCTGTGTGACCGATGAGACAGCGGCTTGGCATGAGTGCAACTAAGCCGTTGTTAGAGATGAACAAAAAATTGTCCGAGCTCGCAAAGCTGCCCGTCTCCTCAAGCGCCCCTGGTCGTCGAAGCCGCGATGCGTGATTAGCCCTGGCAATTTTTCGTTGGTCAGAAGTCTGCACGGAATGAAAGGGCCTTTCGCACTCTTTGTCCTGGTCACCCGGCCAGGACAGCTGTGGTCTGATTGCTGTCTACTCGGCGGCTGATGGTGTGGACATTGATCAATTTCGACCCGACTCGATCCACATCCCCGGCGCAGGAATCACTGTACCGCCGTGCACTGAGCACTCAGTAGTAGTGATTTCCTTTGTCGTTCGTCTACTCTCCCCGTCACGTCGTCACCGCAACCTTTCGGACTGGTTTCTATCGTCCTCACTTCGCCCCTTTACTGCAGCGTTTACAGCACACCATTTTGACTGAAAACATCCAGAGCATAGCTTTCACTTCGGCAACACCGAAGTCTGCTCCATTGCGTCTCGGTCTGTATTCAGTTGTCGGCCTGACCTTCCTTCGGCTACTCGACTAGCCTTTAGGCTTTGGAAGCAAACTCTTTCCTATCGTGATCGCTTCCGAGCTCCGTTTTGACGCCATCGTGACTCTCTGCATCTAGTCCTCAATCAACAGCAAGTGTTCCAATATCACCATGTCTGCCCAGGTTCCACCACCGCAAGCGACTGTGTACCCTCCGGGCACTCAGCCACCCCCGTCGTCGGGCGCTGAGCGTCTTAGCTCTGGCTCCGACTCGCCATTCCTGGATGAGAAGCGCGCTCACTATCCCTCGGGCATGACGCCGCCTATCTCGTCGGCACCCTCCACCTCCATGTTTGGCTTCTTCCAGCCCATCGTCACGCCCATCAACAGTGCGCTCTCGGCCATGCAGGACATTCGCAATCGTCTGGACCTCTCCAACCCCGGCACTGTCGAGCACCTCCAGCGTGAGGTCAAGGGCGTCCACACCACGAATTTCCTCTACGATGGCGTGCGAGCAGATCTCACCAAGGCTCTCAGCATCAATCCCATCTTCCAGGTCACTCACGCCTTCTCCATGGGCTCCCAGGCCGCTCCTTCCTCCTACAACTTTGGTGCCGTCTATGGCGATGCCAAAAACTTCCTCCAGGCTGGTCTCGACGACGGCCTCAACGTCTCTATGCGCGCGAACCGTGGCTGGGTTCCTGGCCACACCACCAAGGTTCAGGCTCAGCTCACTGCCACTCCTGGCCAGTCGTTCGTCCAGATGGAGCACGACTACCAGGGCACTGACCACTCGGCCAACATCAAGGCTCTCAACCCGTCGCCCTCGGACCTGACGGGTATCTACATTGTCAATTATCTCCAGAGCCTTACGCGTAACTTTGCATTCGGTATCGAGACCATTTACCAACGGCCATCGGCGGACATGGAGGAGGCCAGCACCGGTTTTATTGCCAAGCTGACGGGCGACAAGAAGGACTGGATCGCTACTGCCCAAGTACAGCCCCAGGGCATCGCCCAGTGCACTTACTACCACAAGCTCTCGGAACATGTCGATGTCGCCGCAGACCTCCAACTCATCAGCATGCCCCAGAAGCGAGAGGCCCAGTCCACGCTCGGCGCGAGATACAACTTCAGAATGGCAACCCTCAGAGCCCAGATCGACTCGGCCGGAAAGCTCTCGTCTGTCTACGAGACCCGTCTCTCGCCCGCCTTTGGCCTGACCTTCGCCGGTGAGATTGACCACATGCAGGGCGCGTCCAAGTTTGGATTCGGCGTCTCGATCGAGTCCGGCAACGAGATGGATCCCAACGCGCCTCCGCCCACTCCTCCCTCGGTGCCCATGTAATGATATTGGCGAGGACGCGATATCACATCTACTTCTCGTCTAATCTTTTACACTTCCGAAGTTCTGGTTCACATGGGCATCGTGACGCATCGATCGGCCGTGATGACAGCATCTGATGTAGACCCGGGGCCATCTCCCCCTTTATTTTCCCTCTATCTGCATACTCTTTGCTACACCCTTTTCCCGAAAAAGTTCCATGTGTATCGGGACCTGTATCATCAAAAAGAACTTGGCTTTCGCGGTCTGCAATTTTCCAACACACCACTACCCTCAACCCCACATAATTGCCTTTATTTTCCCTTTTCGGCCTCTTGAGCTTGTGCTAGCTACCCGGCCAGATTATGAAAGACCAAGTCGGACAAGGGAGTCAAATTGCTGCCATGGATAATGGTGCAGGGAAGGAACGTGGACGAGCCGGACGAAAGTGCTGCCAATTCTGAAAAGGCAAGACGTTGAATATGGTTATGCATGGATTTGGAAGTAGGGCGCAAAATGTTACGAGGCCATGCCCTGATCCGGAAGACGCTCTATGCGGAATTGGCGGCTTGCGATGTACATGAGAGGGATACCCTGTTGAGAGCAAGAGTGCGCTAAGAGTCAGATTGTTGGCCCAGCGTCGCAAATCATGTCACTTCGAGATCTTTGCGACAGGGTAGAAAGACCGGCTATGCTGGCGCGGAAATAAGAGCAAGGAGACTGTGTACGTACGGGAACTTTGCGGACACGCCGACGGAGTTCGCGATCGCAAGTTGCGACAATGTAGCACTTGTGGTTCTGAATGCGCTGGATGATGCAGTCGTCTGCGTACGTTCCCTTGTGCGAGCATTCCAAACGTTCGAAGCGCGGGTCCCTGGCGACTCGTAGTGCAACGCGGTACTTTGGTCCAAGCTTTTCTAATTCCGAAAGTACGCAAGTTGTGATGCATGGGATACCTGTTTCCCCAGTGACAGCCAATGCATACCATAATCAGCGAGAAGCAATTGCGACAGTCAACTATCTTTATTTATTCTCTCTCCCAGTTCCAGTACGATGGATCGGCTTCGTGTGTGAGCTGCGTGCAAAGCCAGAGGAACTCACTCTTGGCATAGAGACAGTCCATCATTCCCTGGACAAGTTCGATCTTGTTCTGAAGCGCAAAGTTGATAAAGTTGGTATCGACCAGCACGCGGTAAGGTGGACCAAGCTGTGTGTTGTGTTCAAAGAACATGGAAGACGCCGGTGTGCTAATGTGTCGAACGATCTGTCCATCGAGTGTCATTTTTGACGACGATGCTCCTCCGGCCCCGGCAGAGTGGTTGGTTTTCTTGGCAGCGTCCTGAACTTTCTGGTTGACTTTCAGTCGGTCGTCTTTCGGGTTGAGCATCCGCTTCACCTCACCAAACTTTCGCACCTGCTTCTTCTTGCCCATCTTGTATGCGACTCGTGTAGATATAGAGATGTTTTGGGATGATTGGAGCGATAGATGATCGGGTTTGCCGAGCTCGAAGGGCTGGAAGGGCGGTAGTCCTCTCTGACACTGAAGCAAGCCTCTTTGGCGGACGGGACTGATACGAAAAAATGGCTAGAATGCCTTTTGTCTCGGCATCGATCGTAAAGGATTGTGATGGCTTGGCTGCGGATGTGAATGATGTGATGGTATCGAGTGCGTATCAGGGTGCCAATGGAGTTCCAGAAATTTTCTTAGACCTACGAAAGTGGTAAATTCGCAAGTTCCCCGCGACGCTCCACTTTTTCGGTCGGCCACAAAAGTTCACTGGCTCTCGCCGAAGACACAAAAAAAGGCTTGATAGGCAACGCAAAATTAGACCCTGTGCGTTATGAAGGCGAGACTGTGGGATCTAACTATTTTGTTAGCCGAGCTCGCTCGCAGGTGCATATGCAACCTCGCTGCCACTTTGTACTTTGTACACATACAAACACTTCTGGCTGCCGAGGTGCATGGCAAAAGAAAAGAAATCGGATTTGGATCTAGTGTACAAAGGCGGTAACTGTGCAGCGCGGAAGGAAGGTACAAAGGACTGGAACAAAGTGCAACCACGAAGGGACAGACGGGACCGAGGCGGGGCGAAGATGCAAGGAGTTGGAGACAATAGAGGTCCAGTGGAGCTCGAAACATTGCAGCAAGGAAATGGACGGCAAATCTGGTCAAAAAGCGAACGGCGATGAGCAAGTCAAGGATCGAGTCGAGGGGAAGAAGCGAGATCGAGAAGGGAGTCAATGTGACACGTTGAGCTGAACTGTCGAGACAGACCAGCGAGCCCAATTCCAGCTGCAGAAGAGGCTTTTCAGAGGACGCAGTAGAACTGCTGTGAAAATTTTGGGAGGATCGCCGCAGGTGGCATGGCATTTGCGACTGCGTCTGAGAAGACCGTGGAGTGAGGAGGAGATTTGTGCCTCGCGTCAACATCTCCGGTGCTGCAGCAACGTCAATCCAGAAGCTTGTCCTCTTTCCATCGTCGATCGCGTGTTTCCATTGGTATGGACAGCGACGTGGGCATTGACATGGACATAGGTGTTGTATCACCGGATGACGACGTCGAGGCGTAGCCGAGTGTGTAGAGCTTGACCCGCAGCAGCGAGGCGTAGAAGCGTTGCACAACAAAGAAGCACTGGAGGCGTACGGCCGCGAAAACAAGTCCAAAGAGCAACAGCAACGGTACCAGCGTGGATCGGAAGCTCTCTTCGCAATTTTCCGATCCGAAGACGCCGTCTAGAATTGTCTCCCATCCGGAAGCAGGGACATCCACGGTGCCAGGTGCGCTGGTGCCGAGGCCTCTGCCCGAAGCTGCGCCGATCCCACCCACCAAGCCCATCTGTGTTCCCGCCGAAGCACCCAGCTGAGCCGAGCGGTTGCTGCTGCTCGAGCCAGAGTGGGAGAAGAACGACTGCAACTCGCTAGAGCCAAAGTCATCGCACATGTGCGAGCGGACTGAGGGGTATGTGCATATGATGGCGAGCGCAAGTAGCGAGAGCGTCGACAACAGCAGGTCGAGGAAGGAATGGATCACGAATAGCCGCGATAGGAGCAACTGAGATCGAATTACGCCCACAACACCAGCACAGCAGCACAGAACGCTGACGAAGATGTACCATCGCAGCGTACCAATGACCAGACGTAGCGCATCCCACTGCAGACGCTCAGCTTCCTCTGCGCCGTCGTCCAATTGATAGCGCAGCGCCTCGTTGTGTGTGCTTGTGTCAGGTGTTACACTGCTCGGTCCCATGCGCAGGCCTTGCCAGTTACTCCATCGGTGGCTGTTTGTTTCCTGGTTCGCGGGGGCGTATTTGCTGCTCAGACTATTTTCCGAGCTGCTCAAGCCAGGCCCTGAGCTAGGTACGAAGCTCAGTCCTTGCGCTTTTAGGTAAGCTTTCGTCTCGGCGATCCAATCCGGCAATAGGTTGTTGTAATTGTTGAGGTATTTTTCATTGGTCTTTTCCGCAGCCAATGGGGTGTCGGCATCCTGAGAATAGGCACCCATGTCCACGAGCTGATCTATGCGAGCGGCTGATTTGGTGAATTTGTCGGGCGAGGACGCAGACAACGCCGAAGCCTGACTGACTAGCCGACGTTGCGGTACATCGGGAAGTGCTGCACCGAGTGAGCCGAGCCAGGAATAGACATTGAGATGAAGGATGATGCCGGCTACTGCCAGAGCTAATGTAGCCGTACGTGGTGAGATGCACCCAAAGTAGGGGCTAGATGTATAGGTCGAATTGCCCATTTCGTCATCACCTGCACCGCATGGAAGTCGTTGAAGCGGGCCTCCGGGCGAGGTAGATGGCGGCAGAAGGGAGGAGTCAATCGTCTTTCCAGCTGTCGAGCCCTAGAATGGCGTCACAGATCGCAGATTTCGAGCTAAAATCGGGCTTAATAGGGGGTGTGCAGACGTGATGCGCAGTAGAAGATCCCTGATCAATCGTGACGGGTCTGAGTCGCGATGTGAGCTGAGTGAAGGTAAGAGTGGACACGACCTCGAAAAATCTACCTTTGACCCCAACGTAAATGATGCGGGTGGAGCTCGCGCAGAAGCACGTAGTATTGACGGTGTTCAAGAGGAAAGGAGTCGAAGCGATGCGGTGCCAGCTGTGAGTCGCGTGTCAACCCACTGGCCGACCCTTCCTGCTAGCGATCACAACGTTGGCGCAGCCTTTCCGTGAGCTTAAAAGAACCGACCGGGAAAGGCTGAAAGCGGCAGAGGCAGAGGTTCGTCGACAGCACCGGAAGATGCGTGACGTGTGAGATGTGTGAAGGATTGAACGAAACAACGAAGATACGATGCAGTGATGACAAGCGATGGCAAGCCCACATAAATGAGCAGATGCAGGTAAGGGGAATACTGTACTGAAAAATGAGAACACAGAATAATGAGCTGATTGAAAGTTACGGCCAACGGGGGGCGAGCCGCAACCGGAGACTTGAAGCCGAACGAGCCAAGAAAGGCATCAGGTCCCACATCAGAGGGTTATGCAGGCGAGGACAGCTGTCAAGTCCGACGGTGGAGCGGGCAAGCGGAGACAAACAAGGGACCAGCTCGTGAGCGAGGCAAATCACTTCTGCAACCGCAAGAGCCCGACAAGAGAACGAACATACTAGCTAGTGTATCTATCGGTCTGTATTGTACTGTACTTGTTTCACTTCTGTACTGTGCCTGGCTGTTCCTGTGAACAACGGTTTGGGCTGCAACAGCCCACATGCCAAGACCGCATCCAACACGACGGGCAACAAAAATCGGAGCTAAGCCGAAAAGCCGTACTGTACTCCAATGCTGTGGAGCACGTTCACTACAGTAAATGCCTGTACTGTACGTCCCTTGGTTCTGTTTTCAAGATAGATCTGATCGTGACCGTATAGTGACTCAAGTCGTTGTACGGAAGATATGGGCACCAGACCTAAGTTCTAGTGGTAGCATTCTTTAAACGTGACTTCCAATTCCTCAAGACGAGGAGCTGTGCGCTGGAGCTCTTGACTTCGTTGCTGCATGCTTTCTTTACACTACGATGTGCTGCGCGGTGAGGAGCATCTCTTGCATGCCCGGAGCTCGAACTCCAAACGCGGGACCCCCTCGCTTCGCGATCTAGCGCTCGCCTCGCGTTGCCCAGCGGGAAGGGCCGACAAGTACAATACAGGTGCAAGAAATCCATCCAACGGCCAGCGCCGTAGTCCAATTACCACCTCGTTGCAAGGCAGAGAAATCAGTACAATGGAGTACAGTAGGGCACCACTGGTGCGGCTGGTTGCACTTCGTCGGAAGCCTCAAAAGTATACTGCAAGGCCACATCCCTCTTACGAAGCCAAGCCACTCCGGTTCTTTTCCGGTCATTTTCTCGATTGCGCGAAAGCTGACTGAACCTTGCGATCTGATACTTCTACGAGTCGGCTCATGTCTTCAGGAAGGTGATATCCTCACGTGCGATGACTAGCTTGTGACTTTTTGCTCAAGACACGGGAGCTGACCGTCCCTACAACTGCAGGGTCATGACGTTCGATTGTATGAACTCGAACAGCGATTAAACTTCAAGGCTGCGGGCGGCAGTGTGAGTTTATGCGACGCAGTCCTTCGTGCTTCAGCTACACAGCTTGCTCCATCGGCTGGCACATTGGACGATGCCTTCGAGTCGCCCTGCTGTTGGGAGGAAGTAAGAGAGTCGTGTCGGTGGTAGATGGAAGCTTTTCGGGGGGCATCAGCGGGTGAGACACGCGGAATTTGCTCTTTTCTGTAGACAGTTCTGTAGGCCGAGGGCGCACTAACTGCGTCAACCCAAACCGCCCGCGTAAAGAGAAGGGATGATACAATCGGGAACGCTGTAATATCAGTCCACAGTGGCTAAAATGACTAAAATGGGTAGAGTCACATGACGAGAATTCTGGATCGTTATGTACAAAAAAGAGGACATGCAGGACAAGCAAGTTGGCGTAAGTGCGTGTGAGTGAGAATCAAAGATGTTGTCGTGCGTGTAAGTGTAAGAGCGGGGCTGGACCTGTCTGCGGCGCCGATGGGGGCTGTGCAGACAAGAGCAACTTGGATATAGAGTAATGAGGAGAGGCCTGAGTGAGAGGAGAAAATGAATTGATGGAGACAAAGAGATACAGACAGAATAACGACAAAAACACCCACATAATGGTACAAGTCAAAGGGCGAGAGGGGTTCCGTCCTGTCTTTGCTGAAAGAAGAAGCGCAATATGTCCCGTCAAATCAGGGACGGCCCGTGAAATTTTGTGTGAGAGTTAACTAGGGCCGGGCTTTCGGAGCTTTTGTTCGAACACGCTGGAAAAATGACAAGGTGTGGTGGATGGGAGTGGCGCCTAAACGCAAATGGCAAAGCAATTGCTGATGTTTTGATGATAGGACGGGGCTCAAGAATCGAATCCTTGCCGGTACTGCCGCATGACGCCGGTACTACATCAAACCAGTGCTCCAGCAAACAGCTTGCCTTGTAAAAGTCCATCAGCCGTGTCGGGCTTCCACTCCTTCGAATCATCATTACGTCTGGTGAAGACACAGCTCTCTTCCCGGGAAGCCCTAAAAGTAGGCCCACGCCATCGCTCTTGCACTCGATCACACCTGGTGGCGCTGGCGCCAACGTCTTGGAACTAGAGATTTCGCTTGCTGTTTTCTTTCTTTCTTCCCAATTTTCCTTCCGGCGCAAATGCTCGATAAGGAGAGCGCTCCTAATCGAGAGTCACCTTGAGCGACTCGAGCGGGATGGGCTGGAAGTTGTGCACATCGATGCCGCGAGAAGCAAGCTCGGCCTCGGCATGCTGCGGCACCAGTCGCGGAATTAAATCCGGTCGAACAGAGAGCTCCTCCTTGGTCCAGTTGAACAGAGGCGGAATCTCGCGGCCGTTGGGCATGCGCACGTCGCCGGTGCGCAGCTCGTCGAAGAATGGGTGGCAGAGCGCCTCGACAGCCGTCAATCTTGCGCTGGGAGTGTACTCGAGCAATCGCGAAATCAGGTCAATCGCATCCGGTGGCGTTCGTGGACGGAACACCTTGGAGAAGGGATGCGGGCGGATCTGGGGGAACTTGTGCTCCATGTAGTTGGGGTTCATAGTCTTGATCTGCTCGCGCGACGGGGTTCCGAGCACCTTGATGATCTCCACGAGCTGGTCAATGCCGCTCTCACCGGGGAAGAGCGGCTGGCCCTGCATCAGTTCAGCCATGACACATCCCGTGCTCCAGATGTCGATGTTGGTTGTGTAGTTGGTCGCACCGAAAATGAGCTCAGGCGCTCGGTAATATCTCGAGCAGATGTAGCTGACGTTGGGCTCTCCAGCGATGAGAATTTTTGCCGAGCCAAAGTCACAGAGCTTGAGGATGCCTGTAGCAGGATCCAACAGAAGGTTCTGAGGCTTGATGTCTCGATGGCAGATGCCGATCGAGTGAATGTACGCCAAACTTCGCAGCAGCTGGTACATGTAGAGCTTGATCAGGAGCATGGGCATCGTCTGCTTCAGCTTGGCGTAGTGTCGCGAGGCACGGTAGACGGTCTCAGGCACGTACTCGAGCACCAGGTTGAGGAAGACCTCATCCTTCTTGTCGCCGTTGGAGTAGAAGAAGGCCTTGAGCTCACACACGTTGGGGTGCTTGACAATGCGCATAATTTGCAGCTCCCGGTTCTTGAAGCGCTTGTCCTGCAGCACCTTCTTGATGGCGACCTCATCGCTGCTGTCCTTGCTCGAGCCCTCCGATGCAGCCGCATCGCCGCCAGAGGGCGAGACAAGCTTTGCTTGGAAGACAACACCAAAGGATCCGTTGCCGATCACTTTACAGTTGGTGTAGGCGATCTCTCGCTGTTCGGCCGTTTTGCCGTCTGAGGCGAGCACCTTGATGACCTTATTGGGATCATCCAGCGCTGTGAAAGGCCGAATTTAGTGGACAGAATTGAAGGAGGCAAACAAATAAAGAAAACATCAAACAAAGAAACAAACCAAAAACGGGCGGGAAAAAGAGACAGATTGATGAAGCGGCCAAGCCGAAAGCGACCACAAGGGTACGAAAGCGAGGCAGGACAAAAGACAAAGGCAAAACGTTAAATATGTCAGCTTTGTGAAGGCGGACATAAATTGCGAGAGACGTGCCCACGTCGATCGTCATGGGGACGATGTGCGGGCAGAATGTTTTCGCACATGCGATCGATAAACTAGCGCATTCGGTCAGTCATCAGATTGCTGAGTCCTTCGTACATCTTGCGTTGTGCTGACGGAGAAATGACGATGTCAGGGCCGCAGCGGCCGAGAGAGTAACGAGTCGATGTGGAATGCAAAGAGATGCCGGAAAAAGGGTGATACGTACGGTTCAGCTTGACGCCGTTTAGCGGCGCGTTGGACATTTTGACAAAAGACTAAAATTTTGGTTGAATAACACTCAGACTTGAGTTGAATGGTCCCGTTCGCAGATCCAAGCGATGTCAGGGAAGTTGCAAAGTTGGAACCCCTGTGGCTCAAGAGGCTGAGGTGGTAGTTCGGAAAGCGTGAGGCCCGCGAGACCAGTTCAGAGAGGTCTTACTGATCAATAGAAGGAATTGTGATGGCGGTTTGTGTGTAGAGATGCAGATGTGCGTGTCTACGGCAAAGGCAGCTTGCTGGACTAAAGGGCTGGAGCCTTGTTACCGGCCAGACAGGGGATGCAGATCGGGACACGCGACACAATGTTTGCTGATACAATGGCGAGTGCTGGCAAGAACGCTGAAGCGAGACCGAAGAGCGATGGAACGTCAGGGACAGACGAGTAATGGAAGACGTTGAGGCAAAAGCGAGAGTAGAGCCGAGGATGGCGATAATGATGGTGGTAGTAGTGGGATACAAGGTGCACCAACGAGATTGGCCACAAGCGGACAAGCAGCCTGGGGTTGATTGGTGATTGCGACCGACGAGACGGGTCAGGAGACGCGCAACGGGCGCAAAAAAGGGCGTTAAGGGCGTGGAGCGAGGCTCAGCGTACGCACAATTGACTTTGGCTGAACAGCTACTGAAACAGGAACTGAACAGTACTGTACTGTAGTTGGCGGACGAGCCAACGGCGGCTGCTGCTGCTTTTGCACCAAGAACAGCGAAAAACCGACAGTCGCGTAGTGCCCACACTTCCACGGTTGGACAGCCCTGCGGAAAGGGCAAGGCCAGCGCCAGGGCCAACTTGGTTGAGACAGGTGGGCAAGTCTCGAGGCAGAGTCAAAATCTGGAGGAAGCAGAGGTGAGGTCCACGTCGGGGAGACAGAGAAGGCGACGAGCGATGCCAAAGGCAGTTTAGCAGCACATGCAACGTTGAAGCGTCTGTGCATAGCTTTGGAGGGCATAGACGAGCAAACCCCAGTGCAAAATACGCCACGAAAACAAAAACCTCAATAGTGGTGTATGCGGACGAAGTGGAGCTCTGGGTAGGCCTACACAGGCAGACAGACAGAGGCAAAAGACGTCCCAGTTGACAGAAGGGGAAGGCAGCGGCGAGAGACATCAATAATAAATATAATGTATGATTTCGAGAGATGAGCCATCAAGGCCAGCAGATCAGGCGCAGGCTCAGGCCACCAAGAAATGTTCATCAGCAATTCTGCAGGTCCACGGCCAGGGCATATTTTTGCCGAAAGGGAGAGGTCGAACGGGCAGGCTCTGTGCTGCACTACATGCACTCTGGCTCGAATCCACAGACTGATCTGGAGCTGATCGGTGGGCCAAGGTTTGGAGGTTCGCTGATCAGCTGGCAGAGCGGAAGCGTACCGGAGAAGCCCACGGACTCCACGGTATCGGAGGGCGCAGAAGCAGCGACGCGTTCCAGCCCTAGGCCGGGCTAATCGAAACAATTAACATATATTATAATATTATAATATATGATTATATTTGTTGAGTGAGAAAGCTGTTTCGTCGTGACAGGTGCACGCGCAGCAACGACAGCGCTTTGAGTTTGTAGTAGGGCGTAGGGCTTCGGTACAGTAACACTAAGTCGTTCGACATACAGCATCGAACAGCACGAAAGGCAAAAAGACGAAGTACAGGCTGTTGGACCCGCTCCCCAGCACTTGTTCGAGGCCTGGCGGACCCCATCAGCTAGTCAGACACGTCCAAACTTGTTCACACCCCCGGAGGCCGCCAACGACTTTGTTGTGGTGTAGTGCAGGCATGTAATTAATGAGACTCTCTTTTTGGATGTTGCCAGAAAAAGAGTAATACAGTAGAAGTAGCTGCAGTCTCGTGATTAGAAGTCGCTGAGGTCTGATTACAGGAAAGACGAGACGGAAAATATCAAATAGTCTTTGCAGTGCGAGTAGCAACTGCACTCCCGTCGTCAGTTGAATACCGGAAGTACACAGCTGTCACGCCTGGTTTGTCATTCGAGCTCATTTGGCCCTTCATTGTTTTGGAAATCACGACGCGGTTTGAACAGTGGCCCGAGTCCTCCGTTCGTTTGCCCAATACGTTCAGTGCGATCGGCTGGCCCTCGAAGGACGGCCCGTCTGACTCGTCTCTTTCTACCTATTTGCAGACATCCGTTGCACAAGCCTCGCTTCCAGCAGAGATGCGTGTTAGTCTTTCTTGTTATACTGATGTCAAGCTCGTATGCAGCACACGGTACGGTTTCTTCATCCGTGTCGCGGTATCGTACCGGCAGAGAGTGGGAACTGATCAGCTCATCAATGCTCCACGGTATGTGCGTCAACGCATCAATGCCTTGTAGCTTGCTGGCAAACTAATAATATAATATATAATAAGAATAGTATTATAAGAATTATAAGAATAAATGTTAAAAGAAATATTTATATTCTGTAGACATGTACGAGCTCGCTGGTGGTGGCCAACCGCGACGTCGGCTGCAGCAGCGCCTGCGCTGGAGCCAAGACGCCGGCCAACTGGACAGTTGGAAGGTTGAGCTGTTTGTTTGTGACTCGGCCTAGGCCGATGGACAGTCGAGTGCGAGATGCAGCGGGCCCATGGCTGATGGCCGTGAAGACAAGACGCAATGTCCTCGGTCGTACAGGCGGTCAATGGTTTGCTACTGCATTGCGGGGTGATCGACGATGCAACGGCGCTTTGTCGCTCCTGTGGGAATGACCAGGATGGGTGGAGCGCTGACCGGCCGTCCGACTGTCCGAGCCGTAAAGCCAGCATCGAGTTTGCGCGCTGGCCTGCGACAACCCCCAGGCTGATGTGGCTGGTCCTGTGACAGCAGCAGATTCCTGCTTGCTGGTGCTGAATGTTGGCATCCTCGTCTCTTCCAGTGTTGCAAAGAGATCGAGGAGCTCTGGCGAGTCCATGCGAATTGAGGCGCGTGACCCTGGCCAGCGTCGCGCCCCACCTTTGCTGCTCGCCATGATGCGGTTCAACGGAGCAAAGTGTCAGGCCATGAGCGTGGTTTGTAAGACTAACACTCGAACTGTGTGAAATCCGAGCTCTCATCTTGTCTGTACGCCACGCGTAGCGGAAAAGTCGATTCACCAGGGTCGAACTGGAGCCGATGCAGCAGAGGGGTTTTGGTCGAGGATGTGTGACAAAAAGGGCTCCTGATGCCGCCTGCATGCCAGCGCTGCGGGGCCCATGAAACGGAGCTGCGCCCCAAGCATTTCCGTGCCACGAAAGTAACAGCTACAGGCTGGAATACGCGACTCTCTGTGCTGTCTTGTGAGAAGCTGTGCAAGCGCAAAGAATCCATCGAGGCTCCAACTGCCGACAACTCAGGTCGCATCTCGCATCTCGCATGCTGACGGATGAATTCGAGCCGCACTACATGCAAGTACTGTGCCGGGTGTGAGGGGAACCCTTTGGTGGTCACGACCCAATTGTGAGGGCGCGCTTTCCGACGCGAGCGAAGCAGTACTGATAGCCGAAATGACAGGCAGATCCGACCGCCAAAACTAAGGGGTCTAGCGGCCGAGCTGCAGGCAATCCGCCCGCTTACCAACTGTTCAGGACTGTATCGCCACACCCACTTCGGCGCGTTGGGCTGTCAACAATAATTGGTCTTTCTTTCCATACTATAATTCTCCGTGCATACCCCGCCCGCCCTGTCCAGGCGCGCCGTTTGCAGAAATGTGAAGCTACAGCGGACTCACTACCCCAAGGTCAGTCGAGGTCACGATGTGTCCCGTTGCACAAAGGAGGGGCAACCACTCCAGTGACTGAGCTCGGTATCAGGCCAAGCTGAATTCAGGAACAATCTGCGATGCAGTGAGTTCGCCAAAAGGATATTAGGAGCTCAGACTCGACTACAGGATCGTCGACGTACGTGTAGCTTCTGCCCTCCACCGCGAACAGCAGTCTCGCCCTTAGCTCGGGGCTGAACCTCCTTTTTCTTCCAAAGAAGCAGCCCATCCCTATCAGCCGCCGGTGTGGCAGTATGGAAAAAGACGGCCAAGAAGCCTTGCAGGCGAGTCGGCACGAGCCGTCGTCTGATCCTCGGCGCGCCCCGATGATGGCTTTCACACGGCCGCATGTCGCTAGCCTGGACATTTCATCAAAGAGGTCGTCTCCACCCCGTTATGCCACAAGGGACTCCTCGGAAAGAAGCCGCAGTCAGCACAAGGACAAGAGTAACAAAACAGGCAAAGTGTGGACGTAGCCTTTTAGAAGAGCACGAGAAGTCCCGCTAAGGTGAGCGAAGGAAGGGACAGGAAAGAACGAGGGTGGTGCGCAAGAAGCCATTTCGCGAATGAATCCGACAGCCGTCGAGTTTTTGCTGGCAGGCACGGCACGAGATACCAGATTGCAACCCGGCTCTGATCCCCATACGTAGATTTGCGCCTGCATTAGGTTGTCCAAAGTCTGTGTATTGTGCCTTTCGTGGCAAAGGCCAATGAGGTCTGAGTGCACCACTTCATGGATGCACTAGGAGCCGCAAGTGCTGTTTCTGGCCTTCTTTTCATTCAGACTGCTAGCTATCGCGCATCTCTGAATTTGCTGGCTCAGCTTAAATGTGCAATCCGGCAACTTAGCCCACCCACGATGGCTTTTAGATCCATCAGTTGGATGCCGCAACACGTTGCTAGCTTGGCAAGCCTTGCCCCACCTTGCCTCGCTGTCTATCCTTCTCTTCTCAAAGTGACATACAGGCGAGGGATAATCAGAATGAAGTTGACTCGCACGAGGATGCTGGCTTCTTCATACGCGCATAATAGTAGATGCTTCCCATCCCATCCAATTCCTGGCCTTCCAACAGCCCTCGCACACCTCTCAACCCACCCTACCTACCCCCCCCCCCCTTCCCCCCACCGGCGGGCCCCGCTCTTCATCGCACCTCGAATTACTGCTGTCAGGTCTCCATCACCACTACCACCACGCTCTCCCTCCCCCTTTGTCGTCTCGAGCATCACTCACTCTTTTATTCAAAGCGGTTCAAAGCGCTGAGAGACTGATCCACGACAGTGCCGAACCAACTCGAGAATGGTGCGACGTGGCCTCCTTTGGACAGGTGCTGCGCTATGTGCCTCCGTTCCTGTCCTCGCTCATGCCGCGATGATTCGGCCAACTGTTCCCCGATCTACCTTTGGCAGGCACAGCAGCGTCGACAGCTGTGATGAACTTCCCATAGTCATCGATCAGCTCGCGGCTGCTGGCATGGTACCTGACGGCCAGCCCATGACGCTCTCCAACCTCTACTCGGAATACTATCCGGCTGGGAGCAATCCGTCTGCTTCGGACCTTTTCGACCCAATTCCTGATGCCGCATTTACGGGATCCGACGATCGTGAAGGGGCGATCGGCTCAGCTGAAGGCTGGAACGCGGACGAGGTGATCGCCGACATGCAGTATGGCGAGCAAGCCAGCTCCCCGTACAGCCTTCGCGGCGGCCTTCCGGCCTTTTGCCGCTTCGGAGGCCAGGTTCAGACAAGCGCAAGCGGTAGCCGCGCCCTCTTCGAGGTCTGGCTACCCCTACCAGATAATGACTTCGATGACATGGCCAGCTATGCGCTGCGAAGCACCAGAAGATCAATCGCTCCGCAACAGGATGGCGTCGAAAGCAGGGCTCCGATATCTACACTGGAAAAGCACGTCATCGCTGCAAGGAACGCCTTCAAGCCGGCTAAGCGTACAGCCTGGAAAAATCGTCTGCTGTTCATGGTAGGTGGTGGGCTGCGGGGTACTGTAGCTTATCCGGATCTGAAACAAGCACTCGCACGATACCGTATAGCCGTAGCTGGTACCAACATGGGTCACTTTTCGGCTGGAGGGGATGCCAAGTGGCTTCCTGGCAACCCGGAGGCCTGGACTGACTTCGGTCATCGCGCAACGCACATGACCACAGTCATCAGCCAGCTATCGGTCAAGACTTTCTACGGTGTTCCTGATCGTACAAAGGGCGGTAAGAATGGCAACCGACCCGGCTATGGATTCTACTCGTATTTCCGGGGCTGTAGTACCGGCGGTCGAGCGGCGATGGCCGAGATTCAGCGCTATCCTGACGACTTTGACGGTGTCATTGCCGGCTCTCCTGCATTCGACTACAATTATCTCAACGCCTACCAGATTCATGTCAACTCCTTCCTCGCGGACAACAAGAGTGAGAGCTACTTCCCTGAGAGAGCTCATCCGCTCATCAACAAGGCAGTCCTGCAAAGCTGCGATACTCAGGATGGCGTCAAAGACAGCGTGATCTCGGACCCTTCCTCATGCAAGCCGAAATTTGCTCAATTGATCGGATGCACCGCTTTGGAGCTGCAACCGTATCCCGATGATGAGGACAGCGAAGTCGGTAAGGCCTCAGCTGTCAGCACTGCTGGAGGCGGCTCAACTTCAGGCGCGTCAGAGGCGACGCCAGCATCAATCTCCGGGTCCACAGGGAAAGTAGCTTCAGTCGAAGCTCCTCAGATATTGGGTAGCGAAGATGTAGGAACAATCGTGCCAAAGACTTCTATGCTATCGAAACGTGAGCTTCGGACGCACGTCGTCGCCCGGGCCATCCAGGCTGCCCTCTCAGTGCCAAGATACGTCTCGGACACCACGGCGCCAGTGATCCTGCCTCAGAGCGACGCTCGAGACACGACATCGATTAAGTCTGCAACGGATGCACCTCCCATTCGCGGGACAAGTGGAAACGACTCCACTGGCCCAGGTTCCGATCCCAGGACCGCTTCTCGGTCCGGATATGGTATCGTTGCAGGAATTCGTGTTGGAACGGAAGCTGGCAAAGACCAAAGCACTTCGTCTTCGACTGAAAATGCCGGTACCGGCCCAAACACCAAGCCAGACACAAGGACCTCGAAGACCTTGCCGTCTACAACTTCAGGCAGCGTTGATCTTTCTTCCGCTTCCGCCACCATTTCTAGCACAGACGGCACAAAGAAGAAAAAGAGGCCCAAGAAGCCGCCTCAGTGCCTCACTGATGCTCAGATCGAGACCGTCCAGAACATCTACACCGACTACTATCTCAATGGCAAATTCATCCGTCAGGCAGTGCAGCCTGGAAGCGAGTTCGGATGGAACGTTACACGCGGTGTGGTTGGAAGAAGCTTCAATGCGGCACCCGCGTGGTACCACTATCAGGTTCGTGGAGAGACTGTTTACGACGACGATGCCTTTGACGAGTTCACCGATGTCACGCCCGAACTGATTGAGCAGGGGCAAACAAAGGATCCGGGAGGTACCATTAATTTCAGTCCCGAACTCGACGGTTTCTTCAACAGGGGCGGCAAGCTGATTCACTACCATGGTCTGGCAGACCAGCTCGTCTCTCCTGGCATCTCGCCTCAATACTACAACATGGTGCGAGAGCGACTGGGCGATAGAATTCAGAATCACTATAAGCTCTTTATGATTCCGGGCATGCTCCATTGCCGGGGTGGAACCGGTCCCTGCAACTTTGGGGGTGCCACACAGAACGACGCTGGTGCAAGACCAGCAAAGTACGATGCCCAGCACGACATGTTCCTCGCTCTCATCGACTGGGTCGAGAAGGGATCGTGTCCAGAAGCACTCATTGGCGCAGCTTATCGCGCTGATAGCACTGGTGGTGTTCCACAGAATAATCAGGATGTCACACCCTACGGCAACGGCATCCTCAACACTCGACTGTTGTGCCCTTATCCCCAAAAAGCGGTTCTCAAACAAGGTGCAGCGGACACCTCTTCCTCGGACGCCTTCACGTGCGCTTGACCGCCGAGTCTCTCTTATCTTGGCGGTAGTACTGTATTTCGCTTCTTCCTTCCTTTCTAAAATTCGTTCTTTATCAGCTACGATCCTTGATTAGATAACTCTCCTTCACGGTCTCACGCTCTTCAGGCGTTCATACCAGGCTTCTCGGCACCCGCGTGGCTTATCGCTTCTCAACTTTGCGTTGCTTTCTTTGCATTCTTGTCATAACCGGCTCAGCATGGCTTCACTCCGAGCAAGCCACGCATAGGCCAGTCAGTGCTGTAATTCGCGTGTCGACTACTAATCGACGGCGAGAGGACAGGTCT
Organism: Testicularia cyperi; assembly: GCA_003144125.1. NCBI lineage: Eukaryota > Fungi > Basidiomycota > Ustilaginomycetes > Ustilaginales > Anthracoideaceae > Testicularia > Testicularia cyperi. The sequence goes on from KZ819190.1 coordinate 554,897, forward strand.
GCATGATGCATGTACAAGGCTTTCACTGAGTAAGTCTCATCAGCGTCAAGTCGTAGAAAGACAGGATGACTTTAAGCAATCGTGATCTTGAGAGTCTTGATCTCGAATGGACGGAACTCTAGCTGGATGTGAGAGTGGTCGTTCTCGTCGATGAGTGTGTTAAACTGAACCTCGCTTGATTGCCTCTCGTCGGTGTCCTCGAGCAGGTTGGTGACCGAGACCGACTTGACCGGGTGCGAAATCTTGAGTGTATCGCGTGCCGACGAGCCGACAGACTCGTAGAGGCGTACAACGACACTGAATGCGCCGGACCTCGGCTTTGTGCCGTGGTACTCAAAGTCCTCTTCGGCACGCTTGACAGTGTCGATGACGATGGCATGGTTGCCGCCCGTCGTTGCGCGGCCGGTAGAGAGGAGCTCGATCGGCATGGCGAGCTCGCGAGTAAGGCCCTTGTCAATGGCGTCGAGACCGAGACACGAGCTGTCCCGGCCATAGTCCACATCGAACCGTGCGTTGAAGACGCGGGCAACGTGAACGACCCGCCCCTGCGCCAGAGTTCCGACGTGCGGGTAGAGAGCAAACGCAAGGTGGTGGCGGCCCTCGTCCTCGTGTGCGTCCGGATAGGTACCTGCCTTGAGTAGGGAGAGGCGCATAAGACCGCCTTCGACACTGTAGCCGTACTTGCTCTCGGTGAGCAGCGCCAGACCGTAGTCGGCCTCGGACAGGTCGGCGAAGCGGTGCCCGCAGACTTCGAACTTGGCAGCCTCCCAGGTTGTATTGCGAGTCGTGGGACGCTTGGTGATTCCGAATTGGGTCTCGAACGACGCTGTGTCGGACCGCAGACGGGTCGGCACTTCCAATCGCAGGAATCGGTGCTTCTCAAACCAGTCGATCTGGGTATCGAACTTGAGAAGCGGGCGTGCATCGCAACCGGATACGAGCATCGTTGCAGGCACGGCGTCCAACGAGATGGTGATTTGAACGATGCTCTGTCCGAACTTGGCCTCAAGCGCCAGCGAGGCCCGCCAGGGCCCGTTCTCAGCAATTCGGACATTGCTGAAGGGAATTGGCTCCTCAGTGTCGAGCGAGTAGAGCTCGGTCTCCCAGTTGTCGAATTGAGGCGGGTAATCCTCCGAGATACAAAGGCCAGCAGTACGGCCCTCGTCGAGCAGCTCACGACCAGAGACGCGGTCGTAGATCGAGCTGATCCGGCCGTGCGAGACCTTGACTGTGATGGCCTCAGACTGCAGAGCAAAGGTTTCGGCGTCGAATTGCTCGGCCGCCACAGCATGAAGGCCGTTCATGGCATTTCGGTCGTTTTCTACGAGCTTGGCAGTGCCGCTTCCAGTGGCGTCCTCGAGCAGAAGCAGCGCGCTCTGACCCTTCTTGCAAAGCTGCAGTGATCGGTGCGACAGCTCGATAGCATCGGCACGCGGCAGGTTGTCCGATAGGGCCACTTCGACGAGCTCGCGACGCGGCACAAAGAGCGTATTGACAGCCTTGTAGCCGGACTCGTCCTTCTTGTCGCCGTCGTTAGGGTGAAGGGCCTGCAGAGCGCGCCGCCAAACCTTCTTTCCACGCACGGCCATGTTGGCGTAGATCTCCTCGAGATCGTCGTAGACCTTTCGGATGGCGCTTCCAGGCAGGCAGTCGTGGAATTGGTTGAGCAGCAGCGGCTCCCAGATGGCATCGAGCTCCTCCTTGGGATAGTCGTAGCCTTTGACCTTGAACGAGGCCAGGGTGCACAGGAACTCGAGCTTTTGCATGAAAGCCTCGAAGCGTCGATTCCACTGCTTGATGGAGCCGTGCGAGGTGTAGACACCGCGGTGGAATTCGAGATAGATCTCACCGGACCAGGTTGGCAGTCGACGACCGTTGTCGGTGGTCGTGCGAACGTGCTCGAAGAAGTCCTTGGCAGATCGACCGACGTGGACGCGGGGCATGTCTTTGAAGCCGTTGTTGTTGGCAGCTCGCGCACGTCGGAGTCGCTCGAGCATGACCTCGGTGGGGCCTCCTCCACCGTCGCCGAAGCCGAAGCACATGAGGGCCGATGGCTGAACCGAGAGGTCCTGGTTGTTCTTGATGCCGCGAACGATCTCCTCGACCGAGCACTTGGAGTCGTAGTTGTTGACGGGCGTCATGTGTACAATGATCTGGGTCCCGTCGAGGCCGACCCACATAATGGTGTTGTGCGGGAAGCGGTTGATATTGCTCCAGCTGAGCTTCTGAGTGAAGAAGTACTCGCAGCCTGCCAGGCGTGCAAGCTGCGGGATCTGAGCATTGTATCCGAACGTATCGGGAAGCCAAAAGATCTCGCAGCGCTTGCCGAAGCGCGACTTAAAGTAGCGTTGACCGTAGAGGAACTGGCGAACAAAGGCCTCGCCCGAGGGCATGTTTGCGTCGCACTCAACCCATGATCCACCGATGGGCTGGAACCGACCGTCGTCAATGTAGCCCTTGACCTTGTCAAATAGCTTCGGATACAGAGTCTCGAGCCACTGGTACTGTTGGGCGGTGGAGGCGGTGAAGCGGTGCTCCGGGTACCTCTCCATCAGGTCGATCTGAGTGGCCCAAGATCTAGCAACTTTCTGTTGGGTGGCCGAGTAGGGCCAGAGCCAGGCGCTGTCGATATGGGTATGGCCGATGCTCCAGATTCGTGTGTCTTCGCGGCCCTCGACGATATCTTCCTCGTAGACCTTTTCACCCTTCTCTTGCCAGCCCTTGCCCAGGATCTCTTCGGCCAGCTTGCGGCATCGCGGGATGCTATCGAGGTCCGCTTTACGGAAAGTGTTCTGAATTTGGTTGGCGACCCAGAGAGCACGGTTCTGAAGCTCCGAGTCCTTGGAGAGGTTCTTGACGCAACCCTGGAGAGTTTCAAAGTCCCACATGAGGCGCCAGACCTCAGCACGCTTGACAACAATGTCGCAAGAAGCGAGCTCAAAGTAGCGGTTGGGATCGGGATCGCCAGATCCATCGGCTGGCAAGCCAAACATGCCGTTGGCGGTAATTTCGACGTAAAAGTGGATGCCATTGCGGTACTGGGGCAGGAGCGGGAAGTCGACACGCCGGTTGTCCTCAAAGCCGCCAGATATGCCCTGCAAGGGCATGCCGTCCTCGGTGAAGATCATGGCCTCGCATCCAGGGTCGAATTCGAGCTGGACCCAGTCCTTCTCGCGCCAGGCGTTCGGGACGGTGAGCTTAAGCTTGAGCCAGTGGTTGGTCCACGAGGGGCCAAACTTGATGCCCTTGTGAGCCGGCACATATTTTTGCGTCTTTGCCTGCTCAAAGGTAGGCTTGGTGCCCGCTGGGGGAGTCCAGCTCTGAACGGTGATGTACTTTTCTTCGTCGGTACGGTGCTCAAAGAGGAGGGAGGTAATGTTGTAGTCGGCATACTGTCCGCCGATGAACTCGTCAAGACGTCGCTCATGGATAGAACGGATCAAGCCAGAGCGCACAGGACGCGGATCAGATGTCGAGAGGAGCGGATAAGTGTCGCGCGTCTTGTCGACATTCTCGGTTGTGGTCGCGGCAGAGGCATTGAGGCCAGCCTGCGGACCGTGGTGCTTGCACATTCTACCCGGTTTCGACGCCTACACGGCTTTGTGAAACCCCTGTTGTTTCAGAAATGTAGTGGTGTGTACGCGTCGAAGGAGAGCAATTGTGAGTAGAAGAGCAGAAAGGATCACATGCGCTCTTTATAAGTCGGAGGCGGCGGGAACTGGCTCCCAGCTAGTGGGGCATACATATACTTATCATTGACAATAAAAGATGTGCCACAAAATAGTGGTTAGACAGCGGTACTGTATCCTAGGCCGTTTGTCGTACAGTACTGTCCTGTCCTGCAGCAGCTCGACAGGCAGGCAAGCAAGCGGCAACACAGTAATGGACTGGTGCACTCACACCTCGAGGTGGACCCACTGGACCGTACTACAGTATTCTGGCTGCAGCGCGGTGATGGTCAACTCGCCGGGGACGAGGCAGTTTGCCAGTGTGGTGTCGGCTTCCCCGCTTGCTTGCTCGACGGAATCAAGGCCAGCGCCGAGGTCGATCTGCGACACCGTGACTGCCCTGATGCCCTTGCTCAGTCCTCTGCTGTCCAACCCGCACGGACCCTGCATGAACCTACACAGTCCGCATGTTGTGTTCTTGCACCTCCACGTAGTGCGCTTCATTACCATATTAGGCCGTGTCCTCAAAACTACAGCCTGATTCTGCTTGGGCACATCATCAGACTGGTAGGCTCAATGTGGTCCATCTAGCTCATGCTCTAGTTGAGCTTACTCGACCCATTCCATGGTAATATAGGTGGTGCAGCCTTTGTGGCATGAGGGCCAGCAGGAAGCCATTAGCAGTCAACAATAGACACAGCAGACATTAGGCAACAATGGGGTTCAAGGGTACAAGTGTGTGGGGTGGTGTTAGGGCACACACCGCAGATGACAAGCGCTGTTAGACTTGCCAGTCACAGCGCTCTAACACCCTAGCGCCCCTGTGCCTGTCGCGCGGGGAGCCTGCACCAGTCATCTCCCTGCGCCCTCTCGGCCGGCTCCCTGCGCCAGCCCCTGCGCCCGTTGCGCGGGGAGCCTGCGCCAGTCACTTCCCTGTGCGCTCTCGGCCGGCTCCCCGCGTCAGTCCCCGCGCCCCTGTAATCAGCACGCGGGGAAACCCGCGCCAACCCGCGGTGCTCGCGCGGGTCCCCCGTCGCCATCTACCCCTGTCCCCCCTGTAGACCTCCTTCCCAGAGGTTGTCAAATGTATTACCTAGCTATCTCACCTCATGGGAGTGTAGCTCAATACTAGTAGACCATTCCCATTACCTGACGTGGTGTGTGCACCTCTCAAGCAAGCCCCTGTTAGGATGGCCCCAGGGGTCTTAGTACCACAGCATAGGAACTGTGGCCTGGAGCAGGGAGGGGGGGCTTGCTTGAGAGGTGCACACACCACGTCAGGTAATGGGAATGGTCTACTAGTATTGAGCTACACTCCCATGAGGTGAGATAGCTAGGTAATACATTCAACAACCTCCGGGAAGGAGGTCTACAGGAGGGACAGGAGTAGATGGCAACAGGGGACCCACGTGCGCACCACGGGCCGGCGCAGGTTTCCCCGCATGCTGGTTGCAGGGGCGCGGGGGCTGATGCAGGGAGCCGGCTGAGAGGGCGCGGGGAGGTGACTGGCGCAGGCTCCCCGCGCAACGGGCGCAGGGGCTGGCGCAGGGAGCCGGCCGAGAGGGCGCAGGGAGATGACTGGTGCAGGCTCCCCGCGCGACAGGCACAGGGGCGCTAGGGTGTTAGAGCGCTGTGACTGGCAAGTCTAACAGCGCTTGTCACCTGCGGTGTGTGCCCTAACACTTGTAACCAATCTTGAATCAATCTTATGCCCCAGTTGTGACAGTGGTGGTGGTGTTGGTGGTGGTGGTGAGGTGTGGTGAGCAGGATTGAACAACAAACATGATCTGTAGGTCACCTGCTACTGAATGTCCATGGTATGTTGGTAGCCAACATCAATTGTGGCAAGACCGTGCGGGGCGTGCAGTGGAGTGTTAGACATCACGCAGCCAAGCAAAGCACCACCAGCCATTCATGTCAAAAGTGTCAACAGCGAGCCTGTTGGCAAGCCAGCGATTGGACGGCGCGCCTGCACCACGCAGTCGAAGCTCAAGCTGCCGCCGACCTCTGATTCTAGACCCAACCAGGGAAAAGAAACAAGTCTAACAAGTTTCTCGCAGCGCTAGATGTTGTTAGTCATATGTCAGATCTCGAAGCTTGGTGGAGCTGCACGTCTTTTTCTAGTTACTGTATACCGTATAACTTACGTTCTCCCTCGACCCTCGAGCCAACAACGTTTTTCTTCTCGCTTTCCCCAAGTTTTTCTTTGTGGGAATCGGAATTTCGGGCAGATCGCCAGAGGCGGAAGGTGCCTGCTACAGCGCGTGCTACCAACGCTGAGGCCGTAAGCTAAGGCTAGCAAGGGAGATAGCTGGTGGGTGTGGCTAGTCTGCGGTGCCCAAGGTCACCGACGCTGAGACCACCTTGAGCTTCGCAAGGACTATCGCCAGGCTGACACAACCGCACAAGACGTGTCTGCCTCTCGAGTCCAGACCACCACCGCTAGCTTCGTCCGCAAGTATTGCTCTACGCTACGTTGCATAATGGCCCCCAAAGGTGCGTATACCCCTTTTCCGCCCGCGCACCGTGCCGCCAGCATCGTCTAACACCAAGAAGTGGTCGCTTGCCTACCCATCGGTGTAAGAACAGCTGCGATGAAAGCCGAGCCCAAGGCAGCTAAACCCGCGACCGGAAAGGCGTCCGTGGCCAGAGCCAATGGAGCCACAAAGCAGGCATCGAGCGAGCCAAAACTTAAGAAGGATGCAAGCGAGACCAAACAGAAGAGGGAAGCTGGCGAGACCAAGCCGACAAAGTCTGCAGCTGCTCTTGCAAACCGTAAGAAGGGCGAAGCTGCTCCAACGACAAAAAGCAAGGCAAAGCCAGTCATCGCCGCTCCAGCCAAGGCTAGTAAATCGGCAAAACCACCAAAGCCCACCAAGCCTGTCAAAGCAACGAAGGCCACCAAGGTAGCGAAGGAAGAGGAGAAGCGCGGAATAAAGCGTGCCATCGATGATGAGGAGGAAGACGAGCTCATGGATGAAATTGATGAGGAAGACGAGATTAAGGATGAGCCAAAGCCGCTGCCCGATCTGAAGAAGGCAACGACGCCAACGGCCCGCGCACGATCGGTCGAGCCCATGAGCGAGACTTATCTCGAGGACGGCGGTCGTGCAGTTCGCGCAGCCAAACGTACCCGAAGAGCACCAACACCAGTAGGCCCCCTCAACTCTGTGCCCCGACTTGTGCAGAGTGTGCACGCCTCCGACATCAGCGACGGCATCGCAGTGCAGGTCTCGACCGGGCTGCTGCCGACGTCTGGCAAGGGCACCGTGTTGCCGCGCAAGCTGTTCGTCTGGGGCTCGGGTGACTCTGGCCAATTCGGTGTCGGTGCGCCAGAAGACGACAAGCCCAACAAGCTCAACAAGCCCAAGCCGTTCGGCAACAAGGAGATCTCGATGCAGATCGACGACGGCGATATGGGCGAGGGCGGTATCGAAATTGTGGTCGGAGGTGGCATGCACTCGGTCTTGATCGACAGCCTGGGACGCATCCTCACTTCGGGCGCCGAGGACTACGGAACGCTCGGTCGCAAGCACCGAGGCTCTTCTGACGAGGCCGAGGAGTGCTACTTCAACTTTGCACCTGTCGAGGGCATCTCGCCGACAGGACGCGGCGTTCAACCGGCTGACGGCAAGGAGGGCGAGGTGGAAAAGTTCCGAGCGACCCGCGTCGCATCGGCCGATGCAGCAGGTGCGGCACTCGACGACCGGGGACGCCTGCGCTCTTGGGGTTACTTCAAGGATGGCGAGGGTCGCGTGTGCTTTGCCGACTCGGATGCACCTGGCGCCAACCGGGAGCAGTGGCACCCCATCCCACTTCCCGGTATAGAACACGAGCAATTCGCAGCCGTTGCTGCGGGAGAGAACCACATTCTCGCTTTGACTCTGCACGGTAAGGTGTTTTCGTGGGGCACCAACACATGCTACCAGCTCGGCCGCACAGCCAATCCTCGCAAGATTGCACAGAAGTTCTCCAAGACCGAGCCTCCGCGCGATTGCGACCTGACGCCTACCCTGATCACCGGTCTTGGCGAGTGCAAGCGTATCTTTGCAGGCCTTTCGAACGGCTTCGCAGTTGAAAAGAGTGGCAAGGTGGTTGCGTGGGGTCTCAACACGAAGGGCCAGACGGGCACGGGACTCAAGTCGACTAAGATTGCTACTCCACACACAGTAGCTGCGTTGAGCCCGGCACGTCATGGTGGTGCAGAGGTGGTGCAGATTGTTGGCGGCAACTTCCATACCGCATTCCTGCTCTCCAACGGACAGGTCTACATCTGTGGCGACAGCGACGAGGGCAAGCTTGGTCTGCCCAAAGGTCACGCGAGTCTTAAGAATGCCAGTGCGACCAACCCGATCGTTGTGCGTGAACCAGTGCACGTTCCTTTCCCGGATCCGCCGTCCTGGGCTCCCGCTTCGACCAAGGCTGAGGACGGCAAGACCAAGATTGTGGCCATCAGCGCCGGTATGCGATTCACTCTTGCTCTTGCAGCCGACGGCACGCTCTACTCCTGGGGTACCACTTCAGACGATGCGATGGGTCAGCCCTCGGAAGAGATGGGAGGTGATCAGAGCAAGGACACACCCAGCGCTGTTGCCATGCCCGGTCAGCCGGGTGCCTGGCGTATCATGGCAGCCTCAACTGCTGGCCAGCACTCGCTCGCCCTGGCAGTCAAGCCACCTCAGGACGATTGAATGGATCCATGCCAGTCACTTACCACTTGCGCAGCACCCTCCTATCTGCCCCGTTGTCGCGAACAATCTCAGCCTTCGGTGGCTTTCGTTGACTCTCTGCGCAAATATCTCTTTTTTCTCATGCATTGCAGAGATACGCATTCGTGTTCTGAATCTTTGAGAATCAAAGTCACAGTGTGACATTTCGTGCTGCGAATCTCTTGTAAGACCGATACATCAATGGTATGACAACACCCAAAACTTGATAGATGGACACGTCGAGCACACTTCACGGGGTGTCGCTGGCAATCGCTGATCCGTCAACGATGTAAGCTCCAGCCCGGCAGCCTTGAACTTGACACCAAGGGGAGAGCAATGGCACGTGACCACTGCAGAGGAAGCAACGAATTGGCAAGGCACGCAGTGGTATCAGTCGCCCGGTCTCGGTGACGTCGTGATTGTCGGTTGCGCGCTGTGCTGTGTCGAGCTTCGCATTCTTCGTTCCGGTTGTCGTATTTGCATTGCCAAGGTCTTGTGCTGACACTATGAGACATCCGGAATCTCGAGCGACGGCGCTGGCTCGAGCGGGTTCGAGAGGAACAGGGCTGATCCGACGGCGGAGGTTCCGAAATGAGGACAAAGAAACTCCCGAAACTGGCAGCAAGCCGTCCGCGTTTCGCCTGAACTGCCTCGACAGCGCGGGGGAAGCGGGGTTCGGGTCCAAAGCGAGACTGAATTTCCACAGGCCACCCGTCTGGCCGGGCCTGGACAGGGTGCAAGGCACAACTGTGATCAGTTGCTTGACCAGGGCGGTGGTGCGTGTGATTTCCTGGACTGCGTAGAATTCGCTTTTGCGTCTAGGCGATACGCAACTAAATTTGAGCCACGCGCCCTTGTTCCTGCTCAACGAACCAGGCAGCTACTGTAGATACCGTACCGGACAGTACAGTAGTGCCGCACAACATTGCCGGACAGTAGCGCAGCAGAGTAATCGATGTGACTTGCTGTGTGGTGAAAGATGCGATGCAGCAATCACCGATGTGTTGAAAGCGACCGTTACGGCAACGCACGTCCTATCTGGATTTCCGCCCAGATACAGTAGCCGCTTGCCTTCGGCTCAAAGCCGGAGTGGCACGGTTGCAAGATTCTCCAAATGCCCGCCTCTTGCTCCGACCCGGTTTCGATGATGCCGGACCATGGCTGAACCTTGAGCTACAAGGGTGATACGAGCGAAAGGAAACCGTCGACGTCTGCATCGCCATCTCGTTATTTCACCGCTTGGGTTCCGTTGCTGAGTGAAAGGTGATACGTGCCCGAGATGTCGATGATATATAGACGTTGGCGATGAACGGAAAATATGTGCGTAACATACGCCGGCAAGCTCGAATGGTATCGATAGGCGCCTCTCTCATCGCAGGGGACCTTACTGCGACGTTCTGCAACTCGATCAGACTCTCTGATTACATCTGGTCACAACTGCCCTGACCCGGAGCATCATCGGCTCAAGAGCGATTCTACGATAGTCAACCCGTTGCTGTACTGTTCTCGAGCGCTACTGATCCCGACGTCTTACTGGAGTGGCAGGCTCTGGACTGTTGTGACTCTCACGGGCTGATTCGCGCATCACACCGCATCGTAGCTCGAAACTCGAAATCTGCAATCAGCTGCTCAGACGGAGAAATCTCTCAAGCGAGACGTGAGAAGGCGTCTTTTGCTTGCTGACTGCAACGCGCCTGGCACTGACTGGCTCCACTGAAAACCTGACCAACTCTCACAGGCCCGAGCGTACGACCACTTGCTTGGCCGGCGAAAAAGCCCAACTTTCGTCGGCGCGCTCCGAAACTTGGCTTCAACCAATTTTCCGCTTTCTCGTTTCGGCAGCCTAGTCGCTGCCCCCCCAAAACGTGTCTCTCTCCACCGCACACACGGTGAAGGCTGTCGCTTTCGCACGCAGCCCAACTTTGTGACTTCCTTGTGCACCAAAAAAAAATAAAAAAAAAAATAAAAAACAAGCAGGGGGGGGACAAAAGGGAAAGTCATCTGCCCAAAACGAACAGGACCCTTCTTGCCGCGACTGCCCAGGCAAATCGTGTCTGTCTGATATCATCTCGGCTCAACCGCTGTACAGGACTGAAGCTCACATGGCTACGCACGCTGCCACCATCCGATAATTCCTATCCAGGCGTCCGTGCATCTCTTCTCGCTACCTTTTCATCTTCCACCAAACGGACTCGCTTTCCCTTTGACAGCCGCTCCACTACACCGTCACTTCAAGCGACACCATCACCGGCGCGAATCCACGTCAACATTGGCGCTTCCGACCGACCGTACTGTCTCCAATCTGCAACACAGAGTTAGGCCGCGGCGACAGCCTGATCTTACCATTGCCAGCACTTCTACCTTACTGCCAATTGGCACCACCTCGTAGACGACAGCAACGTTCCTGACCATCATTCTCTCGACACTCCGTCCGGTAGCGCTGTCCAGTGCGCTTCACTTTGCCCCTGGACCTGCCTGCTCGCTTCGCCTGCATCGCAGCCTTCGCTTCAGCACTCTTGCCTCGACTGTGGGCAATTCAGGCTCTCTTAAACCTACGCGCCCTTCTCAGACCGCACCTTCAGCTCCGAGTGTCCGCAAATTCAGAGCAGGGCACTTCACAATGTCCTCCACATCTCACTCATCGTTGTCGTCGTCAGGGTCCACATCCTCGAAGCACAAAGTCGCTATCGTTGGTTCAGGCAACTGGGGCTCCGCGATAGCGAGGATCGCAGGTCACAATGCCACGCGGCACTCCGACACCTTTGAGCGCGAAGTACAGATGTACGTCTACGAGGAAGACCACAAGGGTCGACCGCTTTCGCAGGTCATCAACGAGACGCACGAGAATCCAAAGTATTTACCGGGCTGCCGACTTCCGGATAACGTTGTTGCCAACCCTTCCGTAGTGGATGCGGTCAAGGACGCAACAATGCTCGTATTCGTTCTCCCACACCAGTTCATAATGTCGACTTGTCGCGAACTCAAAGGAAAAGTCAATCCGAAGGCCCATGCCATCTCAATGATCAAGGGTGTCGAGGTCAAGAACGGAGATATCAATATCTTTGCCGATGTCATTGAGGAGGCACTTGGGATCACCTGCTCAGCACTCTCTGGTGCCAATATCGCCAATGAAGTCGCGCAAGACAAGTTCTCGGAAACTACCATCGGCCATCGTGAGGGCACCAAAGGCAAACAAAATGCCGAGCTTTTCTTCAAGCTCTTTGACACTCCCACCTTTAAGGTTGGTATCATCGAGGACGTGGCGGGTGTCAGTCTCTGCGGTGCTCTCAAGAATGTTGTTGCCATCGCTGCAGGCTTCACTGATGGTCTTGGGTGGGGCGACAACGCCAAGGCCGCAGTCATGCGAATCGGACTGCTCGAGATGAAGCGATTCTCGGAAGAATTCTTCAAGGGAATCAAGCCTGAAACTTTTACAGAGACTTCTGCAGGTGTTGCCGATCTTATCACCACGTGCATGGGTGGTCGCAATCGCAAGTGCGCAGAGGCTTTCGTCAAGACCGGCAAGCCCTTCGACCAGCTCGAAAAGGAGCTTCTCAACGGCCAAAAGCTCCAGGGCACCGAGACTGCAAGAGAAGTTCATGAGTTCCTTGCCGCCCGAGGTAAAGTCGACGACTACCCGCTCTTCAAAGCCGTCTACTCGATCGCTTATGAGGGCATCGATGCTCACGACCTAACCAGTCGCCTCTAGAACATGCAGGCTACTCATCGTCTTTTTACAAAACGCAAGCAGGATTCACGTATCCTGACTTCTCCTGGCGTATTCGGCTCAGCTCATCTCTGCTCCATCTCAGGGCCTTCTATACTGTCTTTCCTTCTTTGCTCCTGGTTCCAAGGGTCCTCTTCGCTCGTCATCGTATTTTCCGTCGCCATACCGCCTTGTTCGATACAATGTACAGAACACTTTGTCCGACGTGACAGTGCGACGAATGACCTGCCAGTACTTTACTTCTACTGAATTGCAGGACGAGCTCACGGATCGGGCCTCACGTAAGGGCCAGCTCACAAGATGACGCCCGATTCCAAGAAATTTGACGTGTGTGCAAGCGGTATAGGATTGCAAGTTGCTGGTGCACTGGCAAGCATGCATGTGAGGCGTGAATTGGGACTTACTTGTGGAAGGGGACAGTAGAACAAGCATAGAGAGCCAGCACATCACGAATCTGAAAATGCAAGGGGAAAATGCAAAAGTGAATGAGAGTCCAGCTCGCCGTCGTCACCGGCGGCATTCACACACTATGAACGTGAAGAAGAAATGACGCTGGTGACGCTGGCCCAGCCGGGCTCGTATTCTTCATCACTCGCATCCAGATCGGCGGCCGAGAGCACGGTCCCCGGCGGCGGGCGCCGCAACCTCTGCGACTGGCTCTTGGTTCTGCCGATGGAGACCGCCTGACGTGCCTTTTCGACCGAACTCAGAGAGGACTCGTTGGAGCCGCCATTCGCTGTGGCAGCTGTGTTCGGAGCCGCGAGCATCTGCTCTGACGTGAACGGGGTGACGACGCCTGAACCGCAGGTGAGGAGTGAGCTATAAGTGTTCGACGAGGTCCGCGGCGGTACACCTACGGAGGGCGGCGATGGAAATTCGAGAGCTTCGCCAGAAGTATCTGCGGAGCCAAACGACAAGTTTGCATAGGCCAGAGACGGAGCCTCGCTGCCGGATCCGGCATCCATTGTCGGCGCAGTAGCCCCGTCCCTGGCGGCGTCGTCATCGGGCCTGGTAAGTGGTGCCTTGACTGCATCTGCGCCAAGATCTCTTGCTTCAGCAACCTCGTCGCGAGGGACAAGAAGCCCGGGCCCCTGCACCTTGTGGGCTGCCGGATCCGATACATCTACTCGACCGGAATACGTCCTCGCCACATGAGCCCGTTCGGGCAACGTTCCGGGAGTGTCGTAGCGGGCGACAGGGACCTTTGCATTTGATTCTGTCGCCGCCACTGCGGCGGCAGCCTGCGGTGCAGCAGGTGTTTCGTATCCCTGCATCCAAGGCTCCTGCTGCGTTGAAGCATCTTTCGAGACCGCCTCTTCGGACTGCGAGACAGCTGCAAGCTCGCTCGCGTTCACCGGCTTGGGGATCTGCCCTGCAAGATCGTCATTCAGCTGCACCAGCCACGACTCGTCCGTCGATGCAGCTTCCGAGTCAGAGATCTGCAGATCCTGTGCACGCCGACGGATTCGCTCGACCTCGCTGGGGGACTGCGCGTAAATACCGATCTCAATCGAAGTATCTGGCGTCATGATGGATCCGTCGAAGCCGTTGGCCAGGGTCTTGCTGGGCGTCGTGGGAGTTGCAGACGGGGCTTCGGGGAAGCCAGGTATGGGTGCACCCGAAGGCTGCTGTGGCAATTCGACCCACGCCTCGATCTTGGACGCGTCAATCTCGGTCGAGGGCGTATCAGGGAGGTTCGGCAAGTCGGTGCTGCGGATCTGAGAACCTGTCGGGCTCGAGTTCGTCTCGCTGGACGCCGCAGCGCGCCTATCGGATGCAGGGGGCGTGGCGGTCTCGGGTCGATTTCGACCGGTCAGCACCAGGTCATCGTCGAGATCCGCGAATGCATCACGTCCACCGCCGTGGACAATATTGTCCGATACGCCTCGTTGCAGCCGAGTAGTGCCGAAACTGGAGGTGCGAGGGGCGCCGCTTCCGAAGAAGGCGCTTCCCGTCATTTGTGGCCGGAGCGAAGCTGAAGAAGGATCACCCCAGCCACCGCCTGCTCCACCGCCGAGCCAGACACCTCCGGTCATCTGTGGACGTAGCACGCCCTCGCCCCATGCGCCCGTACCCTTGCCGGCACTGACTCCCGGAAGTTGACGTCGCGCATGGCTGATCTCGGGATTTGGTGCCGGTGAGCCAAAAGAGCTTCGAGGCAGGACGGGTTTCTCGTCGCTCGATTGAAATTTGGCGATGCGATCTCGCACGGCCGCTGCCCCTCCTCCGACTCTTGACGGGCTGTCTCCGGGACTCAAGCGGCCTGATGCCGCGCTATTCCCAGTAACGTTTGGCGAGAGGGTCGATCTGGATGCACCACCTGTCGGATTGGACGTCTTCCTTTGGAGCGCTGCAATTCTTTCGGACAGCGTGGCTCCCCCCTTTGGGAGCGGGATAGAGCGCTCGCCAGACCTTTTTTGTACACCCCGTACAAAGCAGAACATAGAGATGAAAGCGTAAGACATGCCATCAAGATATCCTCGGGTGAAAGCCGTCTGTCGAGGCACTCACATTACGATATTGAAAGCGTTGCCGGATGAGTCTTGTGATGTCAGATGATGACAGATGCACGCTCTTCTGTCCCGAGCTGATATAAGGCACTTGATTGAGGGAGGAACGGATTCTGGAACCCGATATCAGCCTTTAAATCGATTGAGATGTCTGTGTCGACGAGCGAGGCGGGTGATATAGGCCGACGACGACGCAAGACAAGTCAAGCGAACCGCGAGCGGTTAGAGAGTGGCCAGCGTTTGCGAGGACGGTCGATTCGATCGGAGTCACGGGCGGCAATAACGAGTTGACGCTTGGTGGCCAGATCGAAGCTGAGTTCTGCGAGGACCCAACTGCAGAAGTGGTGGTCACAAGCCAGGAGGAGGAACACAGATCGGATCATGCGAAGAGACGGAAAAGTTCCGAAGCCATGGATGAGGAAAGCAATACCGTACTGAGCCCTGATTTGCGAAGCTTCTGCCACGCAGCGAAGCGTCTGGCAGGGTTGTGTGACACGATGCGACTTGGGTGCATGATCCGTTCCCAGAACGGAGAGCAAGTACGTGTGCGTGCGTGCGTGGTTGCGTGCGTGTCTTTATTTTGGTGTGCGTGTGTTTCCCTCTCGCTATCTCACTGGCGTTCGCCCCGTGCGCGCCTGTGCCGAGGCGGTAGCGGCGGCGTGAGCAATGTCCTCACTCGACTGCCAGACAGGCTACTGTAGCTAGTCTGGCCTCGAGCTAGCCTCCGCATCCCCCAGACTGGTCAGGAAAGGCGCAACACACTGGCTGGCTAACCAGACACACACACACACACACACACACACACACACACACACACACACACACACACACACACACACACACACACACACACACACACGCACATGCAGGCACTCGCCGCTCCCTCACTCAATCGCCAATCTGCATTCAACTGCAGGCAAGCCGATCGGAAAGGCCGACATCTCACCTTGGGGGATGCAATTACTTAGTGCACACAGCTTCACGAACGTAACATCATTCGCGCTTGCGGTGTTCTCCGGGACTGTTGCTAGCCCTCATTCTCGCTGGCCTGGTTCTGGCCAAACAGTCATGTCTGAAACCTCACACGAAGAACAGGCTGCGACGTGACTTGAGTACTGCTTCGTTGCGCTATAGGAGGGGGGAAAGGCAAAGAGTGGCCCAAAATCTAGGCCTTGAGAGAGACGTCGGCCTGACTGGTCACAGCCGTTTGATGGCCCGGCGATACATCGACTCGACTGTCACCCGCTATTGGGTTCGGGCAGGACCCCTCAATTAAGTCATGTGGACCAGCTACCGGTACTGAGAGCCAAGTAGATGCGGCTTTTTCGTCAGTCGCGTGCGGGTACCGTTCCTGTTGTATTGTAGCTGAGTGAGTGTAGTTGGGGAGCAGGATTAATTCTTTCCTGACTTTGTGGCAGTTGGCGTGTGGCTCTATACGTCTAACACACAACACCAAAGATGGCTTGCGACCTTTTCAGACGCCGTGAGAGCAGGACAACCGCAGAAGAAGGGCATCTCCATGCTTTGTCGCTTTTGACTTGACATGCGTGTGTGTGCGTCGGCGTGCAAACCCACATCAACAGCGCAGCTCCCAGGTCTGTAGCTTGTTTCCCGTCTCTATCTCAACCTAAGACCCATGGCTGCGACGTACTGCGATGGCTCTGAATGCCAGCTCTCACCGTCTCATCACCACCTCCGGCTATAGCATCACCGACCGCACTCTGCCCTTTGGCCTGCCCGCTGTCGTCGGCACTTGTAGCGACTTGCCTGGCTCGCCCGACAGCGCTACAGTAGTGTGATTGCAAGCATACACAACGTAGAAGGAGCTCCTCTCGATAGGGTAACGCCACCGTGAGTCGAGAACGCTCTCGTCGTCCTGGCAGGTAGCTGCAGCGAGCCCGCGAAGAGAAGCAGGATTCCCTCTCGACGTTGTGAGGCAACAGTGCGCTCGTGCTAGGCAGAACAATTTGGCCATGACCGCATCAAATGTTGGCCCCAACGGACCCAGCGAGAAGAGCGGGACGGACAAAGACATTGTCGAGTCACAGCTCTCCCGCCTCGACCCTGACTCCATCCTAGCCGACGATGCGAATCCGAACGACGTCCTAGGCGAGGACAACGAGTCCGATGCCGACGCAGCCACAACGGCCAGCGTTCCGGAGCAGTCCTCAGGGCAAGAGCACGCAGAACCAGACTCGAAGCGGACCTCCGCAGCATCGGCCATCTTCAGCAACGGCTCCTCGACTGGAGATGACAACAGCATAGTTAGCGGCCCGAGATCATCTCGGTCAACGAGGAAGGAGGAGGAGGATCGGGGTAATGACGAGCGGGCCGGTGCTTCAGTGATGGCTACCGTGGCATTGCACACCAAGGAGAGTGTATCGTCTCTGGCTTCTATCTCGCCCGACGAGACAATTCGTGAGCTTCGCGATCAGGTCTCGGACCTCACAATGCAGGTCACAAGCCTCAACGAGAAGCTTGTGCGCTCCTTCAACCGCATGGCTGATCTCGAAGATGACCATTCAGATGCCCAGGAACGTGTTCGCTCTATGTCGATCAAGATCGCCGAGCTTGAAAAAGAGCGGGCGGAGCATTTGGACGCACTCAACACTGGTCTGCTCGTCGAAAAGGCGCATGTCAGCAGTGAGATGCAACGCATGATGGATCGAGTCATCGAGGAGACCGCGCAACGTGGCAAGGCAGAGAGCGACAAGACCAAGATCGAGGCCGAGCTCGACGAGCTCAGCTCGAGCCTCTTTAGTGAAGCCAACAAAATGGTCGCCGTGGAGCGCCTGTCTCGAGCGCGAGCGGAGGAGAAGAGTCGCAATATGGAGGAGAGACTCAAGGATACCGAAGGCATCATGGTGGAGCAGCAAAAGGTTCTAGCAGATCTGCAAAAGCAGGTGGAGAAGCTGCAACTCTCATCTTCCTCTTTATCGAGTGCAACTAGCCGGCACAACAGCGGGGACGCCGAGTCCGTTGTCTCCGCTGACAGTGATGTCGCCAGCTTCCATCGCCTCAAGTACACCTCGCTGGCTAGATCGCTATCACAGCGAACGACAACTGTCCAACGGCAGCATCGCCCAGCCGCCGACCTTTCTGCAGAGGCATGCTTAATGATCAACATTGTACCGTACCAAGAGTTCAAGGCTTTCATTTCGCACCTGCGCAAGCTGCGGCGCCAACTGGCTCCTTTCTATACCTATCCAGCTGCCTCTGGACCAGGCCCTCGTGAATCGCTAAATGGCACTCCAGCGCCACGGGTGATGTCGCCGGGACTACAACGCACGTCCACGCCTTCGGGCACGGGCCTCAGCTCGGCTGCCAACGCCTACAGCCAGGGCGTTGGTGCTTCGCTTACCAGCGCCTCGCCCTTCACGCTCGCGGGCGTTGGTCGCCATCGCGACTATCCGACGCTGCCGTCCAACGCCGAAAATCTCGTTCATCTGCCCAATCAGCTGTCTCTGCCCTTCATAAAGCGTGCGCAGGAGGAAGACGTTGATCCGTGTCTACGCCTTGACTTCGCTCCTGGTCTGAACTGGTTGAGCCGCAGACAAGCGAACACTGCCATTCTCGAGGGCAATCTGGTTATTGAGCCGCTATTCGCTGGCGGCAAGGCCATCGATGAGGATCAAGTGCGACGAAATAACGCTCACCTGCCTCCCGCTGCATGTACGCTCTGTGGCATTGCCGTAGTCAATGTGCCGCTCCCCGGAGGTGTAGCGGCAACCGCGCTGTCAGCCGAACAAGGCGGAAAGACATCGTTAGTTCCGAGTGGCCTTGCTAATGCCACATCCAGCTGGGCAAGCTCAGCGGCCAGTTCTTTAGGGTCCATCACCGGCAGCAGCGGCAGCACTTCGAGCTCGGGCATGCTTACACCGAAACCGTCTCGCGCTGGTCTGTTCAGCTCCTTCCGCAAGACCTCACAGTCGATCAAGCCTGCGGATGCCGATGCGCCCGCGGAATCCAATGGCAATTCCGGCGGGGTCGAGCCGACTGATGGTGGCATGCCTGCGGACCCGATCCTGCTGACCGATATTGTCGTGCCTTCGCACATTTTTCGTCTCAGCGAAGGAGCTACCACACGCTATCTGCTGTGCCCGCATTACTGTCTGCTGCGACTTCGAGCGGCGTGCCAGTTTTGGGGATTCGTGCGCAACCTCGAGCGGTCCATCGTTCTGGAGGGCAAATACGTCTCGGAAGAATCGACTCTCGCTTTGGCGCAGTCATTGCCTGAATCTGTCGACGGCAACACAGAGACATCGGCTGTCAGCAAAAGCATTGATGTAGCAGCGTTGGAGAAGGCTGCCGCAGACTCAGAGCACGCCGACAAGTCCGAGGGCTCCAAAACGACGCACCATTCTTCGAGCGTGCCGACTGATACCGGAGCGGAAGAGGTCAAAGAAAGCGTGGTGGAAGGCGCCACGGACGGGGCGACCAAGACGGACGGCACAGCCGCAGATGAGCCTTCCAATGGACCCGTCATGCAAGGCATCGCCGCTCCTGGCGAAGTTCTCACAGATGAGGAGACCAACAGGCCTTGCGATGCTGATGACGACGACTTTTCCGACGCGACTTCATTCCCTTCGGCCGAAGAGTGTCAGCTTCAATCGGCCGTGACAGAGAACGAGTCGAAATCGACCAGAGACGCTGTAGAGAAAACTACCGAAAAGCAGCAGGAGGCTCACGCTGACGCGGGAGCAGAGACAAAGAACAAGCCGACCCAGGACCCCGTCCCCGAGGAGGGCGCATCAGTGGCCGAGGACGTCGCGGGCGGTGGACCTGCAACGCATAATGGCGATTCATTGGATGCGGTTACATCTGCAGAACGTGCGGTCGTTCCACCGCCCGTGCCGAGACGTTCAGCAACCAGGACGCCGGGCACCACGTCTCCGGCTCCGGCATTACCTCCTCGACGTGCGCCTCGTGCACTGGCGGATGGATCTGACAAGTCGCTGGTGCGACCAATGGTACTGCTGGCACGGAGTGCGACGCCAATCAACACGACGCTGCAGCTCAGCAAGTTGGAGACAATGGACTGGGAGGATCGGATGTGGACTGAGATTACCAAGCTCAAAGAGGAGCTGTGGCGAGCTCGCGTAGGCCTGTTGGGCGACGACGAGGCGGCATAAGGGATCACACTGGCTCATTACATCGTCGCCATGGGTCTGCATGTGTTCAGTGTGTCCATCGACTCAGTCATGCCGCAGAGACCTTTACAGACAGCGAGCACCGAAAGCAAACCTACTAATCATTTGTGAGCTCGCAACGATTGTGACGGAAGTCATAGGTTCCGAAATGTGTTCGGGGCTCGAGGCGCCGATGTGTGCTCGAGGGTTGGTCGGCTGAGGTGCGAGTGGATCCATGCACTGCAGTGTGAGGCGGTTCACGGACAGCTCCAGCTGCGATTGGGCCTGGTCTTCTGTACGAGAGGGTCCGGTACCGCACTGGCTGGCGTTTTGCACTGTACAGTACGAACCGGCAACACTGCCGAGTAACGATTATACGGAGGTACTGTAGCCGAACACAGACGGAATAGTCCAATTATTTCGCCAACAAAAGCGAAAAAAAAAATGGCACATTTCCGGTGGGGAGGTGCAGGTGTGCCATACTGTACGCGCGCATGTAACACGAAGAACGGCAAGTACAAGTGCCAGTCGGCTAATGTACAGTTCGATAGAATAAAGATCATTTATATATTATCTATATTATTAATTATGTCCCATTTTTCTATTCACTACTGTACCAGTTCGCGTCGTCTGGTACCCCGGTATGATATGTGTGTATAGTTGAATGGTGAGCGACACTGCTCCGACAGAAGAAGCGAACGCGCGAGCCCTCTACTAGTGTATCGTGCTGCGATTGACTTGCGTGCTGGCTTCGCGGTCCGCGACTCCAGTCCCAAGGTGTGTTGGTTGTTCTGAGCTGATGTCGACACAGTCGTCCTGTAACGTGGTGTTGTACACCTGAGGCAGCGAATGCAAACGCACAGATTATGGCTGGCTGTGCCGTCGCGACTGACTGCTGTTCTGTAAGGTTGCAGGTGTGTATCTGTGTAAATGTACAGTTATATGTGTGTAAATATACAGCTAGTACTATATGTGTATAAATATACACTAGTAACAGTAGTACGTCTACAGTATGTGTGTGTGCTTTTGCCAGAAGCTAGTTTTGGGCTTGAGGCTTGAGCTGAACCTAATGAGCAATCGTGGTGAGCAATGAGCAGCAGTGTGCTTCTTGTTGTAGCAACGGGGCCGTGTGGCACAGACGTCCTAGCTTGATATGCAATCAGGCGCCTCTTGCCTGACACCCATGCATGCGTGCGCCTCGCGTGCTCTCGCTCTCTCTCTTCTTCCGTATCCCTTGCACCACCTTGTCCATTCCTACTGTACAGTTCTTGCATGGCCTCTCCGTCGTCTTGCCCTCCGCTCCCTCAACCTTCACCACTCTGTTCATTGAGCCGCATCTACATTCAAACACGGCCCTTCACCTCCGTGACCGAGACACTACTGGCATCAGCAGCTCCTCCGGCCGAGACACGGGAACCTGACGCGCACGCAGAGAACGACTAATCTGTTCCGTCACCGCCAATCTGCCTAGACACAGAGCTCTCTGCGCCCCTCAGTGGACCAGCACAGGCCTTGTCTCCGATTTGCTTTGTAGTGAGCAATTCTGGTCTTTTCAGCGTTGCTCAAGGCCATTCTTCTGCGCGAGCCTTGTTCTGTAGTCAAAATAAAGGTGTAGCCGGCACGCACATGCAGTGTTCATCATTTGACGTATTGCGTTTCGATCGTTCATTACGCTGTTTACGATCTTCAATCCAGTATCGTTGCTGAGCCATGGCATCGCTCCAAGCTCACCGATCCTCGACAAAGCCGACCTTGGATCGCCCTGCATCTCCATTTGATACATCTCCCTCTGCACCCCACCCTCATCCACCTCACATCGAATCGTCTTCACCCCATCGTATCCCTGCATACCCGACCAACGGCCTCATCACGCAGTCCGAAAGTACTCAAAACGAAAGCGATATCTTGTCGTCGGACTCAACACACTCTATCACCAATCAGCATCAACACCAGCAACACAGCACCTTGAAGTCTTTGCCTGCCTCTCCTTCTCGGCAAAAGCGATTGGAAAAGCAGTTTCCGCTCAAGGACCAGATTCGCAGACCTTTCCGCAAGACCGACGTCAATTATCCTGCTGCCTCGGCTGCCGCTGCTAACTCGGGGCTTAGTGCACGCCCGCCCTTCCCCGCTTCGAGTGCTCATTCGTTGCCTTCCAAATCGTCCAAGCCGAATCACATCGGCAGAAGTTTTGAGGCGCTTTTGGCTTCCGACGAGACCTACGTCTTTAAAGAGACAGCCGACGTGGCTCGTGGTCCCGACGAGCTGGAGAGAGAGCAGCTCGTGTCCCCGTCTGACACAAACGAGCCGTTGTCCTCATCAACATCCGACGGAGCTCGCCGAGTGCTTGTCGACCGTCGCCCGCGGAGATCATCGTCGTCTTTGCGCCGCAAGGAGCCCTACAAATTTGGAGAAGACATTGAACACCTAACCTTGACTCCTGACAGTCATTTGCTTGCGGACCCAGCGTCAACTGTTCTCACCAACAGCACTGAAGCACACCCCGTCTCCTCTGGCCCTTCGGCGGTCTTGGCTGGTGGAGCTGCAGCTCATTCGGAGGCTGACAAGTCGAGCAAACTCCGCCACAAAGGTATTCAGGATCGCCTGCGAAACGAAATACGCCAGGCCCCTTCGTCTCCGGACCGAACAACGTCCTTGCTTCATCGCCACTCACCGCTCGGTAATACATCGACATCCACGACGCCTCCTACAAACACAGCCATGTCTGCCATGCCTGGGTTCCTGATTCCTCCTAGCCAGGATCGCGTTGCTCCGCTCCCCTCACGCACACGCAATCGCGCCGTCAGCTCCGTAGGCCTAGAGGAAGAAGTCGAGCTCAATCCTGAAGTAGCAGAGGGTAGTGCCTCGACCACGTCTTTTCGTCAGAGAATGAAAAAGACGAGCGGCTTTCTTCGCAAGCTTCGTGGAGGCGACAGTGGTGGCAATGAACGAGTCCCCAAGCTTCCGCCGCCCAGTAAAGCCGCGTCAGTCATCCCCTCGGGACGGAGCTACGCAAACTCGGCTTCCAACGCATCAACGACGTCGCTCAGTCACAGAACCGGCACCTCGGTCTCCAGCGCTACCACATTAGGTCGAAAAGAGAGTAGAGGAAGTGTCTACAGCGGCGAGCCTTCAAGCCGAGATATGCCCGCGACTCCAAATTCCAGCAGTATCTCTCCTCTATCGACGCCTGTCCGTCAGACAATCCAGTTCGTCTCTACGCAGGATTTAGCCGTGCCGTGCATCCCCGAACGCTTCATGACCATTCGGCACCTCGGTCCAGGGCCCTCCGTTGCGACCGCACGTCGACAGTCTGAAGCCGATGTATCTGCCCACAATGCAACTCCGACCAGACGAGGCTCAGCCGCAGCACGAATTCCCTCGGCGCCATCCGATACGCTGGACCGGGATGGCCAATGCCAGATTACATTACCGCAACGTTCGTCTTCGCAATCCTATGATCGCCACCATCTCAGCTCTACAGAGTCAAGCGGCGCCCTTCGTATCGCGATCCGCAACTTTGAGTCCGAGATGGACGACGCTCTCAAGGATCCGCCGCGCGCAGATCTGGAACCGCAACCTAGTTGCAAGCCCGATCGTAACTTCCAGCATGCCTGGGGCCCTAGCCCACAACTGCCGGACCTTGATATTCAACGATACAAGGAGAGATCTGGCAGTTTTCTCGAAGAGCCCGAGTTCAACGCCACCACGACGGGTCACACCACCATCGGCTCGGAGATCTCTGTCGCAACGCCTGTGGTTGCGACTCATCCAGACTCGACTGAATCATCGATCTCTCCCACGTCGCAAGACAGTACCTATCGTGCTTTGCCGGCCTATCCGCGATCTCTTCCCGGTAACGAGGCCAAAGCACCGTCATCCCCGGCCGACACGGACGGTGCGACCCGATGGGCCCTTGGAGGTGAATGCAGCCTCCAGCCGACCTCGCCTGATCCTAACGCTTCGAACCACGTGAGCCTGGACAGCTTGGACCGAGAGGAAGCAGTCTTGGCCGAGGTGCCATTCTCCGGACACATCAATCCATCCTCGCCCTCGGTTCAGCGACTCGCTCGGCCTATATCGCTTGTTGCGCAAGAAGCGCCGACAGACCGAGCTGAATCGCCAATCGAGTCGATGGCGTCTGCCCACAACAGCCAACGCAACTCGTGCGATTCATTGCCTCTACAGGCGTCCTCTGAGAAGCAGCTCCAGCGTCGCACCGCCAATTCTGGCGCAAGTCTAACCAGCTTCAAGTCGTTTGAGACCGCAGCTGAGAGCACAGGTGTCAATAGCGCCGATGCCAAGATCACCACATTTCCACGATCATCGAGAGACTCAACCGAGGCTGGATGGAGCATCGACGGAGAAGCGGCGCCCACCAAGGGAGCATGTGGTGAACGTGAAGCGGATTCGTTAGCCCACTTCTCACCTTTGCAGTCCAAGTCAGACAGTGCGGTCCTCGGTGTGGCCTCGAGTCCAAAATCTCTTCGTGATCAGCGCGCTGATGCCGGTCTGATGCCCGAGAGTGAGAATGAAATCGCCAAGGAGCAGAGTATCCGCCTTGTGACTAAGCCCTCCGATCCATCGACATTGCAGGAGTACGACGACGGTGCAGACTCAGCATCGACCGAGCTAGCCTCCGACACTGTGCTGGTGCACTCGTGCACCAGTCCAATGCAGACAAGTCTACCAAAGGTAGAGGAGCTTCCAGCCACCTCGGCTGTTCGTCCTGATCGTGGGAGACCGCTGTTTCTCGACATTCGCCCAGCACCTCATGTTGGACGCAGTTCATCGTCTCTAGGTGTGACGTCGTTAGCGCGGGCGGCAAGCCTCATGTCCTCGCCCTTGCATTCGCCCATGCCGAACCAGATGAGCTTCGACATGTCACCTTCAATTGGCAGTCACGACTCATTCGATGCCGCGGGTTCACAGCCCTACGCTGCCACTGCTGACGAGCTGGCCGACAAGTGCTGGGCTGAGGATCCTTCGTTTCTGAAGAAGGAGAAGATTGCGGAGTGGCTCGGAGGCCTCGGTCTTGTGAACCGAGCTGCACGAGCCCGATACTTTGCTAACTTCGACTTCAATGGCCTCCGAGTAGACATGGCATTTCGAAAGCTCTGCGAGAAGTTATTCTTACGCGCAGAGACACAGCAGGTTGATCGCATTCTGGCAGCGTTTTCCCAGCGCTACTTCGAGTGTAACTCGGACTCGGTCTTTGGCAGTTCCGACGTGGTCCACTCTGTGGTGTTCAGCATCCTCCTGCTCAACACTGATCTTCACATCGCCGAGCTGCAGGAGCGAATGACACGGCAGCAATTTGTGCGCAACACGATGGGCGCGATCGAAGAGAGTGGAGCTGACGTACCAGCCTTTGACGACGGTCGCAGCAGCTTCAGTGTTCAGATCGGCGAAACTGCCTTTCCCATGTCACGTTCGCGCGACGCGGCTCCGCTCCGGGCACCTATATCCGCTGACAGCGGCCTCAACGGCGGTGTCAGCAGCGGTAGTACTCCTATCGCGGAACAGGCTTCTGTAGAACACGAACCGATGCCGCGGCCCAGCATCGCTCCTGACGGCACCAAGAGCAGAGAGTCCGAGATTGAGGCTATGCTCAAGGACATCTATACTGCAGTCAAATCCGAACGCATCCTTCTGCCTGCACCCGAAGGCTCTTCAGGCAGAGCCCCGGCAACGGCTCGACCTTCGGGCGCCTTGAGTCCCATCCTTAGCGGTCGTCGGAAGACAGGCACGGGCAGTGACCGCGTGACTGCGCTCAAGCGTGGGTCCATCAGAGGCATTCAAGGCCTGCTCGGTGGACTCAATGGCAACAGCGGTAGCGGCAATAGCCTTGATGCTGGCCTTCTAACGAGTCCGAATCCGGTTCGGTCTTCGATAGACTCCTGGGGTCGATCCACCGGGTTGCTGGCGCCTGTCTCGGAGCGGAGTAACTCGACTTTGCTGGCGCCGCCGCCGCCGGTGACTCCTGGATTTGCAAGTACACTCAATCAGACCACAATTCGCGAGTCGCAGGAGGGGAACACGTATGCCGCGGCTGCCGCATGGGCAAAGGCCTTGCAAGCGTCCAAGATGGACAAGAAGCTCGACGATGACGATGAAGATGACGACGAGCTGGCGCTTGCAGGCCCACCTTGGGCCAAGGAGGGCACACTGATCCGCAAGCATTACTGGGAAAGCCCGGGCAAGCGCGCTAAGGACAAGAACTGGACAGAAGTGTTTGTGGTTGTGTCCAAAGGTCAACTTTCCATGTTCAGATTCGACACCAGCTCATCAACATCAACCTACTCGAAGGCCAAGGGTGCCAACACCGATGCTGCAACTGGAGCGATTGCAGGCGGAATTGGTGCCATCGGAGGCGGCAACTGGCTGTCTTCGGCAACGTGTCTGGGCGAAGTCCAACTAGCCCACTGCCTGGCCAACGCGCTGCCTCCCCCTGGCTACAACCGCCAGCGCCCGCATGTGTTTGCGCTGACGTTGCCTGGCGGCCGTGTGTACTTCTTCCAGACCGGGCATGAGGAATTGGTGCACGAATGGGTCTCCACTTGCAACTACTGGGCGGCTCGTCAATCCAAGGAACCGTTGCCTGGTGGAGTCAGCAACATGGAGTACGGCTGGAACAAGGTCTTGCCGCAGATGGACGACTTCGAAGAGATTGATGGAGGAAGCAGCATGACTGCGAGTGGGAGCACTGACCGGGGGATCATGACCAGCTTGGGTGGCACCACTGTCACACACGGCGCCACGCAGTGGGGCACGAGCTCCCCGCCCGACGCAACCATTTTCCAAGGCACCGAAATGCTTGGTCAGCCCCCACAGACAACCCAATACAAGAGCTTTGACAATCGTAGTGTGCGCAGCGGCAAGTCGGGTCATGCCAATGACAGCGGCACCCGATCGCTACGATCGCGAGTCTATCAAAATTTTACCGAAGCAACGTCAGCACTTGTTTCTCCTACAGCATCGTCGACCAACCTCACTGCTGGACAATTGCACGCAAGTGGCACGGCCAGAAAATCGTTCTCGAGTCCTGCACCCTCTTTCGTCTCCTCCTCGGTGGGGGTTGTCACTTCCAACGAGCGCGTCTTCATCAATGAGTGGCGTGTTCCCAGTTTGCCCACCATGGCGTCCCAGCTGTCCGAGGAGCCTCAACTCATACGACTCGAACGCCACGTGAAGCTGATTGAATCGGATCTGGTGGTGCACAATGAGCTACGTACTCCGATGCTCTCACTGTATTCGCCCCGTGGACGTAACCATGCCAAGGCCCTCAGCAACTGGGAACGCAAGTCCAACCACCTACTTCAGGAGCTTGTCAAGTATCAAAGCTACATCGAAGCCCTGAAACGCAGCGTCGATCTCAAGGCCGAAAAGAAGGCGAAGAAGGAGCTCGAGGGTATGATCGAGGAGGCTGACGCTGCCATGGCCGAGGTCCAGATCTGATCAACAGACACACCCTTGACGAGCTCTAAACCGCCTTTCCCGACCTTTATCGACAGCCATGTCAGTCCGATTCATTAGTGATCGCTTTATACCTGTCAGCATGAACACGAATGTTGAGTCTCGCGATCCCAAATAATATACCTTTTTTCGTACATCTCGTTGCGCCTCAGTCGTCGGGCTTGCGTCAAAGTCGCATCTAGGCCTATCATTACGCCATCGCACGAGCTCTTGAACGTGCCGAGGGTGGGCAAGCGGGGTCCAGCGAGAAAAATATTCGAGCAAGTGTCGTTAATGCGAAGGATATGGTGGAATTGCAAGAGAAAAAGGGGGAAAAAAAAAAGAGAAAGAAAAAAGGGGCAGACGAGCATGTGCAACGAAAACAAGTACATGAAGTGAGCGAGCCGGGACTGTAGAAAGTTAGATCTGGGCCAATTGTTTCACTTGGCAGGCGGGGCGTGAGGTCGTCTTTGCCTTCGACGCGACCAGATCAGCGTGACAGTTGACTCGGCTAAGATTACCGGCGAAGCGCGGGGAGAAGCCGCCATGCTTTCGAGATAGGCGGAGGACTTGAAAGCTGTATCAGCGCCTCATGTTGTCGCCACCGCCGCTATGAAGCTCGGCTGCTGATGCTGGAATAGGGCCCTCTTCCTTGGTCGGGTTGAGGAGGGATCCAAAGCCTACACGGATGTTTGAGGTAGTGCTGCTGCTGGTGGAGCTGCGAGGACGCGGGCCTTTGACATCGATCGAGGTGACGGTCTTGTCATGATCATCTTCATCTTCGTATCCTTGCACTCCGTCCTCCTGACCTCGATACGGGTCAGCAGTCTGGGCGCGCTCAGCAAGGTGCTGGGGTGACCCTTCGTACTCATCCAGTTCGTCCTCTTCCTCGGCAGACGAGCCGGAGAGTTGTCGCTCGCGCATCTGGCCACCGAATTCTTCGCCACGGTGGCGTTCGTGCCAGGCAGTCATGCTGCGAGAGCCTGGTTCGTAAGCCGATCTCGAGAGGGGCGGGTGATCCTTGACTTGTATCTGGGCGGGCCCCATGCCGGGAGGGTGGTGGGCGTATGACTGCTGATGTGGGTGCTGATGCGGGTGGTGCCAGCCGGGAGGCGGCCCGGCGACGCCGCCGGGAAACATCGGACCCAATCTTGCGCCAGAAGATGCGGCTGGAGGAGGCGGTCCGCGGCCCCACATGGCTTCGTCACCACGGCTGTGACCTGCGCCGCTCTGTTGTGATCGGCCAGAAATGCCAGTGCCAGTGCTAGAGCCAGTGCCAGTGCCACCGGCACTGCCGCTCTCCGACTGATCTCCGCCGGGGCCATGACACTTTTGATGACGTCGCAGATTCGACTGCACGCTGAATGACCTTCCACATCCGGGCTCGTTGCAGACAAATGGCTTCTCGCCTGTGTGCGAATGGTGATGGATCTTAAGACTGGAGGGACGCGAGAACCGCTTGCCGCACCACGCACACTCATACTTGGCCTGACCCGAGGCAATGGTGCCGGTCGTACCCGCGGTTCGAGGACTGCCGCCGACCATGGTGCTCGGATGTGCCGGAATGATGCCGTCGGGAACGCTAGCAAGTCCCTGGCCTCGCATCATCTGAGCCTGGAATGCCGAGCGCGGCACATCGACAGGCTCCGAGGGCATAGGTCTGCGTGGAAAGACCCAACCGCCTGCACCTCCGGGTCCCGGTCCCATGCCATCGTCCCCCGCACCGCGCCCACGTCGAGGATGGAACGAGTCAAAGACTGGCCCTGGGGGTCCCGGCATGGGACTAGGTCCCATGTACCGATCGAGGGGAGGACCCTCTAGTCCCTGTGGATACATTCCAAGCTGCAGTGGGGGCGGGGGTCTCAGCTCAAACTCGCGTCCCGACATCGAGTGAGATTTGGGACGGTGAGACCGCACCAGACTTGGATTCTCGTACAGTTCTGTCGGCATCGGCATGCGCTCCTGCATCGATAGACTGTGTTTGTGCGAGTACTGCCGCCCAGGAGCGGTGGAATATGAAGCGTCATCGCGACCCTGCTGCCCCATTCGCAGCAGCTCCGAGGCCGCCTCGAGTCTCTGGCGGCGCGCCGGATCATCTGAGTTGGGCAATGGTGCGATCGGCCGATCCGTGTGAGTCAAGGTGCGGGCGCGGGGACGCGGCTG
This sequence comes from Testicularia cyperi, assembly GCA_003144125.1. NCBI lineage: Eukaryota > Fungi > Basidiomycota > Ustilaginomycetes > Ustilaginales > Anthracoideaceae > Testicularia > Testicularia cyperi. The sequence goes on from KZ819190.1 coordinate 584,255, forward strand.
CCCCGATGTCAGATTGGCTGACGCGCCTGGTGTACGTAGCGAACGATGCCGCGACAGCCCTGTTGATGGCCCCTGCTCGGGGGACCGACGCAATTTCTCGTCGCCATGGTACATGTTCTCGCGAAAGGGAGGCAGTAAGGGCCCGTGACCTCTGTCGGGCCCGCTCATCATCTTGTATCCTGATTCTCCCGACTCGAGGGTCGAGGAGCGGCTATGCCAGCTTGTGCGTGGACTGGTAGTGTCGGAGCGAGCGCTGGCAGCTCCCCATCCATCGTGCTGCACGCTCTCAAATGAGGTGTGGGTCGAGGAAGGATAGCTTGGCGGAAGTCGCGGTGCCGCTTCGGTCGTCGAGATCTGTGAAAACATGGTCGACAAGGAGCCAGAGGATGATGATCCTGGCCGGTGTCCAGATCGGCGTTGTGTGTGATAGTCACTTGCTCCATCGCCCTCGAGCGGCAACCTGCGACTCGGCGGAGAGAAAATGAGCCCTTTAAGCGCCTGCGCTTGCCGGGATCGAGAGTCCACCCTCCGCCGTGAGAGATCCTCGCTGCCAGGTGGGCCAACGTGGCCTGCATGACGCGGCGGGGTGCCTGGCATCATTGCAGAGCCACGACTGTAAGAGCTGGCATTGGAGTGGTTGCGTGTTCGAATTGGGCCGAGAGAGGAGCTGGAACCAGCGTGACTCAGAGAGTGGATGCCCGAGAAGCTGTTGCTACTGGCGTGACCGCGTATACCTCTCTCGTTGAGCGGTGACATGGTTGAGGAGTTGGCGTTTCCGCCGGCTACCGCCACTTGATCATGGGAGGCGAGAGGAGACCCAGGAGAGAGCATCTCAACGCCGGAAGCCTTCTCATTCGGAGAGCCTTCACGGCGGACACTGGCCAGCGGCTCCGCGCGCTCGATACCGAATAAGTTCTTGATGCTCGGTAGGCTCGCAGTCGACTCACCTCGGTTGCGTTTGGTCGGTGTTGGATGACCTTCGTCTACGTCCATGTCCCCTTGATCGTTAGATTCGGCGGTTTCGGATGCGATAGAGCGAGGCAAAGACGTGTCCCGTTTCGCTGTAGACCCGGAGCTGGGGCCCGGGAAAGGTATCCCGGGCTGTGCGGCGCTAGGCCCCATCCCGCCGGCTCGTGCTGAGAGAATGATCTTGGCGTTCTGCTGGGGTTGACACTGGAACAATCAGGAAGGTTCACGCCTGCTGGTCCAGCGCTGACAGACAGCCGGATTAATGCACAGCTGTAATTTGTAGGGGTCTTTCTTCCGAACGGGATACGGACCGCCTTTTTTACACAGCCCTTGTGGGATCCCCCACAACGGTGAGTTGCTGTAGCCCCTTTCTGTCTTCTGAACGGGGATTCCAGAGACAGGGCAAGCGCAGAGAGCCCGGAAGCCTTAGCAAAATGAGAAATCGCTAAGATTCCGACGAGAAAGCCCCAAGTTCAAGCCGAACGTTGACGATTGGCTGGCTGTCAGAGTTCTCGGTGTTGGGGCTGCGAAACAAGAGGATTGTGGATGGTGAGATATGGATCAATATATCACCATGAGGACGTGAACGACGTGATCAAAATCCTCTGTCTCTTCTTCGAGTGTGCTTGGCTCTGTCGAGTATAAATAGATGATGTGCGGATCCTTGTCAGAACGGAATGAGATCTGCTGTGAATCGCGGTGCTGGCGAGCTCGGATTTACAACGTGGTGCGGGTGCGGGTGCGGGTGCGGGTGCTGTGCAGAAGCCGGCAGAGAGCTGGCGTTGTTGGCTGAGAAGATTCGAATCTGCGCAGTTGACAGCGATGGCTAGATGCTGGGCCCGTACGCCACTTGCGACGCTTTCAGTGTAGTACGTGGGCACTTCAGCAAATGAAGCCGATCGTGGTAGTGTGGCTCACGATATGGGGTCAGAATGAGCGCGCGCAAGAATCTGGGGATGTCTGCTGTGTTGACTCAGCCCGACGGCAAAGCTGATCTGTGTGGACGACGGGCGTCGTTGTTGTTGCGCGATTTCGCTGCACTCGCGGAGTCGTTCGTCAGGTGGGATACAGAAGCGATGCGTTTTCGCTAGCGCAGTCGTTGCGAAAAATAAGATGATGTAGCGACCGAAGCGAAATGAAGTGGGTTCCTTCGTTGCAGCCAGCTCCAGATTCACCAAGCACGGGTCGAATCACGGCGTGATACGAGCACGCGGGGCAACAGCTGCAACCTCCGTAAGATTTAGTAGACTATTGCGAGGATCGCAAGGCACGCGTGCGATCGAGTCAACGTGCGCAATCACACTTGGTCAAATACGCTGCAGTGATTTTGAAGGATAGAGTTGGCGTGGTCGACTGCCAGCCGAGAGAGTAGAAGAGAGCTGAAAGAGGTGGAGAGAAGGAGAAAGCGACGACAACGATGGTGACGAGTGCGAGTGAGGGAGTGTGATGGCCGTGACAGACAGCAGCGGCGTAGCGCAAGCTCGCCTCGGCGCTCGCAAATGGCAGACGGCTGTTGCAGCAGCGAGTCTGGCAGAGTGACAACGGCGGCTATACGATGATGACGGAGAGAGAAAGAGGAGAGAAAGCAGTGTACTAGAGCTGGACAAAGGGTCGAATCGGCTGGACGGGAAGCTGCAGCGAACGACAGGGCAGATCGACGCGCGAGCCGGATCGACTAGTACTGTATTGACCTGCCAACGCAGCGGCGGCGCAGGCGGTCAACTGCGGGAAGCGAGCAAAAATGCAAGATTGCAGGACTGCGTGTCTGCGCGCGTGCCTTCTGTTCCCTCCTGTGTGTCTCTTTTTCTCGGGGTGTCCACACCGTGTGTGCTTGCATGCACAGTCTACGGGCCTGCGAGGTAGGCCATGCCGTCTCAGTACCGCATCACGCATGGTCGCTCGTTGTCTCTGTTTGCTCTCAATTTCCCCGGTGGGGGGTTCCCTCCTTCTCCCTCTCCCCAAGCACAGCACTGGAAATACTGCATGTGCTGCAGCGAGTGACTGCGCCAGCACCAAAACAAGTTTCGATGACACGATCAGCTTGACAGTAAAGCGCTTGCTCCTCAGTCACTACGATATCTTTGGACCGAATGCGAGGCTGGCAAGCGTGGCCACGTCTAAAGCAGAGAGACAAAAATATAATTAATATATATTAGGTATGGGAATAGTACTGAAAGAACTTGTTCGGTGGTATTACTGCAGCGCGCGACATGTACGCCGCGGCGAAAGACGAGTGCTTGCACTGGGCCAGAGGAGCCAAAACTGGTTCCAAAGGAAAGGGGTCTGGGCGAAAGGAAATGGGCGAGGATCTGCGGGCTCTTCTGCGGAGAGCCTCAAGCGGTTTCTCCGTTCGCGACGACGAGTTGCAGCGACACCCGAACCCTTACCGTGGCCGCGATCCGACACCCCTGCTGAACACCCAGACAAGCGACAGAAGCAATCGGCACACACGACGAGTGCCCACATGCCCACCGGGTTCCACAGCGCGAGCCTGCCAGCTGACGCGGATATGCGTGCGGGCAGCATGCGTGCGTTGAATCGCACCATTATCGTCACGGTCACCGGCCTGTGTGAGCGGGAGGCGTGCGGCTGGCTGATCTCGCATTTACTGCCTGCAGTCCCCACCCCCCTCCCCCCCCAAACTCGACCAGTTCTTCGTGCCATTAAGCACAGTATCTGGGCAGTACTGATCGGCCCTTAGCTGTGCCTCGCCAGAGTTGTCGCGATCTGCCAGCACGGTTCACGCGCCACAAGGCACGCGCAAAGTAAAGTCGAACCGCTCTGCCCATCTGTACAGCCCTGGACGGACTTTCGGCATGGCGACTACACCCATTAATTTAGTTGCTGTCTTCAACCGACCAGAAAAGAGGATCGCGGGCAATACTTGCGGGCTCAATCGCCAGATTTGCTGTACTCTTTCTCACACCGACGTGATTTACCTAGGGTCGCAAATGGCAAGTGGAATAAGACGTGATCAGTCCGCATAGGATATCGCCGATCAGAGAAAGCTAGCGGATGGCCACCCCGAGGTGGTTTTGCGCATGCCTCTTGATGGCTTCCAGGTGGAGCTGGTCACCCCAAGATTGAACAGAGGTTGTAGCACACTCTGCGAGCTCGCCGACGAGGTAAGCGATAAAGCGGGTGAGGATCGTCACAGGGTAGATCCGCCAGACTGGACCAGATTTGACACAAAAACGATCACACGGTCGGAGGGTAAGCACCCAAGGAGCCTTCGCGAGACACCTGCTGGTCAACCTCACTGATTCCAGTCAGCAACGCGGTCTGAGCATATGTAAGCCCATCCGGAACGCACAGCCGATCAACGCACCCACCTTGGCTTGAGTGAGCTATTCCTGCTCTCTTATTTTAACGCCGGATCCGAAAAGACATACTCCCATATGCAAACGGGTCTCGAGAAGGGCAGCCCGCACCATCACAAGAACGACATAGACAGGGATACGTATCGAGCGAATGACATCTACATTCGAAACCGACTGGCATGCCACTGTGTTCGCATGTGACGAGGCTTACAAGTGCGCGTACATTGCTTTATGGCGATGGAGACTTTACTGCTCAGGCATTTCTTGCATTAAACACGGCCTTAGCTTGAGATCCAGACTTCCTAATTTGGGTCGGCCAGTTGTCCGTGCCGCAGCCCTGGCTTAAACGAGCCTGAAGACCGTGCCACGAGACAGACAGTGACACTCCAATCTCTTTGCATGATCCGTGCTGTGTCAGAGCGACCCTAATGAGCCGCTTTTCGTCGTTCTTCTTCGTGGCTTCTTTGACAAAACGCAAAAATCACCGTATCAAGCCCGAAGCGGCTTCGCCGACCACGCCCATCAGTTTCGCGGTGAGGTGCATTGCGCTCAAATTTCAATGTGCGATTGACAGGCAGGTGGGAATCTGAATCCGCCCACAGCCTACTGTCGATCGAACCCTCGCTCTGAGACACAAAGCAAAAGGAGAGAAATCAAAAGCCACCGGCGCCACGCCCAGATCCGCTCGCACCGCGAGTTTCGCAACGACTAGCAGTGCACCCTCGTTCCTGTTCAACGTGGATCTCTGATGACGGTGATGCTTTTCTTCCTTGACGACCTCCTTGAAAAAGTCTTTCGGCCCATTTCGATCCACAATTGCTTCCCAAACACTATAGCACGAATGCTCTCGCTCTCTTTCTCGAGCCATTCGAGCGAAGTCCAAGTCCCCCTTCCTATCTGTGACGCATCGCTGCCGGCCGTCGTGCGTGCTGGCTCCAGCGATCTCTGTGGCAGTTGGTAGCTATCCTAATATCTGAGTCTGCTTCTCTTCTGAGCTTTGGGAAGGCTTGGAGGGAAGGTACTCTTGCTCGCCGGCGTCGGAACGGAACAGTAACCAGCTGATTCGCCGCAAGGGGCGGCAAAGTGGATACCATCACGCTCAGGCTTTGCAGAACACCGGCACAGGGTTTGCCTTTTTCGGGCCCAACGACTTTGGGTTTCAGCGCAGAGCGAGGGACGCGTCACAGATCGTGTTGCGAATTTGGCAGACGCAAACCAAGACAAAGCATCGGAATGTGGCTTCTCCACAGGCTTTACAGGGAAGCACAGTAGCCATATCATCAGTGGTAGTGTGAACAGGATAGTGCTTCCTTGATGGCCACCGCATCTTCACAAGTTTCGATATTCAAAGCTGAGCTTGTCGGGGCCAGCATTCCTGGTTGATCAACTCTTTGCAGCTGGGCGGCATTCAAGATCGTCGTCGTGTATCGACTAAGTGATGATCTTCCTCGGTATGAGGCGGATCAGCGACAGGCACAAATTCGTCGATACGTCTGCGCACCGACGATCCTGCAGCATCCTTTGAAATTCAGCTGACGTCTTTCGGCTGATCTGAGACGCAAAGCGCTCCCAGGCCAAGGCCTGCACCGACACACGACGTCATACTCACTGTGTGAAAGAGGACTCCAGCCTGAGAAGGCTATGAAGACCAATTTCTTCTAGTCTGCAATCGGGCTTCGGTTGACCAGATTGCGGTAATCGAGTATCTCATGAGAACCAAGTTTGAGTTTCGTCCTGCCGCCGCAATGCTCCTGCAATACCCGTTGCCCCTCGCCAGCTTCGTTGATGACATTGCGCCGCGGTCGCATTTATTTTCTAGCTACAAGCGAGGCTCCCTTTTCTTCCTCGCTCGCAGGATGTTGCTAAGCTTGACGCATCTGTGCCCTGCACGTTCTGCGAACAGATCACAGGTAATACCGCAAAGGTTGTTGCTCATGCGTTCCTTGTTAATGCATACCATCGTCGGCACGCCTAGCTGCGGGTCGAATTCTCTGGACATAGACGCAGACAGCCTGTACAAGCTGTCCACAGGTGGTCCAATTCTTCGCAGGAGCGAATAGCAAACAAGTGCGCAGACGAACGAGCTCGCACCCTGCGCCGGTACTGAGTCTCGAAGCTCGATGTGCCATACTAGCGAGCACGTTGCGATCCGTATCTGGATTGAGGCAGGGAGCCTGCTCGTCTTGACGACGGTTGCACTGGAACAGCCTCGAAAAGACACTCCGTGCATATTCGAGCGTTTTTTGGCGCTCAGAACCATGAAAGCTCTCTAAGCGCTTAGGCAGATTTAAACATTTGCTGCCACTGTCTCTGAACGACTACATCCGACGAACCCAAAGTATGAGGCTGCCAGTAGTGTTCGGTCAAGGTGCCATCATAGATGTGAGGCATGATACCGATGTCGAGGAGCATGGAATCTGAGATCGAATATCTGATGTTGTGCCGAAGATGTCGCGGGAAGCACGACTGGGGAAAGTCGAATCGAATACTGCCCTGCGTGCATTTGTCAGTAAAGTTGTGCAACGCGGAGAGTAAGACCATTCTGCTTGTTGCAAGCACTGAGACTAGCAAATAGTCCGGCAAGGGCGGATTGCGCTGAAAGCCGTGACAAGAGCTCTTGCAGGTTTCGACCTTGTGATTATTACCATGAGTTCATTCAAAGCCGCGCAATTGTCGCTCGAGTCGGGCACCGACTCCGACATCGAAGCTATGTGCCGGCGCAGCTTCAGAGCCACGAGTGCGGCGGAGTTTCAATTTGCGAGTCGGATGCTCTAACTCAAATCGGCAATCCGTACACAGAACACAGTACGTACAGTACACTGGCGAGCTTATGCCCCCATTGAGCCACTTTGTTGCACATTACTTGGCTTGTCCGGGGCTCCTATGGAAGGATGCGTGCCTGAAATCTTCTTGGATTTGGAACTGCGATAAAGACGCCGAAGACACCCTCGTGGTGCGCTGGAATGGCGCCCTCGCACATCAGGGCACAGAGAGGCATCGGTAGCCAAGTGTCAAGCCTACTTCTACGGGCTGAATAACTCTCTCTTCTATGACCCTAGGGTCATGGCTATGAAGCGAAAATTGAGAACCAGGCAGGACGACCGGCGTGTCCTTCGGGCGACCATTATTCCAAAATCACCCGCCCTCGAGATCCGTTCTGTAGTCTCCTTTTCCCATCGTCTCCAGCGGGCTGTCGCCTCGCAAGAGAGCCGATTGTGGCCAGCGCCGTCTGTAGGAGAAAAGCATGCCTCGCGGATACGAGTACACAGATGCCGAGGTCGGATCACACAACAATCTAGAACTGCCCTGTTTTCCGGGCTCCGATGGCAGCGCGGTACTGTATCGAGACCACAATTGGCGCGGGCCTCCCTGCCCCCGCTGCTGTAACATGAGTGGCCTGGGGTGTCGCGCGGAGCTGGTCGCGAGCGAGTGTTTGACTTCAATAATTAATATCTAATATTTTGATTTCATCACGACATAGTAGTGGAGGGACCTTTTGCCGTGGCTCTTACACTCACAGAACAACGAAAGCCAGAACGCTGCGCCACGGGCCTGTCAAGAGAGATGCTTGGTCATCCCTCCTCCGTGTGCCTAGTTGCATCGCGGTTCCATCTATCTCCGTTTGTGGTCGTCCCATCACACCGATCACCCTCTGTACCATCCCCTGCAACATCGGCCACCACATCACCTTGCCTCGCGATTCGTAAAGACAGCAACGCTACTCCATTCATACAAGTGCGAAACAGTTTCAAAATGCTGCCTAAAACGCAGCAGAATCGGCTCAGGTTTCGCGCTCAGTCGAAGCCCAAATCGTCATTCTCGACACTGGCAAAGGACGCCGCGGGAGTTAAGTCACAGAAGCTTCTCTCAAGTCGAACTACTCCAACAGCGCAGAATTCTAGCTCGCTGCGAGCCGAGAACAAGGCGAATAGCAAAGTTCCCACCAAAGAGGCTGGCAGCGACCTACCAGTATTGGATGTGGATGATGGTCGCTGGGATGCTTTGTGGCGCAAGACGAAGAAGCAGCTCAACGCACCGCCCTCGAAGACGATACATATCGACCATGAGAACCGAGTCGAGCAGATGCTGAGAGTCTTTGATCTGGATCCCTCCTACGGTCCCTGCATGGGCCTTTCCCGCCTCGAACGCTGGCACAGAGCCCACGACCTCGAGCTGAATCCACCACAGGAAATCTTTGATATCCTCAACACCAGGCAAGGCGTCCAGACCTATGCAACCAACATCTTTACTGCGCATGGTCTCTAGCTCGCGTTGCGATTGCTGGGCTCCCGTCCCTCGTTCTTGAAAGTTCGCCGAGAGTCTCACTCACGACCATCGGGCATTATACCCCGCGCTAAGACCTACTGGCTTGCTCCGCTTTCCTTCTGTGCACAATTTGCAGTGCGTGTCTCGCAATATATCTCCTTCTTTCACCAATTGCACAACGCTAGCTACTCGGATTGCTCGGCACAAGTCCGCTGGGTGTATGGCTGCTTCAAAGAAATCGTCTTGCTGGCACAACGCGACCGAGAACAAAGGGATAAATCAATCATGCGCTGCTAAGGCGCTCATGCAGAACAAGGGTTGTCACGGCAATGAAGACGCACGTTGCCGTCGATCCTTATCTGCTGGGCAAATGAAGCAGACAAGCTGAATCGTGCTTAAACAACGCGTTGATAAACAAAGGGAAAACAGATACCGTTTTTACTTTGACAGTGGCCTTCGTTCCGACCACAAGCCCTTTGAAGAGTCAAATGGCTGCACAGACTGCTCTCGAATGATATATAGGCAAGTCTACTCCGCCGTCTCCGACCTTGAAATGTCCTTCATTCGGACTGCTCCACTACAGCAATCTTACTAGACGCCATCTTCGCACAAACGAGAGACACGGCGGCAGGAACACATCAACCTCGCTCGTGTATTCTAACGAGCATGGTCACGGCCAAGATCGCCTTCGTAGCTCTCAACTTGCTGCGTCTGATTTCGCTTGTGGGTCTTGTCCTCCTACTCACGACGCTGATCATTGGGCTCGTGGAAGATGTAGACGCCTTCCACAACGACGAAACGATGGATGAGGCGGTACGCGAGGACTGCGCATACGTGCCAGGCACATCGATCCCCATGCAGACCTGGGGCATATTCTGGGTCGAACTCCACCGCATGCTTCTCATGATCGCCGCCGTTTGCCTGTTCCTATCGGAATGCGGCTGGCTCGGAATACATCGACTGGATAGGCTCGCGGAGCAGTGGATGCCGCTTCTTACCACTGAACGAGGACTGGCAGCTCTGGGTGCGGTTCACGTTGTGGTGGCAATTTCAATACTCAGCCATCACCTGGACGAATTCCCTATGATTGTTAGCTGGATACTCTTTGTTGTTGGTGTGCTGTATCTCACATGCGGAGCCGCGTTCCACCGACGAAGGCTTCGAGATGTTCGAAGTTTGTTTGTGCACAAGCGCCAGCGAATCCAGAGTGAGCAACATTTCGGCAGCAGTAGAAGCAGCGTCAGCGAAAAGCACCGAGCGAGTTACAAGGCAACCGGCGAGACATACTACGGATCTACTCCAAGTCTCGCCACGCCGTTGACCTCGATCAAGAAGCTGTTTGGCAGGAAGGCCCGAGCGGGCGCGGGCGGATCCAAAGGGCAAATATCGATCAACGACAACTTTCCATCGGTGGAAACGGCTTCGCACCGAGAGCTGCTAGAGGAGAGGGCACGACGAGCGGGGCACCAACGGAATGGGTCGTCGGTAGCCATCGACATAACGACACATGCAGGGGATCAAAGCTCGATCACGCGAGATCTTGTATGGGATTCGGTCAACGCTGTGGTGCACGAACGCAGCAAACTGATGGAAAGGCCCGAGAGCGGTGCTAGCAAACACTCGTCGAGCTTGATAAGCGTGGCGAGCAGCACGCAGGTCAGGATTGGAGGGTATGCCAGTGCTGAAGCTGCGCGGGCTCGAGCCAGGGCCAAACGGAGACGTCTTGCCGAACAAACTCAAGCGGGTGCTGCCAGTCTCGCCGATCCTCCCTACTCGCCAGCATGTAAAAGCACCGGTGCATCCTCGCAGGGCGCAGCACAGCAAGCTCTTCGCAATGTGCGGAGAAGGAGTGCTGCGTTTGTGAGCACCGCACGCTCGAGGCTGAGTGTGGGCACGACATCTGCGCTGACAGCACGAAAGAGGAGCGGCAAGAGGGGCCTTCGCAACCCTGACCGCGAGATCGAGACAAGCTATTTCCACGACGCGGACACTGTGCCGCCTGTACCTCCTCTGCCGGTATATCAACAAGCAGCTAATGCAGATGATGTTGCATGTCACCTCTTAGCGACCGGTGACGACCACGAGACGGCACAGACCTTTCCTGTGACCGAACGTTTCGCCATTGGTCGCTGGGGGTAGATGGATGGATGCGTCGTGCACTAGTTCTACGTCTTGTTTGTTCTCTTTCATTGTACAAGCGTGCCCTTGCCTGTTGCGCTGCTCGACACCAGCGGAATCGATAAATATAAAATACCACAAATTAATAATAATATATGATATAAATATATATGTACAACATCATTAGCATTAATTCTATATATTCTATTTCGGCCAGACAGACGCGAACAACTGCACCAAGCTTGTGTGCAGGTGCGCTCAACAGGTGACAATCGAGATTTGGCCGAACAGCATAGGACTCGTGTCTGCGAGGAAGCCCTGTAGCTTGTCCTGTACTAGCTGCACCGTATCGTTAAGTAGCCGGTGAAAGAAACATATGGTAATGGCAGCACGGGAGGACTGAGTGAGTACTGTAGCGCAGTTGAATTCGTGTGCCAGCGAGGCGAGCGCGGGCGTGTCCAGTGCAATGCGCAAGAGTACGTGTGGGACTTGGCTAGTGGTGTTCAAGAAAGATTCCTTCTTCAAAGCGCGACGCGACTCGACCCAAATGTAAGTTGGAGAACAATATACACGTACTAGTATTACTATATCACATGCATGTACTACAGTAACTACCGTAGCTAGCTGAATCGCCGGGATGTACTGCGCAAGTGCCCCGGCTTTGCAACCCACCACTTCCGACATTCATGTTGTAATTTGCATGGACTGTCCCTGGCTGCTTGGCCATGCATACTTGAAGCGCAACGCTGCAGTTGCACGCAGACAAGAGCGGGAGGGGCATCTTTCCGTCACAGTAGCGGTCGAACAGTATGCATGCAACGCGTGTCGTCGAGTCGAGTCGGGTTTGCCAGGCAAGCGTTGAGGTAACACAATGCACGCACGCCCGCGGTGCACGAGATAGCTGCTTATTTCTGCCTTCCACCAAAATAAGGGCTTGGCATGCACATCAAACGAGAAGCAGCAGCAGCAGCAGCAGCAGCAGCAGCAGCAGCCCGCCAGCCAGCCAGCCTTTTGTGTCGATCCCTCTTGCTCGGCTACGCAAAGAGCCAGGCAAAAGTGACTACAGTGGTACTGTATACAGTACTGTACTACTGTTTTGTTCTCACTCTTTCCCCTTTCCCCAAGTGCAAGCTCGGATACTGTATGTGCCCCTCTCTCCCCCTTCCGAACCATGCCAGCACCAGTCCCGGGTGGTACAGTACGGTACTCTAGCCCAAGAACCTTGCAGTCCTGCCTAGAGTGCCTTCCATCCCATCGCGGACCCCTTTCTCCTTTTTCTTTTCCTCGTCAGCCCGGCGCATGTCTTGACGCCAAAGACATCTTCCTCACCTTCCTCCTTCATCGCATTCGTCACTCGACCCTATCCTCTACAACTCTTCCGTCTTCCATTGATCTGTTCCACCTGCCAGTTTTGACACCCTCGTTTGCAGCTTCACCTCCGACTCTTGCCTGCGATCCGCCTCATCGTCTGCAGCACTTGGCTTCCGGTTCGCGTCGCCCCCCTCTCAACCTCCGACTCTGCCAATTTTTGGGCGTTTCGGCCCATTGCCAATTTACAACAGCAGTAACCCAATTCATCCTTCTAATCGCGGAGCTTTTCGATTGGTCTGGTGCACGACAGTCTCCGTGCCATACCTTTTGCAATGTGGGCCCCGAGAGGCCCTGTCGCCTTGACTACCCTTTCCACTCTCGTGCTCTCTGCCCTGACGCAGGCTGCTCGGCTTGATGTGACTTTGTCAAAGGACCCTGCCACCTGCGCACCCTTGGCGGTATCCTGGGATGCTTCAAAAGGCACTGGACCCTGGACGGTCACGGTCGCCCCGCTCGGCCACAATCCTGTCGCCGTGGCTCTGCCTGCCAACTACATGCCCGGCAATGCTTGGACATGGAGTTGGAACGTTCCAGGCTACTCTTCCGCTGTCTCCCAGATCATCGTCGCGGTCTCCGACAGCACAGGTAAGACGTCTGGCACGTCTTCCCTCGCCCGTCTCGCCAAGTCTGGATCTTGTGCTGCACCAATCGAAGAACTCGACTTCATCTGGTATCCCTCAAAGTCTGATCCCAGACAGTGCGATGATTGGAAATTCACAGTCCAGGAGGACACGGGCAACTTAGGGCTCAGGATGCCAGTGGACATCCTCCTTCTACCCGAAGATCTCGAACCTACCCGTATTCGCATCACTGACGACAAGGACGACAGCATCGACTGGACCGTCAACTACCCCTCGGGCACCAAATTCGCAGTTGCCGCTTTCGACGCCGGTAGATCCGGCTCTGGCGGTGTCGGAGGTGATGTCTACACCATAGCCAGCGGCAAGAGTGCCTTCTGCATCTCCTCCACGCAGAAAGAGGCCGTAGCAGGACTACCAGGAGCATCCAGCACAGTTGCAGCTGCCCCGGCAACATCCAGAATGGCAACCATCAGAACGTCCGCTACGGGTGTCGCCCCAAAGGCTTCGGGCACCTCGACTCACGCTCCGACAGCCGTTTCGGACTCGGCATCCAGCAATGTAGAGAAGGCCTCGTCAGGCGCTGCTGTGGGCGGAGGAATCGGAGGCGGACTTGCAGCGCTTGCCATTGTTGGAGGTCTCGTCTTCCTTTACCGAAAACGCAGCCAAGACAGTGGACCCGATGAGTACGGCGTCTACCAAGACAGGTCCGAGAAGAAAAGCTTCTTCAGCAGATTCGGATCCAACGGTGGCATCGACGGGAAAGGCGATGCAAATGGAGGCATCTCGCCGTTCACTGCGGGTCGAGCTTCGCCTTGGCGGTGGTCGTCCAAACCCGAATCAGCCGCAGAGACGAGTCAAGATGCTCCACCGAGCTTTGCGGACGAGCGCCGGGCAATTGTCTCCCGCTTCAACGACGCGGCCAGTTCAGTCGGCCGCTCTAGCTCGGTCAGCCTCCATCGTGACCGCAATTCTTTCGGTGCAGGCGCCAACAGCACGCCTTTTGGCGGCCCTGGTGGCATTTTCGGCGCATCCAGCGTCCATTCTGTTGTGCCCGATGAGGCTCTCTTCCCGCCCCCCAGGCCGACACATGGCACTATAGCTGGCTTTGGTGTTGCTGTCGGCGTCGGAGCGGGCGCGGCTGTCGGGTCGCGCGAGCGCAGCTACTCGAATACTAGTGGCACGCCCAGCGACCCCTTCGGCAATCCTCCTTTGCCGCTGCAAAAGGATTCAGAAACCCAACACCCTCCTCAATCGCAGCCGTTGACAAGAACGAACGAGCCTCGCTCGTCAGATCAACGACCGAGGCATCCTGCTTCGCGTGACTCGATAGCCGCACTGGCCGGTTTGCCCCTCTCACCATCGTCTGCCTATGCACAGTCTTCTCTTTACCGCTCTCCATCGCGAGAGCTTATCCGTCCGCCGGGCTCGGGTCCAGTCTCGAACCCATTCGCGAATCCGTCGTCCTCGTCACCGGCATCATCGATTCAGCAGCACCGGGTCCCTAGCAGCAACCCTCGTTTGCCTTCCTTGGCACCAGTTCAAACCTCGGCCTTTGACCCATTCCCTCAGTCCCAGTCGAGGTCATTCTCAAATGACACGGCGCACGTCCGTGCTGGTCTCGGCGCTAACGCCGAAAGCCTCGACGATCCATACCAGCGCACCATGTCGGCCACTCCTACCTCGGCAACCGGCCCCCGCTACGTCGATCCTCGGGAGTCGGCCGCCCTCTTCCGCTCCTTTGACGCCCAGCTGCGCGACGATCGCAAGAAGGTCGTGTCTCGGGCTTACTCGGACGCAAGCACCGACGACGGCGGCTTGCCTTACATGTGATTTCCCATCCAGCCACCCTCTGCTCCTCTTGTCTGTACGATACGTTAGCTCGACCAGAATCAGATACCCAACTTCTAGTCCATCTCCTGCGGCCATCAAGTTAGGTGTTGGATACTCCTCCTGACTATTTGTATCGCCACTTTGCCTTCCCCTTCGACTTCTATTCTCTTGCACTCCGACTGCCGGATCTGTACCTTGGCATGTGCTACCTTTGCAACACAGTCACCTGGCCCAACAAAATGAAGAGGCTCAAGCCACGTGTTGTGATTAGCTCCTTCTGACGTGTGACAGGAATGGTTCTGCGGCAACGGACACGTTTGGCCAGGCTCGGCTAGATGTGATGGCTGGAGTGAATGGGAAATGCTGCTGGAGAGGATGTAAATGACGTAATGCAATGGCGAGACGTTAGAATGATAAAAGGAGTGGCCTTGGGTGCACTGGGGATGAGAATGTCGCAACGACATTAGAGGCAAATGGTGTAGTCGGTCAGTCCGATGAGACTCATGTTGGGTGCAAGAGGCTGACCGTGCCTATCGATAATCTTGATAAGGCCATGGTCTTTGGCCTGTGCCAGGTAATCGGTGAAACCAGTAGAGCCAAGCGATTGGTAAAAGGCGCCTGGACCGCCCTGTTCGGAGCTCTGCTTCAGAAGATGCGCCGACAGCTTACCTTTAGGGATGCCCGTAGCCAGCGACGCCGCTTGGCTGGCGTCGCTGGCAGCTGCATTCACGACCGCGCTAATGCCCTTGAGCAACGGTCCGAAGCGCACACTGTCCTGATGCGGCACGGGCCCCGACGCAGTGCTGCCCTCGCTAGAGGCGGTACGGGACAGGGAAGCCAACTTTTCGCTGGTCTCCTTGCGAAGCGCCTCAACCTGACGCTCATTGTAACGCGGCGTTTCAAGCGTTGTGCTGTGGCTGTTGAGCTGCGAGCACGTCTTGGACTTGCCTCGCAGCAAGCCTTCGGTCTCGACCGAGTCTTCGTCGTCCTCCCATGCATCGCTATCGCGTTCTTCGGTCGAAGCAGTGTGGGAGCTTTGGCTCGACTTGATAGACGTGAAAATCGGTCGAACAAGTCGGGGGTGCAGGCGAATGTGACGGACACCGGGCTTGAGGCCGGGCTCGGTCGTGATGATCTTCATGGCAACCGCCGTTTCCAAATACTCATGGAACTCATCTGCACTTCGAACATTGCCGGGAGCGCTCGAAGCCGCGCGTGAGCTTCCAAGGATTGACTGGACGAAATAGTCGGTTGAGAAGGGACGGCCCTCGGAAATCTGCTGTTGAAGCAGCTCGCAAATTGGTCCGAAAACGTGCGGGATGCTGACGCCGTTGAAGTGCACGTGCGTGGCGTCACTGGCATCAACCGAGGGTGCAGATCCAGTGAAGCCCCCCTTTGGCGTTGAGTCCATCATTGGTCGCTTCGCGAGCGATGCCGTAAGCGTGCCTGTTGTTGCATTTTTGTTCAACGATGATGGAGCAGCGCTACGGAAATCACCGTCTCGAACAGCAGCAGAAGTCGTGTTGACCGGATTGATCTGAGCATTCAAGAAGATGGGATTCACTGCGACGCTGAGAACTCCCTCTTTGTCGGTCATCGCGGTGCGCGCAACACTGACACGCTCAGCGGCTGCGATGTACTCCTTCCACGAGCTGACACCGGCCATGACATAGGGATCCGGCCCGCCTTTCTTTGCCATGAGGGACAGTTGGACGCCGACATACGAGCACAATGGACGGAGATCTCCCTGCGCCTTCCTCTCCTTGCAGATCTCGATGAGAGGTAGGAAGGCGCGCTGATCGCGATGCAGAGTGACATGCTGATTGCTCTGCGGTGGAGCAGGTGCCGTGACCTTGTTGCGAGAGGGTGCAATGGTGTTCGGAGCCGTCGAGGGCGTGGGGCTGGCCGTCAAGGTCTTGGTCGGGGGACGGCTGGTGTCTGTCAAGGAGACCCATTCGGTTCCAGGCCCGCCAGATGCGCCCAAGGTCACGATGCCGGCGGCCTCTGCCACAGCGGCGTACTCGGCCCATCGCGAGGCACCCGCTCGAACAAACAAGCCGCGATCCATTTGAATTAGACGAGCGGCGACGGTGGAGCGGAGCGGCTTTCTGACACCCTCCTTACGGAGTTGTTCGAGCAAGGAGATGAGCGGCCGAAAGACTTCGAGTGTGCGGTTGGACGGCCGTCGATCGTGGTGGCGTAGTGCGCCCGGCGGCTTGTCCGGAGGAAGGGCCGTACTGCTGTTCTGCTGCTGATGCGGATCAGCCGCCATGTCAGATTGAATGTTTTGAGACTTTTCGGTGTAGTTGCTGTAAGGCTTACCAGCCTGGTTTCGTTCGATGCCGAGCACGTCTTGCCTCCAGGTGAGCACCACGTTGGCTGAAGCCTCGAGGATGGGGACCGCCCCGATGGGCGGCACAATGAGCACCACCTCGTAGCCACGGTTGCGGAGCAGTCCTAGAGGATAAGCAAAGTCACGGTCGCCCGAGATGAGAACAATGGTAGCGGGTGCAGGCTGGTCGATTGCAAATGCGAGCAGGTCGGTGATCATCATTTTGTCGGCGACATCCTTGCGGCCGCTCTTGGGAGTGTCGATGAGACTGACTCCACAGCCTTGCAGCTCACTCCGAAGCTGTACCTGTGCGGCGTTGGGTATATTAGTCTCTGACGACAGCTCGAGATAGGCCTTGAAGCTGACAATTGGGCCGACTTCAAGGCTCTGAATCGACTTGCGCACCGCGAGCGCTACCGAACGACCAGACGAGCCGGTTGGCGGAGCGCAATTGTCAACGTCCCAAAAAATAGCGACGGGGATGGCCTCATCCTTGACGCGATCCTTTTTGCTTCTAGAAGTTGTCGGTGTCACAGAGGACGTTATTATGGACGTGGATGATGCCTGTGCTGTCGGCGTCGTTGATGGAGGCGGAGGACTGGTGGGTGACTTTTTGTCGCCCTTGTCAGGCTGGTTCGAGGGAAGCAGGGAAGGTGCGAAGCGTGACGCAAGCAGTGCGCTGACTGATCCAACGCCAGCAAGCACAAGCCATTTGGTGGCGGGTTGTGATATCTTTGCCGAGAGAGGGCCAGCTAACGAGGCCGATGCCGCGTCTAGCCGGCTCGCGGCCATAGTGGACAGTTAGGATCAATACACTTTGTGTCGTCGTGCCATGCAAAAGACAATGTGACACCACGGCATCCAAAAGGGGATTTACTGTGAGGGGTATGAAGCAATGAGGTGGTGGGTGAATGGTGGACAGTTAGGATCAATACACTTTGTGTCGTCGTGCCATGCAAAAGACAATGTGACACCACGGCATCCAAAAGGGGATTTACTGTGAGGGGTATGAAGCAATGAGGTGGTGGGTGAATGAATGAAAGTGTCGACGAAAGGAACGAGGAACGTGTATCGCTTGATGACAATGAGGTGACAGCAGGCGGATCAACAAAAGTTGCGGTCAAAGAGCACAAATGCGGCCCTTTGCTGAGCCGACGCGGAGGCGAACCAAGAGTGGAGAAGAAAGGCATGGCCTTGCTGCTCAATTAACCTGTGTATGCTACGCTGCTTAGCTCAATACACGTCAGAATACAGCAGAGTACTGTACTGAGTTGATCGTTCCTTGACGCGCTTCCTTGCTTCGTCCAGAAAGTGGAAACCCGAATCCGTGCGCGGTCGGGCGAGTTCCGCGCTAGTCAGCAACCACTGAATCCATTCTTCTTGGCCAGCATGCGGACAGTGTCCCTTGACTGTCATGGACGGTCGTACTTCTGACAAGGACAACAGCTGCCATTAGCCGGGAAAAAAGCTTTATCCGAACAAGACCAGAAAAGAAGAGCTGCGACATATTGAAGCAACTGCGAGGATGGAGTTGTGGGCTTCATGCCAGAAGTCAGGACACAGCGGAAAGCGGCGGCCCTGCTCGCCTGTCACGAGCGCGAAACAGAAAATGCAATGGAGCAGGATGCTCGTCGGCCTTGACCCTTCGTGGGTGTATATGCCTGTGCGCTGTGTCACAGTGACAGTGACAGTGATGGTGTGGCTTGATTGGATCAGGCAGGTTGGCAGATCGGCAGCTTCCGAAGACGAATCTTGACCATGACTCTTTGAAGCGGCGATGCAAAACTTCATCTCAGGGTCCCACGCAACGTGACTGAGCATCAGTCGCGTGCAGGCAACGAAGCTTTACTCTGCAATGGCATGCCATGTCGGACTCACAACAACATGCTTGTATCATTTTATGCTCATGACTACACCTGGGGATCAACATGTCAGAGGTGGACAAGCACCTGTACCCATACCCCCAGTCAAATAAAGACCCCATGAAGGCATTCAACCTTAAATCTCACCCGTAAGAATATCTCCCATCATAACCTGCTGCGTCGAGGTGGAATCGCTGACATGTCCTCGTATTTTTTAATCGGACCTGGCGCGAACGGGCATGCCAGAGAGGGAGGCTACTTTGCGCTGACTTGGGCGATGCCCGAGGGTGTTCTCTCGCCTTTCGCCAGCGACGGCGAAGAGCGCCAAATGGCTTCATGCATTTTTCATCTTCTTTGTCACAAGTCTCCCGGATGCCCTGATAGACCGCCGAGAGACGGGAGCATGATTGATGCGAGTGAGCCGGATGTCTTCCGAAGCTGGTCCAGCGACGTGGGTGTCTTTCACCTGAACAAGTCGCACCTGCACCATGCCGGCAGGTCCAAGTACACCCTAGTGTCAGCCAAGCATCCGCTCGGCAAAGGACTCGTTGACGAGCGTGGCAAACCATTGACCAAAATCGTTGTGATGGGAGACAACCTCGGCGATGGTGCGGTGCGCCAATTGCTCGTAGAGGGCAACTGGTGGAAGGTCAGTGAATTCCACCGCTCGACCGCAAAGCGGTGGAAGCGGACAAGCCGATGGCAACCGCAGGGGCGCTTTCATCTCTGAAGCTGTGGTCCCCGGTGAGTCTCATTCCCTTCTTTACGCCGAGCATTAACATAGCAAGTCAATGGCTCAATTTTGAGCATTTTCATCGTGCACCACGTTGGACAGGATTTCATTGGAACAACCATACGTATCTGGACCAACATGGACTGCAAGACCCTTTCAATGGCAGTCCCGACGCGCGGGGTCTGGCACAAGCCTATAGAAAGTACGTCAAGGACTCAACAACCTGCGGGAGCTCTGGTCCATCAACATATCTAGACTTGACCATCAATGTACATCGCGGACAGCATCAGCTAAACCGGCCTTAACGATGAAGAATTTGTAGACAGTCTTTCTGCTACAATTGAATGCGTTGCGTTGACGTACAAAGCTGCTTTAATGGCTTACAAATACATTGAATGATGTGGCATCCTGTGAAGGGGAAGAGGTGCGATGCGAAGCTCGAGCGTTTCACGGAGGCAGTAATGCAACTACCTGGATCCGTACTTGCGCACCGGGAAAAGCTTGTCAAAGTTCTTTCGGTCGAGGAACCAAGGATCCTTGGGGTCCGAAGTGAGACGGGCCTTGCTCTCGGCTTCTGAAAGCACCGACTGACCTGGTGCCTTTGTCCAATCTGTGTCTCCGCGCATCGAGAGCTTGAACTGCGACCACCACTTCTTGTATAGATTCTCGGTGATCGGGCGATACAAGGGCGTCGGTGCAGCCTCGAGCTGATAGCCAAAGGTCACGTCCTCTCCCAACAGCAGCGACGAAGGGACTTTTTGCTTGCCAGATGTGGCTGATGCAACTGCCCTGCCCTTGCCCTCGGCATACTGCGCAACAGCAACGGCCGAATTACCGTCTCGTCGATAGAGCGCCTCGAGTGAGTGAAGACGCTCGCGATTGTCCTTGGGATTCAAAGGCGCCGCCTTTTTCGATCTCATCGACGCTGGCAGAAAGGCACGCACCGGTGATGCCGATGTTCGAACACCGATCTGCGAGGTGGCAGGATACAGCGTCACTCGCGTGGCCAGCCTCGAGGGTGTCCAGAAGAAGAAGAGACCAAGTCCGCCTCCGGTCAGAGCGACCGCGGCACCCGTCGCATACCGAAGCATGGCCGGTGCCATCTTGGTCTGTTCCACATCACGTGTGAAGAGTGGCCAGCTCAGGTGCTGTGTCAACAAAAAGCCCTGATAGCATCTATGATTTCCCCAAATCCAGCGCGACGAAAGACAAGGTCCGTACGCCTAGTGTCAGCAGAGATCCCCATAGCTCGTAACACGCTCAAAGTGTTGTCTGCTGTGCGGTACTTACCCTGCGCCGGTGAATACAGTGCCGACAAAGTAGTACAAGGTCTTTTTCATGCCCGGCGGACCCCGGTAGAGAACTCTGGGCGCTGCCAGACTCATGACGCAGAAATTTCCCGCGAGGCGAAGAGTCACTGCCTTGACCGTAGTTGGTGATCACACGAATTGATGCTGGAGTTTCTTGCAGATATCAGATGAAACTTCACTGGACGCCTACTTCTTGCTTTGCTTTCTCCCTTTTCTTTCAGCATCGGCCGATGCCGAGTTCTGCTGTAGATGAGTTGTATGCTGTCATCAATGGAGGTCTCTATGTATGTACTTTCATCTCGCCCGTACAAGGCCCTATAGCTCAGCGGTAGAGCGTTGGCTTCCAGCATGCGTGGGAATATTCCAAAGGTCATCCGTTCAAATCGGGTTGGGGTCACTCTTTTTCTTCGTCAAAGTTCTTTTGATGTCTATTGAGCCGGAATGACTATTATAATTATAACACATATATTATATTAATTACGGCTGCATCAACTACACCGCTGTGTCCTATGGCACAGCACTCTTACGCAGTCAGAAGCAGTCACTTTTTCTCTCCTTTGGATTGTTGAATCCGGCACATCGGATGTTGAAATTTCGCCGAATTCAAATTCCGACTAGGCGGAGCTGGAGCCACGATCGTCGTTTACGCGACACACACTCTCGCGCCGATGGTTCCGACGCGTATTCATGCGGTCAAGTGACTCTTCACTGAGGCTGCGACCGGGACACTATGGTGTTGGCCTCGCCTAGACCAGCTGCCGTGCGCCGTGCATGTCTTCGCCGAGTTCGGCAAGGAGTATGTACGTGCAGTAGAGCAGCGGCTCACAGTCACTTCGTTTCTGGCCCAGCCAAGGAGCCTGTCACATCAGTCATCTCGGAGCTACTGTGCGTGCACACCTCTCCCTTCCACGGCAAAGTGGAGATGTTTGGCTCGGTGAATGGTAGGCGTGTGCAAAAAATGATCGACTAGATCTCATGTCGGACTTCCAGGTGACAGTACTGTATTAACCATCGACCGGCTGGGCACTCGCCTTCGCCCAGACCCTTTGCCCCTCGTATCCCACATCGCAGCCCAGTGGACAGCTGCAGCCGCTAATTTCGCATCTCACGCTATCTGAGTGTGATGCAGGGATGTGACGATGTTTCGAGACGGAGACTGGCACGCTGACGCCCTCGCCGCTCTCGTCGGTGTCTGCGGCACCTCCATCGTTCGACCATCTCGCTAACAGATTAAGCCATTCTCTACCGTACCGGACTGCATAGGGGTACAGTATCTGCGTTCAGTCTCGCTTGTGCATCGCCCTTCTGTACAGCTTGCTTAACCACACACAGCATGTCACTTGCACTGGTGAGAGACGAGATGATGAGGGTCCTGCCTCCATCGAGATGCTCAGATATACGCTGCACCTCTCGCGAACTCTCTTCCTCCGCCGCCAGAACCATTCTGCCCTGGCAGTCGGAGTACTCATGTCTGTTCCGACCGCGCTCCACTGGTGGCAGGCTGCGCTGTGGAGGGGGAGTCGGGCTGCCCTTTCGCGCGGTTGGCAGTAACGGCACTCTGCTTGACACTGGACCATGTTTAGACGTCGAATGCAATATTCGGTTGGTCTGGTTAGAATTCTTATCTTGTTCGCCTGAACCCGATCGCCGCGGCAATCACTCCAGGCCCTGGACAGACCTCCACGCATGTGGCATTGAGCTCCCGCCAGCTGCTCGCCTGTCGAATTTAGCCGTGCAACTGGCCATCCAGAGAGCTTGACTGGCTCAAGGGTTTCACACGCCGTGCCTTCCTAGGTGCCGTTCACTTCATGCCAACGTACATAAACGAAGATCCTACATACAGATGATTGTCGATATTCACAGGTGACGCACGAATAGTGTTGTTTGCAGGACCGCAGCTAACAAGGATTTGAGCAGGACAGATCAGACAGGGAAGATCTGGGAGTCGATATACTACTGTACAGCCTGATATTTTACTACCTGAGCTTTGGGACGGCGTTGGAGCTGCGGAGACTGGCAACATGCGTCCCGACGTACAGATGCGCCTTATTTCGAGAGCCGTCAGGCCTGCCGATGCGTTGAATACGCGGGCGCTGTAATGGACTCCTTGTCCCGGCTCATCGCAACTTGTGAGACGATCTCTCGACGGCCGAAGAGTTCGTCATGCGGCTGCCGCACATCTGTTGGTCTGATCTCGCCGCCCCGATACTGCAGCGGGCCGCATTCTGCCGACACGCCTTAAGCGGAGAGAGCAAAAAGACCGCGCGGCAATTTTCTGCACTTCAAGACATCGCTAGCGCTTGGCTCCCTTCGCCAGCTGTTATTCCTCTCATCAGGGATCCACGTCTCTTCACAACTAGTGCTTCTGGCTCACAGACGTGGGAGCTCCGTGCCATGCTGCACTCGGGCAAAGTTGACTCAATCGAACGAGCCTTGCGCAGAGGATGTCAGCGAGACATTTTCCTGGTGGTGGGCGCCGGTTTCGAACGAAGGGGTCCGTCGCCTCATGCAGCGGAGCCCGCAGTTCGGCAGATTTGGGCTTCAATTTTACATACAGTTCAGTGCAAGCCCCGATAGACACTACGCGGAAGCGAATAAGCCACACAGCCGAGTACCTGGGAATGCCAAGTTCGTCTTCCTGATATTTACCGCAACTGTGGTTGCGGCGTCCGCAAAATCGGCGGCGTCTCGACCCCTTCGTAGGCCCTAAGTACTGCTTGTATTCCAAACCGAATGGCTGACGCTTATCCGAGGTGTCTTCCTTGGCCTTTTCCTTCCCCCCATCTCAACTCGGATCCACATGTTAGCCCCGATGCCTCTTTGATTCACATCGCTCGCCGCCGTGGTATAGTATACTACTACTGCTTTCCGCATGCCACCTCCTCAGGGATAACGAAGAAAGGGTACCAACATAATTGATTGAAGTATCAGAATCGACTGCCAGTCGGATTGATTTGCTTCTCTTCTGATCTGCCTGCACGAAATTCTGAAATTTGCACAGACATGCAGCTGCTCGAGACTGAAAGTTCGTCCTCTGACCTTGACGCCCGGCGACTCGCCGCGTGCGGATGAATCCTAGCCCCTATAGCGGCTGCGACGATCCTCGTCCACCTCCGCAAGACGCATATTAGCACAGAGAAACAATGTCCGATTGTCGTCTCGTCTGCTCCTGTGCCTGTCTCACAAGGACAGGAGGCGTTCTTCTCGTCTCAGGTGGCGCACCGAAGCAGTCATTTGCGGCTGACATGCGCGGTCTTCCCTTGACCCTCTATCGACAAGCATCATTGATCCTTCTGCCATTTATTTGGACATGACCTGGTTGAAGTACAGGTCTGACGACTGGCAGAGACTGTCGGCTTCACGGGGCGCTGGAAATATTAGCGCTTTCCCGGGTGCGAATGCAGCGTTGTAGCGTGCAGAGCCCGCACGGTTCGAGTGACTCACTCGTCTCCCTTTGGGAACGGTTGCCTGTGCAATGGCACCATGACTACCTGTTTGTCGTCTTGATCACCATCAGACCAGATTAGGCAGACTTGTGCAGCATCTTAACTCATTCATCAACACTGACTGCAAGTGGGCTAACACGAGTGACAAGTAGTGCAAGACAACACTCCTGGTTTCTTGCCACACTGCTGAAGAGGAGCGTCAGGCCCGCGAATCGGCCTTTCACTGACGACATGTGTTGTCGACCCGGTCAGCCTTGTTGGAACGCTTCGCACGCACACGTTAAAAGTGCGGCGGCAAAAGACGCGGCATGCCCGACACGATCAACGAAGACTCAGCCCTCAACGGCCCCGGATTAAAGTCGTCTTTTGCGCGCTGGTGCGTGACCAACACACCCATGTGTTGCGCGGTCGGCGCCATGCACCACGATTTCGCTAGCGGTGGAAGCACATCTCCATATCACGCGCCAGAAACTCCACGACGATCGCCATGGCCTTCCAGAAGATTGGAAGCGGATGGTACCAGAAGCGTGGGAGAATACCGAGCGCTTGGGGCGCCGGCCCGGTGGAGAACGCCCGACTTGCATGGAGCTGCACAATAGAGCTCTGTGTGCGCCTGAATTGTGCTTGGTTTAGATTCATGCTCAGCACCCCTTCGATCTAAAAGGCCTGATTGCAGCCCACGGCCTGGATAGGGGCCTTACGAACGCAGGCGCGGTGCGGGTGTGATTACGCTGTTTGGCATGTGGCGGTTGTCTTGGGGTTGCCGAAACACCACCCACTACACTACTGATTTACGTGAGCTGACCAAAGGAAAAAATAAAATAAAAAATTGATCAAAATTCGAAAAGCACACTGCCCCAAAACATAGATTTTATACAGATTCTCAGTGTCCTATCGTGTCTTGCAGCATTGTTGGCTGCATGACTTTACCGACACTCACTTTGTACTCACGTCAGTGTGCGTCGATTGCTGCCCCTCTCTCGCTTAACAACGCGATCCAGGTACGCCAATTCGCCTTCTCCTGATGTTGCCTCGAGAAAATGCATAGCTGATGGCTCGTTGACAGATGCATGGTGCTAACAGCGTGGTGTCCCGGCGCATGTCACGATGGCCATGGATCCCGTGTTCCCATGCTCGCATCTTCGCGTCGCCTGTCCGCCCTAGCCTTTTAAAGCCCGTCGAGGATCGGCATGCTCCCTCACTGGCAAGGTGGTTGCACGGACAACGCGCAACATGCTCGCCTTCTCACCACACCGTCCCAGTTGCACTGGTGCACACAACCAAAGGCTAAGTTGAGTGTCCGGGACGTGCGACGATGCTGCTTCGCAAGCGGCCTCTTGATTTTCAAAGACCCGATGCAGCCGCACGTTTGTCACCCTTGAATCTGCCATCATTGCCCAACCTTGCGATGAGAGACACCGCGTATGTGACTGCCGGGTATGCCCGTGCAAGTGACCAGTATCTGCAACTGATGACGGGCGGCCGCCGTCTCTCCTCTGTGTTTCCCTGCAGCCACAGTTTCTATCGATAGCATTTCGAGACCGTTTATCCACAATAGGGAGCTTGGGCCTCTCGTATACATCACTGTGCTCGCTTCTGTCAAAATCGGGTCAGCCTGACCGGGTTGCTTTGGGGCCATAAGGTGTTAGTGCGCAGTACCTAGAGTAAAGCAGGACGACGAAGACCAAGGCGTCAAATCAGCCATACCACGTCAGTCTCAGTGTAAATACCATCTTTCTTACAAGGATGATAACAGTGGCTGCGGCAATAGGGCCGAGTCACTGCCGTCACCTGAGATGTGGTATCGGTGAATAACGGTGTTCGCGAGTGCATATGCCTTGCATACGTCAAAGATCGTCTACAACGATCAAGGTTGCTCAGCGATGACGACGGAAGTTGTAATGCTTGCATCGACACCCGCCGTCCCCGCATCGATGGCCCACGCACAGGTTCTGTTGGGCACACGCGTCCCCTCCACGATCCCCACCACATTTGGTTTTCGTCAAGTGCTGACAGTGCTGATGACGAGGGGCTTGACCTTGACCGTCGATGCATGGCGGGGCTGAGATGACCGTGCCATATGCTGTTTGTTTTACTGTCCGGCTAGCGTGCTTAGGTACAGGACTAGCTACGGCGCTCGTCTCGCGGAGAGCGTAGTGTATAATACACTAGTCAGTCCGATCAATAAATCAATGATGCTCGGCCACCTTGCGTGCAATTCGGCCAGAGATGCAGACAGACTTGGCCGGCCGTCACACGTTTTCGGCGAGGCCGATGCAAGCGGCAGGGGACCCATGACCGCATGGAATAATAACATATAGTATATTCGTACGTCTTATTTTGTTTTATGTTGGATTTGGCTTCGAAAGTGGTTACGCATGTCTGCAGCAGAGCATTTCTGCCTATCCTTCTTTCGTTTTTATTGTATTTTATTTTAGTGTATTCGATTTTACTTTATCTTTTTGTCTCTTTTTTTTTATTTTATTTTTTTGTTGGCGAGTACAAATAAGTGGAGAAAAGCTACACGGGGAATCGTTTTACGGCGTGTGGCCAGACCGCCCAGCCTTGCGACCGCGGTCGCCTGGCCGCATGCTCGAAAAGGTTGGCGTGGCCGCGCCCGCGCCCTCGCCCTCGCCCTTTGCCAGCCCAGCCCAGCCACGCCCAGCTGCGACCATCAGCGGCAGCTCGACTAGCTCCATCTGTTTGCTTGGCTGACCCTCCTTCGTCTGAACCCAGCCTTCGAGATGCAGGTATCATTATCCGTGGCATTTCACGTTGACTGCTCTTACCCGCTCTCCCACGATTGCGGATCGGTCTAAACTTGCTCTGACCACATCCCTCAATGCTCAGGCAAAGTGTTTCTTGCCCACGTCGTGGTACTGTTGTACTCTATCGCCTCTTCGAATATTTGGCCCCAGCCAGAGTGCTACAGTACCGCAAGATTGGGTCGAATTCCCGATGGCAAGTGGCCAGCTTTCCCTCCTGTATCGCCCTAGGCTCCGTTTGCCATGATCTCAGCATCCAAGCAGTGCAGTGTCTGTCCGGACGTTGTTCCTGTCAAGTGATTGTTTCCCCCTTTGCAACTCCGATCCTCGTGAGCTTCTTCCACCACGGGAATGAGCAACTTTCTCTAACGCTGTGATTCTGCCGCCCTTGTTCCTCTGCTTTGAGGCTGTCATCTGCCCACCTTGACCTAGAACGAGACAACAGTACTCGAGTACTAGGGAGACCTGATCCTCGACGTCTGGACCCGCCCTGAAATCTGCTGTGCCACCCCTTTCCCCCGGGGCTCGGTCTCGGCTCCTGCACAGCTACCTTTGCAAGACATTCGTCTGAGACAGGCGATTGCGGGTTGGACTGATTCGTCTTCGCAACGTCACAACTGGCATTTGAATCTCGACTCCCCTCCTCTGAGGTCTCTGCCCGGTCCCTCCAAAAAAAAAAAAAAGGGGGGGTGGGGTCGCGCCGCCCGTAGCCTGCAGATATCTTGCTCTGAGCCTGCACTTCTGTGGCATGGCTAATTAACCTCTCCTCCATCGACATCGAGCCCCAACCATCGACGCTCGACCCCATGCCAGAGAAGCGGGCAGTGTATAAATCTTGTCCATCCGCAACTGATTGGATGGAAACCTCAATGCGTGTGTAGCCCGTCAATCTTCGAGAGCAGCCATGGGAAGCTTGCCTCTGAATCGGTCAATGGACCTGCATATTGTTGCGACAGGAAAGGCGAAATCTGATCTGACATTGAGAGAGAGGGAGAGACTGTGAGCGGGAGACGTGTATTTTTCGACGGCGCGCAATGGTGAGGAACAATGCGCTGATTCCATGGCTTCGATGGCCGATTCAACCCAGTCAATTGCCAGTATTCGGCTGTCTCTGGGCTTTTGCTGGCGTTCTGAGCTCCGCCGCGCTCTGAATCCGCGACTGCCAAGTCGACGGGGCGCTTGTGTCGCAAATACGTGTTAGTGCCCGTCACAACTGGGGCCACTTACTGCATTTGTCGCATGGCCCTGTCTGACTGAGCAAAGTGCCGCATCGCCCTTGTAAGAGACAGCAGTGCATGGCCGGCTCTCGCTGCATGCAATTGCACCCTTGATCCCCCCGTGTGTTCTGCCTGCGTTTCTCCGCTGAACCCATTCGACTTCGTACGGCCTCGAACCTACCACACTCCACCTGTCTCGACCTTGATGGCCTCAGTGCCGTTCCGCACGGCTGCGACCTCGTCAGTACAGTACAGTATCTGCAGAAACTCAGCCTCCTTGACTCTGGTCCGCCCGGATCTCGCGATGCTCGCATCCATCCCACAGAATGGATGCATCCGTTTTCTGGAGCTGCCTTACCTTGGCTGTTTTCGTCGGTGAAATCGTTCTCATCACCCAGGTCCGCCGCCGCACCCACAGTCCAGATCCCTACCTGCATCCGTTTCCTCACTTTTTTTTCTCTCGTCTTTATTTTTGAAATTTATTGGCGATGTCAGCATACCCAGAGTGTATCACATCTCATCATTCACTCCTAGAATGCCTGCCGAATGCAGCATTGTCTACATCCATCCACACTCCCTGCAGCCCACTATCACTTCGATCTGCGGTCTGGCGCCTCCTCTCCTCCGCCCAGTCCACCTTCCCCTCATGCCTATCCGAATCCGTTCGCTGCGCCTGCCGCAACAGTCGTGCTCGTGGTTGCAGTCGTCGTCGTCGTCGTCTCTGGCATTCCTGGCTGCAGCAATTTGGTGCCTGGGTGCCTGTCCATGAAGGTGGTCCCATGCCTGACACCCACGTATTGCCGCTGCTTGTACAGTGCTGCCGAAACGTGGTGCTTCCTCTTCACCTGCCGCCGCCGTCATTTGTTGCTGCTGCTGTCAGCCTTTGCAGATCGACTTCCTTCATAATCCTCCCACCTGTGCTCAAAGATATCGACCTGGCGCACCCCACCCACCCACACTCTTCATCCATATTATTCTCGATCGTATCCGCCCTTCCCCGTGCACGTTGTCCGTTCTTGCTACACCACCATCTCTTCTATCCGCGCCGCCTCTGACTGCGTTCGCCACTGAGAAATATATCTTCGGGTCCGACCTTCCATCTCGCCCCTCTCTTCGCAGCTACGCGTGCGTTTGTCACAAACTGCTCAATTCTTGACCTGTCCATATTGTCGTCTGCCGTGCTTCTGACTCCAGCAAGCTCGGCAGCCTTTCTGCCCTCGCCGTTCATAGTAGAAGATTGCGATTTTCTCTGCAACCTTCTACCTCTGCCATCACCTTGACCCGGACTTGGTTGGCACACCGAGTCTACCGTTGTACGCGCCTTTCTTGAAGTTCTAGCACCGTTCAGCGCTCTTTTCTAGGTTGCTTGGCATCTGCTCCACCAGTACATCCGCCCCACCATCTCATCTGTACTTGTCACGTGTTGCATCGGTTGCTCATTGTCTCAGTCGGTGGCCCCGGTACACCACGCTCCAGCAACCATGTCGTCCGCCAGCGCCAACCAACAGCACAAGAACCTCATTGGCCATCGCATTGCTGATGGACGCCTCGAGCTCGTATCGGTTCTCGGCCTCGGCGCCTATGGTGTCGTGTACCTTGCGCGCGACCTGTCTCATCCACTTCACCAGCAGCCCTTCGCCTCGACTTCTTCGCACCAGGCATCGGCCTCTCTGCTTGCCTCCAAGCATGGCTCCGCCAGCGGCTATTATGCCGTCAAGTGTCTCAACAAAGTTGGACTCGACAGCCGACAACGCGCCTTCCAGCGACGTGAAATCATGCTTCACACTATGGCTTCCGGCCACCCCAACGTAGTCTCCCTTCACCGAGTCATTGACGACCCACAGGATCCGTGCGTCTACGTCGTTCTCGACTACTGCCCGGACGGCGACCTGTTCAGCATGATCACCGAAACTCAGCGCTACATGCTCACATCGTCGCCGCGCTCTTCACAATCTCGCTACCTCGTCACCGGCGAGCCCATCGACATTGCCTTCACGCCCGAGCGTCGTCGCATGGACGCACTCATCCGCGATGTATTTGACCAAATCCTCGACGCTGTAGAGTACTGTCATCGCATGGGTATCTATCATCGTGACCTGAAGCCAGAGAATATCCTCTGTCTCCAAGGCGGTGCCAAGGTCGTCCTCGCCGACTTTGGCCTCGCTACTGGCGAGAAGGTCAGCAGCGACTTTGGTTGCGGTAGCACCTTCTACATGGGCCCAGAGTGCCAGGGCGGCATCACGCATCGTCTCTCGAGCTATAGCACCGCCGCCAACGATGTGTGGTCCCTTGGTGTCATCCTTGTTAACCTCATTTGTGGCCGCAATCCGTGGAAACAGGCGTGTCCTGCCGACGACACCTTCCGCGAGTATCTTCGCAATCCCGAATTCCTCAAAGAAATTCTTCCTATATCGGAAGGTGTCAACTCAATCCTCAAGCACGTCTTTACCTTCCGTGCCGAGGCACGCTGCTCGATTGCCGACTTACGCAAGATGGTGCACCGCGTCGACCGTCTCACCGCCACCACCGAAGAGATCAAGGCACGCCAGGAGAGGGCTCGCGTCGCTGCCGTCGAGGCCCACGCTGCTCGGCAAGCGGAGAAAGCAGCAGCTGCTGCTGCTGCTCAGCAGGCCGAGCATCAAGCCCTCTACGAGGCTCCCCGAGCACAGCGACTCGACGCGAAAGTGGTCCGACATGTGCCCGCTCGCAAGCCGCAGCAGGCCACAGCGCACTACCAGCCGCAGGTGGCTGCCTTTGGCACCATGCCCGCAGTTGTGTACGCCGACGACGATGCTGCCGCCTACGCTGGGGAGGTCGATAGCACTGTCGAAAGCTACGCAAATTACTCGGACTCGGAGCAGGACAGCAGCAGCTGCGAGGGCGATGGTACCTATTCCCCAGTCGAGGTTCCGTACGCCCCTGGTCAGAACGGCGATGTCTCGCTGGACGAGACCTTGTCGGCCGGCTGGACCCAGCAGTCCGCTGTCGCGTCCATGTCCAATATGGACGCGCCCTCGGGACAACCAGTTCGTCCTCCTCGTCATCCACGTAACAGTCCCAACCAGCGCCAGAGTCATCACGACATCCATCACGCCCAGCATCGCGACCAACGCCAACTTCACTCTCCGCGCAGCAACCAGCGCACCCTTGCGTCTGAGGCCATGGAAGAGCAGGACAGCTGCTCCAGCCGGAGTGGCAGCAGCGAGTCTCGACGCAGTTCGGCCTCGTACACTGGCCTGCCGCCGACGCCCCAATTCATCCCACAGTCGATGGACGAGACGAACAACGCTGCCAAGTACTCTCCCACGCCCTCCGGACGAAAGACGCTGCACACGGGCCTCGATTCGCTCTACATCCACGGCACCGATGGCCCCGTGGACTCCAAGATCCATGCACGAGACTTGCCAGCGCGTTGGCTGCAGCAACAGTGGGAGGTACAGGCCCAGGCCGCCCGCTCGTCCGGCAAGACATCTGCGGCGAGCGACACCTGGGATGCCTGCCACTGCGCCGGTGCAGACTCGCGACACTTTGGCAGCGTTCCCTTTCGCCGTGCAGGCACAGCTGGCCGAATGCCTGCCGCCCCACCCTTTTCTCGACCCAATTAAGTTGTTTCACCCACAGCGCACTGCCCCTTTGCCCCTTTCCTGGCCTAGACCTCGCTTGACCCGGATGTCAATTCGGGCCCCCCTGCGTCACGCTCATACCAACGCTTATGTGGTCTCAGGTGCATTCCATGGAAGGACGTCCTGACCGCTCCCACGGTCCCGGAAGCTTCCTGGTCCATTCGTTTCCTTTTCCTGCTCGTCGCCGCCACGGTCACTTCTACCGTCTGTCGTTCCTCGCATGTCACCGTTTTTCTGTCTATTGTCTTTGTCAGCATTGCCTCTTTGCCAGGTGCACTACTGTATTTCTGTATACCTACGTCTTGTCGAACTCTACCACGGGTTCCATACCACTCATGCCCAATATCACGCATCTTCTGTCCTCTCTTCGATGCTCTGCTCCGATCGGCAAGGATGTGATGGTCACTGAGCCGAGCGCCAGAACTGTGTTATGTTACCACCATTATTCGGTCGGGCATCGTAGCTTCCGAGCAAAGGAAGACCTGGGTCTGCGGACATACAGAGCCGGGAGAGGAGAGGGAGGGGGGGAGGCGGGCATTTAAATGATGGCAAGTCGCTTTGTCGCGGGGGTTGAGCGGGCCGAGGCAATTGGGAGCAGGCACATGTCGACCCGAATTCTGCGGGAAACGCCGTCGAATTGACCGTCTGCGGAATTGAATTTCCGCGCGATTGGCACAGACCGACAAACTCGAGCGGACAAGATCCGGGATCGGATTGGTCTTAGTCTTGTCAGCAGTAAAAAAAAAAATTCGGCTGGAATGGGTGGGAGAGTAGCAAAGACAAGTCGACAACGGCAGTCAAATTGATTCGATTGAGTGCACATCATAAACATTAATTATTATTATTGCATCTTGACAAGCCATGGCTCCGCTGTCAGCGAGAAAGAGCCCCGGGGTGCTGATATATGCTCATACAAACGGGAAGTATGGTCGTCGAGCGATGGACCGGCGTCTGATGCAGCAAGAGCGCTTGGGAGCGTATGTCTGTGCATATCTGCTACTAGACAAAAGGAGACAACAAATGCCGTATAGAGAGTTCGATGGGCCATCAAGCCCAGCAGTCACGTTAACGGCGGCAGCAGCAGCAACAAAAATGAACACGGGGATCGAATATGGACAGGCTCAAGCTCAGGGAATGTCGGGGCAAAGAGCACATTATTGATTGACTGCTGATGCCGAGCTCTTCCATCTGTGGCGTGCAGAGATCGAGTGTTTGGAGCTCGGCGTCGACAAGAGGTGAATTCCTGCACCTCTCGGGGAAGCTGTGCTCAATAGCCAGGGGAGTAAGGTGGTCGCGGGGCTGGATAGGCCTGCATGATTGTGCGGGCCAGAAAGAATAGCAACAGAGTGTGAAGACGGTAACACGACAGTTGCGAGGCCCAGAAAGTTGGATACTGTAGGTAGACGCGAAGACTAGACTAGACTAGAACCAATTGGACGGGGGATGAAAAGCTAGTGGAAACAGCGGACAAGGCACATGCAGCGACGGGGGCACCAGTTACTATAGAACAGTACAAGAATTGAGAGTCCGTGGTGACCTTTTTTTCCGCGTCAGTTGCGCCTCTGAGGCTGCCGGCGTGTGCCTGGCTTGGTTGACAGGACCAGCCGCTAGGTTATCCGTCATCCAGTATCCAGACTGGACCTGCATCTGCACCCTGTCTGCATGGGTCTGCCGCTCAACTTACATGTCGACCAAATAAACGGCTTCCGAGATGCGCCACTCGAGACCAGTTTGTGTCCCCGATTTTGGCGCTGCTTTTCCGCCACGTTGCAAAGCGTTGTCCTGCTCCGGACCCGCGCCTAGCCCGCCCATCGTACGAGGGACGCGTAGGCACTATATGAAATTATAGAATTATAAAATCATATAAGATGTGTAACCATTATTCGTTCGTTGTGATCTTCTCACAGCACGGATGTACAAGAATTAATGCACCCTAGTTCGGCAAGCAAGGTCAGGTTACTGTCTGCAGCTGGGTGCGAGCCGAGCAGCAATTAAAACCAAGATGTCAATAAAATATAATGTATGCCGTGCACACACCGAAGATGTGCTTCATGTCTGCCGGCCATTGTGTCGCGTGCCACAAGGCCGTCGGCTGATCATGTGGGTCAGTCTTGACTCCTGACCTGCGAGCGAGTGCATTTCCGAGCTGCTTGCTCGCCGACTGCTTCTCCCTCCACTCCACTCCACTCCACTGGATGCCGCCATGCCTTTGGTCTACAAGGATGGCGGCCTGTCCGGCTTGCTGGTGCGTGTTGTTATCCTGACGAACAAGTCACAGTCGCCTTGCGGGTTCGACTCGCGGAACCTCGCTCCATGTAGTATCGTGTCTCCCTGCCGGCATCTGCCATTATCATCTAGCCTCGACATTGTTTTTCTCCCTAAAGGCAACAGTAGAATAGATCCGGGCTGAGACCGCCCCGGCGTCGTCTGCTTAGACCGCCAGAAGTCGCTTCTTACTATACATGTGAGCCACATGATCAGGAGTTGTTGGCGCCAAGCCAAAAAAAAAAAAAAAAAAGCTTCGCCAAATCGTGTGACCAAGTGCAGTGGTGCGACGAGGAGATTGAGAATGTGGTCACTCGCACTGCGGACGTTTTCCGATATTTCTGTGTCTTTTTCTTTTCCATCTTTTCCGTTTCAATACTGTCAGCTTGGAGGTGGCACCAAACGAGCAGATTGGTAACTGGCCATCTGGAAATGTTCTTGATCGGACGCTTGACAGGGACCCTCGGGTCCACCGCGAGGGCTTTTTCTTTGAGGCGACAATTTCCGTCAAGACAGTCGACGCAGGATGGTGACATTTCGGTCTTCACTTGCGCTTTGCTCTTCGAGCGACCTTATCGTCAAAGCTTACCGAAGTGAGCCCCTCACGGTCACGGCCCGGCTGGCGCGTGCCAAGCTGCTCTCTCAGATCGTCTGCGTGACCTGCTTGCGGGGTCTGCAAACACGTACATTACGGTATTCCGCTTTGTAGCCACACCGAGCAGCTCGAGCCAACGCAAGGTCAACTGAGAAAAATGCCTCCTCTCCTGCCAGAGTAACCGCGGAAAGAGAGCGGAAACAGTGCAGCGGAAGTCGACATGCGGGCGTTGCGACTGAGCCTGACGGCATTCCTCGTGTGGTCCAGCTCATCTTTGTTGAGCAGCACTACCACACATCAATAGCACTATACTGTAGTGGGCCTCGAGCAATATCTACACGCTTCCGGTCACTGGTCTTTCTGTATTTTGTTCAGCTGCTTTATCGCGTGACACAACCTGAATCGAATAGGCAGCAAGACCTGGACGGTACCAGACTTGGGACGTGCTTGCGAAGTGGTCGAAGACAACGGATCATGTAAGACACCAGTCATGATCGAGTAGTTTCAGTGCAGGAGCCGCGGATGCCTTGGTTTTGCACCGCTATGAACCCAGCCACCCAAACCTCCACCCACCCACGGTCGCGGTCGCTCCACTCCGCAAGGTGAATGTGATCCCGTGTCCTATGGCCAGCCAGAGGCATGTAAGTGTCGTTGCACGTCGGAGGTCTTGATGAGTTCTGTTACAAAATAGCTACAATCCACCAGCTGGTACACTAGTGGGAATGTACATGCGTTTGGACCTGCAAATATTCGATTGTTGCAAATCTTCGCTCGAGCGCGCCTCGTTGTCCGATCCAGCGCAAACCCAGCCTTGACAACCGCTCTTCCGATTCAACCATCTCCTGCACTATCGTTCTACAGTATGGTACGTAGTTCAATTACTGCAGCTGGCTTGCCTAGGCCAGGGAGGCGGGAGCGCACTTGGTCAGTCAATCTTTTAGCCAGCTGGTCGGAGCAGCTCGAGCCTCTGGGTTCTGGCCTTTGCTCCATTCCTGCTGCGCAACTGTACCGCTCAACGAGGGCCTCGTAAGCTTTTGGTCCCACGGCTCACATTTCAGCTCTCGGCTCGCTTCCTCAGCTGCACTTGCCGTATCCACCGGCATGCGTCACCCAGGTCGAGCACTCGTTCGGTTTTGCTGATCTTGACCGAGCTTGCCCGTGGCGGGACGCGTAAACGAGGTTGGCGATGGTGGGGTGAACCACTAGCAATCTGCACCGATGCCGTTGACTGCCTTTCCTCTATCTCCTGCTGCGTCTGTTGATGTGGCATGACTCGATCCTGTCTTACTGTTTCCCTCGCGGCAAAGCCTCTCTTCCAGTCGCGACCTGGAACCCGTTGGGTTGAATTATTATCATGAACATTATTTTTATATATATTAATGTTATTTTTTTTTTATTATATTGATATAATTATGATTATTATTTGGTTCCTTCGGTGGAGCGACCTGTCTTGCTCAGGTCGCTCAAGTTCCTTTGTCCGCCGACCTCCTATCTGGCCTTCGTTGGCTAGTACAGTACTGTCGTACCGTACAGCCTGCAGAGTGGCAAGAGTCGCGCCATCCACGGATTATACAGGCATACATTAATCAATTCTTTGCAAGCCAGTCGTCCGCGTGTCTGCTTTGACACGGGTACTGGACCTAGTTCAGCCGCTGTCGCGTCTCGCGTACTGCCCCCTTTGACATGCTCGCGTAAAGCCTCTCGTCCGCGGACCCAAGAACACATGACCCCCAAAGTCAATGCCTCCAGATTCTTCACCGACCAGGCATACAGAATCTCGTAGATATTCGCACTCCTTCTCGGGCAACTGTAATGAGCCCTTCATCAAGATTCATTCGCAGAAGGCCCGATCGGTCAAGGGCTGGGCTGCGTCGGGATGAGGTCGAAAAGCTTGACATGTTTGATCTCTTCCTCCTGCGCGTGACTGAGACAGCACCGCCGGGCAGATGCGCACCCCCAGTCCCATTAACGTATGCGATAGTCACCATCCTACAGCACTTGTACTTGCAGCCTTGCTACACCAGACCAATCACGAAGTGGACAAGTGTGGCGCGGAAGCACCGTTTCAAGTATTCCATGTGCCGAGGGTATATGTCAATGGCCGAGAATGTGTTGCATCGAGCGCCGGAGCCTGCATGATCACCCTCCTGCCAAGCAGCTTGCCAACGTTGTGACACGGCGGCCACAGTCGGAGGTCTGTGAAGCCCGTACATCGCCAGTGGCAGTTCGCTTCGGTCTGGAGAGCAGTACTCATCCTTCGCGGACTTGGTCTGGCTACGATTGGGAGCCGCACAGCCCCTTGCAGCTGTTCCGATCCGTGTTCGCCTCGTCCGCCATCAATGCTCGACGTTGGCCTCACGCACCCACGCCACCGATCTCATCCATACAAGACAGCCAAAGCGCAAATTTTACAACGACTGCGGGAGCCCGATGGCAAGCGCATCCAGCGTGTTGAGATCGACACACGACTGATTAGTGCACATTCCCCAATCAAAACAACACGGTGCGCCACCACGAGCAGAACCCATGCAACCGAGCAACGCATGGCTTTACAACACGAAGCGACGCTCGCCAACACAAACATTTCTGTCAACTAACAAGATTGCCAACGGCTGCACCTGATCACTTTCAAATACTTCCATCATCGTCGTTCGCATAGCCCCGCGAGTCCCACGACTTGACGAGGCCCTTTTTGATGCCTTAATTGAATCGTTGTAGACCCATAATGCCGTCGTAGCAGCTGCCTGCTATCAGAGGCCGAGGGCGGCCATGTCCCGACTCGTTGCCTTCGTGGCCTTGGCGTGGCGCCTGGCCTCGGCAAATGTCCTCGACCTGGAACGATGGAAGGACCCAATTAATTACTGTACTGGGCTTCCTTTGCCGAGAGCAGAGCTAGGCGATGCCGGTAGGGGTTAAAAGGACTCCGCTGGTCTTTGACAGCAGGAACTGTGTCTATTTAATGCCGAGAATTTCCGGGTGGGTCAGCACTCATGATTCATGCCTGTGTACAATGTTCGTCGAGACGCTCACCCTTGCTGGCGTGCATTACTATTGAGCCCCCTCCGAAAAGATGGCGCCACGTAGAGAACACGACCATCCGGACTGCAAGACGACTCTCGCGACGCTCTGGAAGCTGTTCAGCAGAAGCCAGCAAACGCATTTAGGTCGCGTGGCGAGTGGGATTCATGCGTGCCTTGACTTCTCTGGCTTCACCTCGTTTTGCTGTCCTTTTATGGATCCCACGATCTGTGCCTCACGATCGCGACACTATTTCAGACACACACAACACTCGACCTTTGCCGCTTCCAGCCTCTCGCGCTGAGCCAGCAACACTGACTCTGTCTGTGCGCATAGTCCACCTCTTGCGGCGCAGCGAGGCCCTTGGCATCGCATCTTGCCTCTCGGCCTCGCTAGAGATCGTCGTCCTCGTCGGACTCCATTCATACAATGGTCGCAGCAGGGTTCCTGACCATACGCCGACCTGGTCCCGATCCGTCTCCTCGGTCAGTTGGACCCGAGTTGCGGAACTGTCATCCAGCTGCACCAGCCGTCAGTCGCCTCTGAATATCATCTTCATACCATGGAATCATCAGCTCTATTCCTCGCTCTCGAGATCGAACGGTGCCCAAACCTTGATCAAACTTGCCCGCTGACTTTCAAATCCACTGCCTCCATTATTCGAGACGTGCGCATTGTGAAACGCCCGTTACTCGTCGGAGTCTTTGCAATCTTGGATGTAGAGCAGCGTTGTTTGACGAGGACCTTGACACTTCACTTGGCCACAGGCTGAAGCCGTGATCTCTACCGGCACCTTGCTATTAGAAGGTTGCCGATGCAGCTGCCAAACGACAACAAGTAGCTTGGCTATCGTCACCAGCTACTGTATCGTTTCCACCTGGGCCTGGTAGCTTGCTTCCACTATTGTTGGCTATCTGGTAAGGTGTTCAACTCCGCTCATCGCATGTCTGCCAGATTCATCTCGTTGGACCCACCCTTCGCCTTGCCTTCAGTCCCGGTACAGCACAAAACAATTTGCATTCAGACCAAACGTTGTACAGCACATGGTTCGTCTCCAGACTGCTCTGTCCAGATTGCCGAGATGTGGTACTTCGATGTCCGTCTGCGTTCCCTTGCCTCTCGCTCCGCAATTGTTGCCCCGGTCCGGTATTGTTCACGTTTGTGTTCAGCCATCAGATCTCGTTGGCGATACTGGGACACCGGGTGTCACATGCGATGATATGTCGCGCCCATGTCAATCGTTTGACCGGTTCGCTCAACCCAGGGTCATCATCGCCGTGGACCCAAGAGTCTGCACAAGCGTCGAGTCGATCATTTCGCAATGCCATATGCTGCCCTTTTTTTTCCATGTATGGGTGACCGAGGTTTCAGATTAGCAAAGTGTCATGTGAGGTCGTTCCATGGGTCATCGTCTACACAGTCTTGCAGGCCGGACAGCCCGGCCGAGGGAGTCGACGCGCTTGACAGCCTTACACTGTGCGATGCTAAAGGTGCCGTTTGTGTTTGTGTCTTTAGACTGCTCGGAGGCTGAGACTGAGGGTGCGCCGAGACATCTTCAGCAGGATCGGCGGCGCCGAGACCCGATGCCGCCGAGCGGTCGTCTGATCGGTTCGACGCTTTTTCGTTCGGAATTTCCGGCCCGGGAATCCTAGATGGGACCTTGTGCTTTGCGCTGTTTCTGAGCAACGAGACAGCATCGGGATCGTGATTCCTGGATTCGATCTTGCTCTGAGAACGTTGGTCAAGGCGCTTGACCGCCTGCTTCAATCCAGCGTCCCATTCGTCCGTCTTGGTCTGCAGCTTGGCGACCTTGGTGTGCAAAAGATCGGTTCTGGTTGCCGAGGGTGCAATCGCTACGCTTCGACTCCACCCCTGACCACGTTCGGCGGGCAATAGAAGCGAAGCCTGTCGCAATGACACGTGCTCTGTGTTGAGCCGATTCACTTCTCGAAAGTTGGACAATAGCTGCTTCGAGTGTTGTACATAGTCGCGGGTCGACACAGAGTCCACTGTAGTGTCGCCAAGAATTGCATGGTCGACGCTCGTTTGCCAATGCTCGTGTCTAGCGTATTGCGGGGCCGATTTGGCATTTCCAGGTTTCAAGAGAGGACTGCTTGCACTCAAGGCAGCAAGATCGGCCAAAATGTCTGCCAGCGCCAGCGAATCCAACTCTGCGAGCGTCACCTTCGACGACGATGCCATTGTGGCTGGCACGTCGAGTGGACGATGCGAGCGACGTTGCAAGCGTTGAGGCTGAGGTGGGCCAACGGGGAGTGAGTCGTGGGTGATGAGAGAGACATGTGAAGATGAAAGCGTCGAAATGGGGAGCGGAGCGCGTGCATTGACGAATAAAGTACATATTATGTAATAATGACATTCTCTCACTAGATATACAGCTACTGTAGTATGTAGATGTACATGTACAGTAGAACCGTGTACTGTATACGGCACGAATTATCGACACCCATCAGAGAGCAAAGAAAAGCCTTCCCACTTGCGCATTTTCAGACGTCAGAAATTGCCACTGAACCTGACGACGCGATAGCCAGGCGCGCTCACACTACTGGTGTGCAACACGTAGGTGTGCTCTTCTCAACATGCAGTACGCGCACATCCGAATGATGACACACGGCGGCCCTGCCAGTCTGGCTGCTCCATTGATCGCACCCCAATCAGTATCCTCGTAGGCTTTGGAAAGGACGACGACGCGCCCGGATAGGAACAAGCCACGGCTCTGACACATGACGAGAGATGGCGCAGATCCCTTTTCATTCCTCGACAACCGCGCGATTCCGTCTCTGCACAGAGATTGAAGCGCGTTCAGTCGATGTCGATGTCTGGTGTTCAGAAAATCATGATTATATTATGATATTATGATATTAATATGATATGATATGATACGTACATGTGTTGGCAGGTGAATTTAGCGGACGGAGAAAACGCCCGATTGGGTCGACGTTGCGACCTCGATACAAGTCGGCACATGTACGAGCGCAAGTGTCACACTGCTGTGATCTTCGAGGTGAACAAAGATGCACACTGTTCCGCGCCTATACTTCGTGCTGAGTGTGCATGCAAACCGATCCGGACTCAACAGGACAGACTTGCTGTGCCACTCACCACTCCGACCTAGCCACCAAAGGATAGCTAGAATTTCCAATTTCGCCTGGCTCATTTTCCATCATTCTGAATTTCCCAGCAACATCGCAACAACGTACAATCTGCAAAATAAGACAGCGGATCTTTGACAAGAATCAAGCTGATTGCGGGACGAGTAAGTGCTAAAAATTTGGACATCTTGCGGGCTAAAGGGGAGAAAAATGCGAGCCAAGCCGTCAATGCGGAGACAGTAATCTGGACTCAGAAAGCAAAAGAAGGTACAGTGAGACACAAAGAATGCCAGGGAAAGGGTAAGAGACAGCAAACTCCGGAAGATGCGACTAGAAGCCTGACCAAATCCTGCGAAGCTCGATACAAGAGCTACACTGTTCCAACGAAGGCACAGGAGGGCTTTCAGGCAAAATCGCCTGCACATGAAGACGTTCGGTTTGATCTACCTACGAACTGAACACTGAAAGCCAAAAGTCGTAAGTCTAGGGCTTGTTCTCATCGCTTTGAACAGCGAATACTGGGCCTTTGCCTCGAAGTCATAGCAGAAGACCACAACATTTCTAGTCACGGAACGCGGATGTTCGCAGAAGATCAAATATCCAAGAATGGCGAAGTCTTGCACAGCGAGTCGTAGTACGTGAAGAAGTGGGTCTTTTTTCCAGTAGCAATCAGACGCTGGAAAAATGTGAATCTTTTCTGCTGTTCGTTTGCCTGAAATTGTACGAGATGAGGCTGAAGAGACAAATAAGAAGCGAATCCTCCTTGCGCTGAACGGTGGGATGCTGAGGCAATGTAACTTTCAGAGAATGAGATTGAGAAACAACACATGAGAAACAGGCGAAAG
The DNA here is from genome assembly GCA_003144125.1 of Testicularia cyperi. NCBI lineage: Eukaryota > Fungi > Basidiomycota > Ustilaginomycetes > Ustilaginales > Anthracoideaceae > Testicularia > Testicularia cyperi. The sequence continues at coordinate 625,831 of KZ819190.1, forward strand.
AAAGATAATATGAAGCTCGATAAGCAACAATGACTTTCATACGTAAAGGATCCACCGGTATCACAAGCCCCTTCGTAGCCTTCACAGCTCATAGTAGGGCCAGATTCACACTTTGGGAGTTTGAAAGAAGAGAAGGTCGTTGCAACACCGGTGAGCGAGAGAAAGGAGAAGGACAAAGAAGAGCCTGAGAGTCGTTTGATTAGAGTTATGAACGAAGCATCACTCTTGTGTTCCAATCCGAAGATTCAGAAGCAAAAGGTCCGGAAAAACATTCCATCGACTGTTGCAAAATACAAAAGCAAGTTGTTAGTATTTACTTGCTGCGAGGGAGCCGAAGAATGTCTCTTCACTGCAACTTACTCCTTTCAGGCAACAATGCAGGAAGAGTAGCCAATGCCGACGGTGTCATTCTTGGCAGCATCGATGGGGCCGGTCTGGGTCTCAGCGACCGAGGTCTGGGCAGTCTGGGCGAAGATGGAGAACATGGTGTCAAAGAGTTTGATGTTCGAAGAACGTGGAAAATTGGGTGGAGAAGAGTAAGAGAGCTGAGTAGTGAAGAGTGGATGAGATGTGATGAGAAGAGGGAGGGATTGACGGTCAAAGAGCTTGCCTTTTATGCTTTCTGGACAAGCAACCTCAGGTTGCGCGAAAGTCCCTCACTTCACGGCCCCTTGAGAGACGGCACAAGCAATACACCCATGAGTCTCGAGGCAGACAAGAATGACTAGGCGTCGCTTGCTCCGCATTGTCCAAGCCTATGGTAATCACTCTTACAAGACAACTATAAGCCGCTTTGAGCGTGCCGAAAGGGACCAAGCATAAGCTGCCAGAGCGGCTAAGGAGGACGCGCTTCAGATCTCAATGTTCGAGCTTTGTGCATGGAAAGCGAGACACCATACCCTGCTGAAGAGCCCGAACCTCCCTTTGTGTCAAGTTACGCTGTAAAGATTCGTCGGTATCGTGGATGCAAGGCATTACACAATGCCATTGAAAGGCCGAAGCATAGTTTCAACTTACATATGACACAAAGGCGAGTAGACATACATGATCGACACGATCTCCTTTGTCTCATCATTACAGCCAAGGTGTAAAGCGTACAACGAGGCAGGTCTTTGTGGACAAAGGGAAATTGCCTCTATGGCAACAAGAAGTGTCCTTCTTGAACAAGGAGAATGATGACCACAACAAAGGGATCTTTCCTCGAGAACGGAGAGGGATCAACGCAACAAAGGGGGGCTTCTTAGCAAAGGGACCATGCCACTGCTTTAGTTTACGAATGGGGAAGATTTGCGAGAAGACGGAATGCCGATTTCTTCTGCGATGGGCACTTACTCCATGCACTCACGCGACGTGTTCGTCCTTGGGCTTGCATTTTTTATGCGTGTCCCTTTGTCAAATAATCCAAAGCCGTGAGACTTTCCCACAGACTCTCTGAAAGGGATATGAATAGCCAAGACTGAAAGTTCGATCTTGTCGCAGTCGAGTAGTGTGCGTGGCAAAGTCTCTGAAAGAATTTCTCTCACCCTTTGCCCGCTGTACTCAGCAAACACGAAAGGAGCATTCTCAGCATCTATCGCATCCCAGAAAGTGATTGTCGATCCTCGCATTTTTGTCATTATAGCTTGTTGAGTATCGCTGGAGTTCATGACCTGAACATTCTGAGAACCTAGACAGTCTGATCCACTCGTGCAGAGAGGGCTCTGTCAACCCGTAGTAAGAGCAAAGGCGGACTGATACACACATGAACACCACTTGGCCGAGTCAAGACAGTAGTGAAATTGTAAAGACAGTCTGAAACGCAATTAATGAGAGAAATGGCTACCTAACGAGAACGAGTCTGCGCCGCAAATTAACGCTCTTCCGACTTGTGTGACGAAGTACAGAACTTTTCTGAACTGGGGCTCGACTGATAACTTATTGAGTTGTCTGCCTGAAACGTGACGACCTCAATATCAACGGTGACGGGACTGTACAGTATTCAGGTTAAATGGTGAGTAAGCGTCTCCACACTAGAAAATGCATTGAGAGAACTACTGTACTTACTCGCTAGTCTTTGGTGTCTTCTGAACTAGACGATTCTTTACAAGTTTCTTGAGTCCGAAACCACCAGAATAGACTTGACGAGCCTCATGTCCCATGCCAAACATGACGAAGAAAGTGATCGCCGCAACCGGGCCCACCCAGCGGGAGAGGATGAGATTCACCATCGATTGTGTCTGTTGCTCGACGACAAAGGCTGGCAGACTCTCGACGCGATTGAATCCAGCATGCACCTGAGCCCATGAATCGTAAGGCAGTAGCGTGTACGTCTTCAAAGAAAGGGAAATGCCGACAATATAGATCGGGAAAAAGATCACCATGTCCACTGCTGTCAATGCAAGCATACGAATATATCGCGACTTGTTGAGCGAGGAGGCATTGCTGGCTAAAACGGCTTGGAATTGTCGACGTCGGATCCAAAACCATCGGAAGGACAAGGCTGTAATTTGAAGGAGGGCCGGGCGTTAGCAGGCTTCAGAAACGTCCTAGTCTAGCGGAACGTTTTTGACTTACCACTATATATTAGTGAAGCTACTGATACTGCGATGCTTGGTACTGCGCTGAGAACAACCCAGACCCAAGAAATCCACATTGCCGGCCAGCACCCGATGCCTTCGATGATATTGTATCGATATGACTGATTCACGATCATCAGCGCCACGTACAGAACAGGCAATCCGACCGTGAGACCAAGTTCAATCCAAAGCTGTCGTTTACGTTCAGACAGAGTCATGCGGACCTGTCTAGTAGATGCGATTCCTTCGAGGCGACGTGCAATGGCCAAGTTGCAGGCTGGAATTGCCATTGCCATCGCGTACCGAACTCGAACACCTGTTTTTTTCGGTATAGATTATGTTCAGCAGTGATTCAGGAGATCGCGTCGAGAGACTATATACTTACTGATTTCACAAAAAGCCGGATATTTGTTATCGGAACTCTTCCACCACATCATCGAGTTGATAAAAATATCGAGATTTCCGATGAAGAGCCAGATTGCTAACGCCACAGTGCCGACATTGCCGCTTTTGATATGCCAGGGTAGAGGCAAGAGGACGAGCAAGGCAGAAAGCAGCGCGATGAAGGGGACGACTGGATCAATCATTTTCGAGTCTGAATGGAGTGGATGGGGTGAGCGACAGCGCAGGAGGAGATGTTGGAAAGGCTAAATGTACCTGCGATTGAGCATTATTATATGTTTCAGCACACCGCCAGTGGAATGCCGACCAAAGGCAAGACACTTTGCTCCCAAGATCGTTGAAAAGTTTGTACAATGGTCGTCCCTTTGTCGTTGCTGGTGGGATTATTACCTTCGCGGACCTTTTCATCCCACAACACAAAACAAAGGGACTTTTAGCCGCGCATGCATTGTTTCAACGTACAAACTCGAAAAATGCAAAACAGGTAAAAGCACGGGTCCTCATTTTCGAAATCACGAATGCTTGCCTGAAAAAAGCTTGCAAAAGCTCGTATCTGGCAAAGTTGCCTGAAACGTTGTAGTAGCAGCAGACGGCGATTCCTGACCAGGCTCAATGCCGCCAGATCATCCTCAAGACTCAACTGACCATTCGGCTCGCACTCTGTTTATCAATTTGCATTTCGTACTTGAATTGCATTACATTTGCGTCTGAAAGCTCTTTGAAAATGCCCCACTAGATTCAAAGGATGAATCATTGTCTTGTGCTGCTGCTCGTGATTTTCAGAGGGTCTTCGGCCGCGAGCTGTGCAGAGATGTAAGAGGAGAAGCGAATGGCCATGAATAGACATGCGGAGTTCAGTGTCTAATAAATTCGAAGCGAGTAAAAGCCTTCCTACTCACCTTCGGCAGAATGAGGGCGAAGATAGCCAAGAGAGAGAAGCTGCAACGTTTCAAAGGGAAAAGGACGGCATGTGAATCAGTCAATAGCTCGTGCTCTTTGCGACCATGGGGGTTTCGGTTTCAATCTTTCCTTCTCTCTCCTCTCTCTCTCCCTCTTTCTCTCTCTCTCTCTCTCTCCGTGTATGTATGTGTGTGTGTGTGTGTGTGTGTGGAGTGTGTGTGTGTGTATACGTGTATGTGTGACACCCTGGGGGGGGGGGGGGGGGGGGGGGGGGGGGGAGATGCAACCGACATGAGGCTCATCCAAGGGCCGCCAGTGACGGATTCTTGGGTCTTTGCAGATTTGAAGGGTTTGTCGTGAGCGATGTGGGCGCATGCAAAGATCAGACCGGCATAGGCACAGTAGGGGGCTCTGGTCATCATTGCTGCACCCGACATCATGGAAGCGCTGCCGAGGAAGGAGGCATAAATGTCCAGGCTGTCGCTTCTCCACGATCTGGGCAGCACCAGAGACCGCGTCTGCTCGGGTCGCCTAGGGTCGCTGCCATCGATGCGTCGGTACGTCGTCGTAGAAGATGCCATTGTGAATGATATTATGAGTCTTGTTTGTTTGCTTTGGGTGGATGGTGATGCGATTGCTGGAGATGGTGTGTGCGGGTAAAGAAATGCTGTGTACCGTATTGATGCGACCGTCGTCCGTGTGGGGCAAGGCAAGGTGAAGGCGTCGACTGTCACGTCACACACTGCCAATCACACATGAGCGTAATTTCCGGATCCGTGCATGGGATTTAGACTTTTCACTAAGTCATACAGACACGCCAATAATACTGTAACTTGTTAATGCATCCATGTCAGCCGAAAGCACTCGTACAGCACAGCACAGCACAGCACAGCACAGCACACTCTACAATACAGCACAGTTCAGCACAGTTCAGCACAGTTCAGCACACACTGCAGTACACTACATCACAGCACACTACACGCATCCCCTATCAACGTGTGAAGACATCGCGTAAAGGTGAGCAACTTCTCACCACGCAGCCACAAATGTCCCTTTCGAGTATGCAGTAGTGTACTTCTGAATTACTTCTTGTGACACTAGTATCAAGTAGTATTGATGAATTATTATTGAAATATTCATGGTTATATACTGATTATTATTGCACTATGGCTATGTACAAAAGGCCCGTCGTTCATCCTCATCGTCATCAAAGTCGGCCAAAGTCACAGCTCAAAGCCTAGCAGCAGATTGTCAATCAGGCGTGTCACCTTGCCATCCGGCCCGTCGCTCACCAGTGCAGCTCCACTCAAGATCGCACCCTCGTCGACCGCAATCCCAGCAGCGCCCTTGCTTTGCAGCAGATCCTCCAAGTTCTCTAGCGTCCTTGGATGGTTGAGTGAAATGTAGTCTAACTTCAGACTCACAGCACCTTCGCTCTTGCACTTCTCGGCCTGATCCAGAACAACCTGTCGTGCTCGGTCCAATGTCGTTCTGATGCGCTCTTCCGTGTCCGATGCCGTCCATCTTGCATCGGTCCACACATCCTCGCCCGTCTTGAGTGCTCGGTAGAGCACCGGAGCCACCTTCCGACCCTCTGCTGAGAGGTAGGCATTGCGACTGCTGAGAGCCAGACTGTCCTTCGGATCTCTGCCGGTGGGTATGACACGCAGGTGTTCCGGCGAAGGTGGATGTGAAAACAGCAGGTCCGACACGAGCCGTCGAAGAACCACCGATTGCTGGATGTCTTTCTGGCCAAAGTAGGTCCGGTCGGGCTGGATCACGTGGAAGAGCTTGGTCACCACGGTTGCCACGCCGCGGAAGAAGGTGGGTCGGCTGCCGCCTTCCATCTGATGACTGAGGCCCTGCACCGTGACGAAGGCGCCGATCTGGTCCTCTACCACCTGCGTAAATCCGTTGGGATACATCTCCTTGACCGATGGAACAAAGGCGATGTTGACGCAACGGTCCGGTCGAGAAGCTGAGCCACTCAGCGATGCGAGCTTTTCAATGTCGATAGGCACGGTGCGTGGATATGACGCCAGGTCCTCGGTGGGCGCAAATTGGGCTGGATTGACAAAGATCGAGACAACGGTGTAGTCGTTCTCCTCCAGGCTGGCCTTGACGAGCTTGAGGTGTCCTTCGTGCAGCGCGCCCATGGTGGCAACAAAGCCGACCGATTTGCCCTCCTGCGTGGCATCTCGTCGCCATGCCCGGTAGTCAGCGATGGAGGTGAGGATGGGGATAGGCGAGTTTGGCAGAGGAGTGTCGCTCGAGGACGGATGGGCGCTGATGCTCGGCTCGCACGTGCGGACTGAAGAGAAGCATCGTATCAATAGCGGATCTGACTGCTGGGCCAATCTCCTAGGCAGTAGAGCACCGTTGTGCAACGAAGTGATGGAGTGGAGCTGTTTCGGTGCTGCGGTTGCCGTCAGGGGTCTGGCGTTTGGGATCACAGGGATGAGGGCCGCTACTGATCTGAACGACCGACACTGTCGGGCTACTGTCACCATGTGGCGCAGCGGAGAAGGGCGCATCTTGGTGGTGCGGATGTCGCAGACAGCAGATGCTGCAGGTGCAAGTATGTCGAGGAGAAGCACGACAAACAAAAAGGGGGGATAGGTCGAAACACAAAAATCACCGCAAAAAATAAAATAAAAATATACACACGCAATAATGAAACACAGCAACAAATGTCGCTCACAAAAAGGCTATCAAAATTACATCGAGTTGAATGGAAGAATGCGGTGGCTCGAGCGACCTTTGGTCACGCTGTGTGCCAGCTGAGAGACAAGCTGGGATCGGACTGTGATGGTCAGTGCCCGATGGGCTCGGTTCTCGATCTGTTCTGCAAATCCTCCACATTCTGTTTTCGTGGCCGCGCCCTTGGCCTTTGCTTTGGCTGACCAAAGTGTTCTACAGTACAGTACTGGCTGCACCCTTTGTTGTACGATTGGGAGGTGCGCGAGCTTCACAACTACAGTAGAGCTCTTCCTTTGTTCCCAATTTCGCAACGACCGAGTGTGTGCGTCGTGGGAACACGAGTCAATGCGACCCACCCTAGCACCAGTGACCGTCTTCAACTGTGACAATCTTCGCTACGAGCACATACGCTTGCATCTTCCACAAGCAAAGGCACAAAGGGACGTCGGGCTTTCCTTTTGTCCCTCACAACTACCCACCCAACCGTGTGCCCGACTGCAAGTGCAGCTTCGGCAGCGATAGCTCCGACCCGCACAGGCCTCTCGGCTTCGCCGCCAATTGTCCTCGGTCGGTCTCGAAGCCCAATTAGCGACATTCGGCTGCGCCAAGCCCTTGGATACTCCGTCCCACTTGCATTTGGATCCCTTTCAACCGTTGCGCAGCACGGTGTGACTCTGCAAGTTTATGTACATTGCTGGCAACCTCCAGACAGAAAGTTTCAATCACTTCCCTGACGACAAAGCGCTGTGTGCGTGTGCAGAAGCCTGCCCGCCTTTGCATTAAAGCCCACTCGTATCTTGCTGCGCCTACCCAATCTCACCGCATCACTTTTCGACCTAGCCGACGGCTGTCACAATCGGCCTCTCGTGATACGGGATCGCATCGTAACCAAAGACAAAGGGACCACATTCTCCTTGCTCAACAATCACATCATGGCTGGCTCACCTTGGCCGAGAGCCATCACTGGCGGCTTCGTTATCATCGCTGTCGGATACGCAATCATGAAAGGTGAGCTGTCTACCCCCTGCTCGACACTCACGACAATTGGCGAGGCTCGGCTTTGCGTGCTTCCAGCCGCTCACCGCCACCATAGACTAGTCCGACTGCCGACTCGCCACATTGCCCATTGTCCTCGCGCAGCGTTGAACTTTACCCTTTGCCACGTCCCCACGCTTTGACCTCGTCTCGCCTAACACGCTTCTTTGTATTTGAATCCTGCGACAACAGCCACAACTCCGACAGACCAACAGTTCTACGACGTAAGTATCCGAGCCTTGGAGAGCACAACGCGGAGGCGCTCAGGCCGGACAACCGGCCGAACCCACACGTCTCGACATGGTGAGCACTGTGCTCACACACTCTTTGTTCTCCCCTCTTCCCTCTGCCTGCCCTTTCTCTTCCTCGCTTCGCGGTCCATGGTCAATCACAACAACCGACCTGCACGCCTCCGTCCCGACATTGCACATTGCATTGGTCTACGCCCGCACCGACCGGCATCAATCGTCAAGACAATGATCTTCGCCGACGCCACAATTACACTGCACGCACCACGCTGTTCCCCTCTGTTGTCCTGCATGGTCTGAAACATGTCGTCACGCTTCCACTCATCGTTCCACAACTTCTGCTTCTCCTTGTTTCGACGGTCAACCCTTCGACATGATCAACCCGTCCTCATTTGTGCCGGTCCTTTCTCGTGCATCCCCTTGTCACGTTCTGACTTGGTACAATGACAGAGCCTGTCCCCTGATCTAAAGCGACAGGTCGATAATCAAAGGCTCGCCGCCCAGCGCAAGGCTGCCTATGCTGAACAGCTCAAGGTAAGCTCTCCGATCTTGCACCGACGCATTCGGCCGGCTGTCTGCCATGCGTGCCTGATCACTCCTGTCGTGTTGCCTTTGCGGCGTTGCGGCCGTATCGACTCAGATGAATCGCTCGCTCCGATCTCTGATTACCTTCCGATGCCTTCATATTACTAATTCTTACAGAGAGCACGAGACCAAGACGACTCAGGTCCGGTCTGGGCAGAAGGAGCAAAGGCTCGAGATTCGACCCCTCCGCCTCGAATCTAGACGTGCTCCAAACCCTGCTTCCGTCCACCATCTTCAGTCCCCGAAGTGGTGACGGCTCCGAAAACGGACTCACCAAGAGTTCCTCCCCGGACGCCCGTTACTCCGTACAAGATCTGTTTTCGAATCTCGTGGGCTACATCAGCGCAATGCATCGCCTTCGACTCGGCTGAGATCCCTTTGTGCCGTCCTTGTGCTGCCGTCCTTGTGCTGCGCAGTGTGCCGGGGATCGGCAGGTATTAATGCAGAGAGTCGACTTGGGCCGGCTCGCAGCTTTTCCGCGATCGATACGCCTCAGTTGAGAAAAGTACGACACATATCAGTCACCAAATCTACGGAGGAGCGGCGCTCTGACAAATGCGACAGCTCACTGGCATACCCTTTCGGTAAGGCGGAGCTGCAGAAAGGTTGAATTCTAGTGCTTGCTGGGAACAGAGGGACAGATGAGAACGGCATAGAGCGGACTGCTGCAATACGAGTCAAGCGTGGCGACCGCCGACGACAGGGGACTGGACAGTACGGGCTGACGAGAGGGTGACATGGGTGCGCTGAAGAGGCTTTTGAAATGCAAGTTGCAAGGGCGAGAAAGAAAAAGGGAAAAGAAAAAAGTATCGAGAAAAGTCGAAGAAAAACTACCACAGGGAAGAGAGACAAGTCTTTAGTTGGCTGCCGACTTGGCCTTGAGAGCTCTTCGGGCGATGACGGCGGCGTTGAGCTGGTCGAGCATCTGGACGGTGGTTTCCCAGCCAACACAACCGTCGGTGATGGAGACGCCGTATTTGAGTTCGTCGAGATTTCCGTTCTTGGGTTCGCCCTGCTTGCCCTCGTTGAGATGCGACTCGATCATGACGCCCGTAATCGCATCCTGACCCGCCTCGAGCTGTTCGGCAATCGAATCCACCACCTTGGGCTGGTTGCGGAAGTCCTTGTTCGAGTTGCCGTGCGAGCAGTCGATCATGATCGAGGGGAATCGGTCTGGCATCGCCTTGGTCAGCTCCGCCTTGGACTTTTGCACCGACTCGGCGTCAAAATTGGTGCCCTTGGATCCACCACGGTGGACAATGTGGAGGTCGGCATTGCCAACCGTTCGAACAATGGCGGCCAGACCCTGGTTGGTAACACCCATGAAGGCATGTGGCTGGGACGAGGCACGAATGGCATCGACCGCAACGCCGAGGCCACCGTCGGTGCCGTTTTTGAAGCCGATGGGCATCGAGAGACCCGAGACAAGCTCACGGTGGAGCTGGCTCTCGGTGGTTCGTGCGCCAATCGCACCCCACGAGTAGAGATCCGAGGTGTACTGGGGCGAGATGGTGTCGAGCACCTCGCATGCGACGGGGACGCCCGAGGCAGTGAGGTCGACGAGCAGGTTTCGTGCAATCTTGAGACCGCGGTTGATCTGGAAGGAGCCGTTGATGTCGGGGTCGTTGATGAGGCCCTTCCAGCCGACAGTGGTACGTGGCTTCTCAAAGTAGGCACGCATCACGACGACAAGACCCTCACTCCATCGCTCGTCGATGCCCTTCTTGAGCAGCTTGGCGTACTCCTTGGCCTGTTGCGGGTCATGAATGGAGCAGGGACCAACGACGACAAGCAAGCGGTCATCCTGACCGTTAATGATGGCGGAGGCGAGACCTCGCGCACGAGCAATGGTCTTTTGCGCAGCCTCCGGAACAGGAATTTCGTGCAACAAGAGTGACGGCGAGATGAGGGGCTCAAATCCGGCCACACGCACGTCGTTGACAAATACATATTCCTCCTTGCCCTCTTGGCGGATCGCTTGCGAGAGCGGCTCGGCAGGGCGGCCGTTGGCGGTATTAAGGGCGATGTTGGTCATGTCGGTGGTGTCGTTTGTGTGGTTGTGGTAATGTATGGAAGAAGAGTGGTGGTGATGATGATGATGATGATGATGATGATGATGATGACGACGACGGCGACGACGAAGGGTGCTGATGGGAGCGAAGAGGTAGTCGGAAGATGTGAGACGAGTCCGAAGGCTGAGCGGTACTGTACCAGGGCTGGAATCTTTTTCAATGGATGTCGGCTGCGTTGGCAGATGCTTGCAGATGCAGGTGGAAGATGCGCTTCAGGCGGTTGAAATGAGCCGGTGCCGTCAACGTGCTCGGCTTGCACCGCCTGGCTCTCGCTCACTGACTGACTGACTGACTGACTGACTGACTGACTGACTGACTCGAATCCGCAACTTCAAATTATGCGGTAGGCGACGTCGAAAACGAACAAGAGATGTTTCGGAGGCAAACGCTGCACCGTCCAAGAAGGTCACGCTCTTGCTCTGCCACCCGTTTCTTCACGTCTTTGTCAACCTACTGGTCCACTTCCTCGTTCTGTGACGCTGGCTCTGTGATGAGTGATGGCTCAGCCGAGCAAGAAACGTGCGATCTCGTCTGGGTACAATGCGACTTCGACAACAAGTCAATGAAGGGTTCATGCGCAGCACCAGTGCCATCGCTATCTTCTCTATTTCTTCGTTCTTCCGGCGCAGGTGTCTCTCGACCAAAATAATAATAATAATAATACAGAAATAAAAAATAAAATAAAAATCGAGACAGTAATTGCCGGTTCGTCAGTGGGCTGCTCTGTTGATGACAAAAAAAAACCCGCGCTGGAGGGAGGCGACTTTCGATGGGCGAGCCCAAAAAAACCCAAACGGAAAATCGCGCCCATTGGAAGAAGTTGACGCACCAGAGCCTATTTTGCAAACACGCTCCGTACTTACTACTGTACCACTGTAGCTACATGTGTTTCACGGTTGCCGATATCGACTTGCGCTACGTGTCTCTCTAGCTGTCTTGCACCGACAACCAAAACTTTGATCCCGATTTCTTCTGGTGCAGGTTGCGCACGCGCACTTCACCGCGGCCCTGCAGCCCACATCCTTGCCACACATTCACGCACTATCTCCGGGTCAATTTCACCTACCCGCTGCGAACTGGCTGCACCAAACCTGTCGTGTGCCGATTTTTATTTTATTTTCTCTCTTTTGGTGGATTGATCACCTCTGCTGCACATCTGACTAGTCTGTCTTTTGCTACTGTTGAATGTAGAGACGGACTGGTGTCAGGGCTCTGCCTCACTAGGTACTGTCTGCATCGGACTTCGGCTGGAAAGCTGTGTCTATCTCGGACATCTCAGCTGCGCCCAACAGGAAAAGGCAGCTCTTGCAACATGGTCAAAATCACAGAGCCTTTCTAGACTTGTTTGGGCCGGTCTGCGAGAAACCCGAGCTAACGGACGTGCGCTCCTGCATACCGAAGCTCGATCGTGTTACTCACGATAGTCCGAGTTTCTTGGCTGTACCTCGACAGCATCGATCAGAGAGGCCGGTCAGGTGTGGCGACATGACCCAATAAGCTCGCATTACTGCAGTTGGCCACCATCGTGAACCGTGATGTGTTTAAAGGTGCAGTAACTGTGCACCGACGAACGCTATAGTAGCCACACGATTCAGCTGTCTCGCTACGCGTTGATCATCGCTTCAGGCCTCAAAATTGGCTGCCAAAGGTGAGTGTGGTCGTTTGTGGCGATGCTCTCAAGTGTGCCTGATCAGCGGGGGAGAGGGCCAAGATCGGCAAGCATACGCAACGTCGCAGCGTGTTGCTGCAGCACACAAATACTGATCAGCACCGGCGAGTTTTCTCATTCTTTTTCTTTTTCCTGTTGCTCTCCCTCTCGCCTGGATTTTCGGGGCGCACAGCTGGCCAGGGCTTGAGTTCGGCTCGGTTGGCGCCAATTGACTGAGTGCGTGGATCCGACCGAGTCTGGTCCTGATCTCTTGATACTGCTGCCGTCTGTAAGATCCCATGTTCGATGGCGAGCAACTACGCAAAATTCCAGATCGGGGACGGAACCAAGATATCATGCCCGATTCAGAAGTCCAACACTTTCTCGGAATGGCCCGCTGACCTTTTCCACCTTTTTTAACACCCCGTCTTGGCCCTACCGCTGCCGACTGATTCCGCTTCCGACACCATCACCGTCAACCGCTACACCACATTTGCTCGCAATGCTGCCAACAATAGTCGCTCGCTCCAGATCCGCATGGAAGGGTGCGTATAATACACGTCGATGGCAATGCCGCTACGACAAGACGAAAGCATCGCCGCTCAGCTGAGCAGTAAAACTGACAGTCGAATCTGCTATTTCAATCAACGATTATATTTCGTGTCTATCCTGCGGTGGCTCGCATCCGTCTATAGGTCCCTTCTTTGTGGCATTTCCAAACCTTGCCGACGCTCTTAAGAATAACACGGCGATCCGAACAAATGCCCGTTCCTGCACTATCCTGCCCAACTTTGTCGGGTGAGTACCCATTTTGACTACTGAGGTTGATGTTCGCTGTCGGGAATGAATTCATACACATCATGACCGAGACTTACACCAATCGCATCTCTGCTCTTATGCCTACGGCCGGAACTGACTCACAATACAGCCTCAAGTTCATGGTTCACAACGGCAAGCACCACATTCCCCTCACTGTGACAGAAGACATGGTTGGCCACAAACTCGGCGAATTCGCACCCACGAGAAAACCCTTCCGCTACCGACTCACCAAAAACAAGTAAGATCTCGTGTTTTTGCTTGTTTTGCAACATCATCCCACCTTCAATGTACTTGTATCGGCTCCTGTCCTGTCACTTTTGACATCAACATATTCCTGCTCTGCACGTGCACGCAAGGCTCGATCTGCGCCTGTTCATGCAGCTGTCCACGTCCGTTCTCGACTTGCCAAGGGTCAACTCAGCCGGCCGTCGATGTGTGAGAAATGGGCTCTTGCGGCGTTGCTCAAACTCTGTCACTCGATCAAGGAAGACGACCATCGTCTCACTGGCCGTTGACAATCGAAATTACAATCGGGCGCCGTAAGATTGCCATCGCACTCATCGGAAAAACGCCACTTATTTGGATGCTTTGTTTGGATTTGAGCACTCGTCCACACGTTCGGTGCGACTACTTACAGTGTGAGTCTGAATCGGTAGACTTCCGTCGCAGGTGAGCCTGTCAAGAATGCGATTGGTCGATCTCTCGGCATTGCCCTATGGACAGCCAGCACGACAAAGTCTGAAATCATATGCCGTTCTTTGGCACTTGGAGCAAGGGCGTGCCAGAAAAGTCGGCTGTGCGCGTAAAGACCTCATTGCCCCACCAGTGAACCTGGAGGTCGCCTCTGTCAGGTAGCTGCAGGACAAGGTAGATGGCGAGCGATGAAAAGATGGTGCCAAAGTCCATCGCACCCGCCAGCACGTAGTTGTAGCGTGCCCACCAGTTTGTGCAGCGCTGCCGCAGCAGATACTGGAACAGCCAGCCGACCACAAACGCAGAGGTAAAGTTGACGCCAGAAGCAGGCGGCGCCATGCTCATACCTACAAACAAAATTGGAGAGCTGACAAGCGATGCAGTCTTCCAGTGAAGCCTTCGAGCCAGATACCACGAACACAGTGGCACAGCTGCCCCGACCACCAGTCCGTACCACAGCGAGTGGTACCGCGCGCCGGCGCCAAACGTCCGCTCGGCTCCAATGACGCCCCAGATCACCGAAGCGGTGTAAAAGATCCGAGTGGCGGGACATGTAAACTTGTCCTCCTGGTTCGGCATGCAGAGTCCGTTGATATGGTCGCGCATGAAGTTCTTGGCGGCCACCTGGATGAAGCTGTTGATGATGATCGAGGTGGATTGAATCCAAAAGATGGCCCGAGGAGGTATCTTCATGTAATGTCCCAGCTTTTGATCGCTGGAAAGCAACAGACCAGAAGTCATCGTCTGCTGCGAGAGGGTCTTGAACATCATCACTGGCATTGGCTTGCCCGGCAACAAGTACGACACCATCACTTCGGAGAGCAGATTGACCCCAGCGGGCAGCCCGCTCATGGCGAATATGAAACCGAATGGCAGCATGTAAACTGCGGGAATGAGCAGTGCAAGCAGGACCGCCAAGACCGGAAGGCTCGTGTGATATCCCGCCGCCAGCACCAGCGACATGGAAAGCCCAACGGCGAGGATGCTACCATACCATCGCAGTGGAACCGTCGTGTACTTTTTCATCAAACGAGCATGAACATCGTCTGGTGTTGAGCGGCCTCGGACGATGTCAAACACCAAGCCACCGTGGTAGAGCGCTGTATGCACGATCGCAGCAGTGATCAGCGCAAAGCCACCGAAATAGGCCATGACGAGACCAGCCGAGATGTAAACAGGGGAGTAGCCTTCGTACGCCGTTTGATCAAAGGATCTGTGATCTGGCGACACGCGAGTGACGTTGTAGAAGCTGCCGAAACGATCAAAACTTGCTCCCGACAGCATCGGCAGATATGCCGTTCCCCAGACATTGCTGAAGTAGAGGGCAGGTGCGACAATCCAGAGTCCGGCAACGAAGCCCGAAAAGAGATTCACCTGGGCCCACCAGGGAGTGATGAGCGGGGATCCAACGTAGATGACCTGCGTCCAGTCGAAAGTGACAAGACTCGCTCCGAGACCGGTCACGACGCCAAAGACGATGTTGACGGGCACGTTCTTTGGCCAGATCCAGCAGACCCAGTTGAATGCCGAGAGTGCCTGAAAAAGGTAGCCTGGCAAAACGTAGAACAGCATCGCTGCAAGCGATATCAGAGCAAAGAATCGGAATTGACTCAGAGCGCG
Organism: Testicularia cyperi; assembly: GCA_003144125.1. Lineage (NCBI taxonomy): Eukaryota > Fungi > Basidiomycota > Ustilaginomycetes > Ustilaginales > Anthracoideaceae > Testicularia > Testicularia cyperi. The sequence goes on from KZ819190.1 coordinate 641,108, forward strand.
CCCAGTGCCCACATCCTCCTCGGCATGTAGTGCATTCAACACGGTAGAAACCACCAGATTCTGTGGCCAGATCATCGAAGCCGGCTCGACGAGCGCTTTGCGGGCGAAACCCGAGAAGGCCAGGCCCACAAGCTGCGGAGCGCAAACGAAAAGAAGCCCGTACAGATACGGTCGCTGCTCATCCCAAAACACCTTCAGATCTTGCGCAAAGAGGATCGAGAGCGTGTAGGACGGATTGATGCTGGTACTAGCCGCAATCAAGACGACTGTGTGCTCCTTGATGTTCCAGAGACCAGGATTAAAGGACCAAGCTATCTTGCCGATTCTGAAGGTGCGGAAAGGAAGAACCTTGGCGAGAAGCTTGCCGAGCGGATGAACCAATATCTGCACCACAATAGGCACGATCTGGATCGGAGGATTTCTTTGAGACAGCAGCGTATTAACCACTGACACTACCGCAGACAAACAGAGTCCAAGGATGACCGAGCGAAAGGTGACTACGGGTAGAGTTGTATCGTCTAGGTTTGAGACCGAGGCACGCACTTCGGCATACGGCGAATCTTCCTCGTCTTCGAGCTCTAGCTCCACCGCCCTGTTTCGAGGGCCGCACTGAGCTCGGCTGAGTAGCTCTACGCTGTCGTCAGCTGCACCAATCACCTCAATTGGGGCGCCCGTCGCAGGGTTCCAGCCTGGTGCTCTATTGCTGGAGTCGGCGTGTGCGTGAAATCCACGGCGGTAAAGCGAGGCCACGGTGCTTGCTGCGGAGATAGAGTTCGCGCTGCTGTTACACACTGCGCTCGAACTGCATCTGGGATGGTCGAGACCGTGCAAGGAAGGCTTGCCCTTGCGATGAGCCATGTTCTTTGCACTGCTGCTACGGGCCGACGGTTTCTCATTGCGCTTAGCGTAGGTTGATTTGTCCCAGGTGATCGATGCTTCTCGCTGCAGCGGCGATTTGCCGGCTCCCGCTGCCGTTTCCGCGGTACCTAGGCGGCCGTGTATGGCAGTGTGATAGTCACTGCTGGCTGCATCGGCCTGTTGTGAATGCTCGTAGGAAGGTGGTTTGATCATTCGTCCCTCTGCGTCGTAGATTGCACCGTACTTTTCGTCGTAGTAGTAGGTCACATCGGCAGTGGATCCACGAAGAACGTCGGAACTTGAAGGCATGAAGGCTGCTCGTGGCACTGTACTTGGCGTAGTAAATTTGCCCTCAACCTCGTCATTTTGTCGGTAGGCTGTCGGAGCTGGAATGACCGTGGGCAAGGATGTACTGAGACCAGCTGTTTTCGAGAGAATCACATATGAGTGAACGCCGTTCGTGCGGTGGAAGGGGCAGATGTGGAGCTTGGGCTACTTACGCGGGGCAAAGGCAAAGACATCATCGTCTTCTTCGTGCTGGCCAGTCTCATGGCCTTGGTCAGCATGGGCGCAGCATCCGGACTGGACGGTTAGCGGTCTGGAAGTGGCCGTGTCAAGTCGCGCCGTGGACGGTCGAACGAAGTCTGGATTTCCTGTCTTGGGTCTGGTCATGGCACGATGGTCCTCGTAGGGCGTAGCACACCAATTCCTAGCTGGTGGCGGCCTCGAAACACTTTTGTACTCAAGCCAGGCTAGCTGTGCAAGCGCAATCTTGGGCCGAAGTCAAGCCATCTTTAAACATGTACGGACACGAGCGACTTTCATCTTGTCTCGGACAGGGACGCTCGCGCACAGCCAAATACAGGGGAGCGCAAGTAGCTGCTCTACCCAGGCATCGGCGCAGTAATCCCAACAAGTGGCTCGTGAGATGAAGCGACAGAATGAGCCGTGTGGCGTAGCCGTGCATCCCCCACCAGTGGCTTGCGGATGAAAGGCGATGCCAAAAGTCATCAGACGAGCTTAGGCAGGCCAAAGTACGGCTGGCTGGCTGGCTTGCTGGTCGCAGCGAAGCTGATCGAAGTACACTCAAGCATATGCTCTCACAGCCATCGTCGGCCAACTTGGTCAGTGGAAGCTCACCACGTCCGCTTGCGAACGTAGCTCACATTCGTATTTCTCTTGAAGCTCCGTGTAGAAGCCAGTCTGCTCCGACATCCGTCGCTGAGCGCCGTTTCAGCCCACGCGACCGCAAGGATGCAGATCATTGTCGCGACACGTCCATTTTTGAGCCCTTGGAAGCCAGTCACTTCGCGCGCCAACATGTCGGACGGTGTGGCGAAGAATATGTACAACATAAAATGCATTCAGGCCTCGTCCTAGCCTGGTGAGGCATGGCGACACACGGCGAACAAAAAAAATAAATAAATAAAAAAAATAAAAAAAAATAAAAAAATTGGGGG